>OZ012687.1:23472636-23479087 GCA_963942565.1 Maea johnstoni
AATTGTAAAACTGGGACTGAGAAAATCATCACAAAAGGTGTTCACATCTTGAAGGTGTTCTAATTTGAAGGATTAACTGTAACCAATGAAGCAGGATTGCTCAAATAGAATCCTTAGTACCAAACCAGCCATGCAAGTATAGTGGTGACATCTGGTGGCCATTTGCTGAATTAACATTTCAATGTATCTAATCTCTATATGATGCAGAGAGATGGAATCCAGAGAGAGGAAACTCAAACAGCCATTATATATATATATATATATATATATATATATATATATATATATATATATATATATATATATATATATATATATATATATATATATATATATATATATACATATATATATATATATATATATATATATATATATATATATATATATATATATATATATATATATATATATATATATATATATATATATATATATATATATAAACATATAAGCTTAGCCAGAGGACACAAGACCTTGAGAGCTAAACTATGAGTTTCATTGTACTTGCCAAGGTCACATTATAAGGAACATCCTAATCAAAAGCCAATTACAGAAATAATGTCTTCAGATAAGAAGGTATGAAAATTAGTCTGTCATACTTAATGCATTGTGAGGGGAACATAATAGGATGAAAGCTATGTTTACATAGCTAGTTGTCATACTTAGGTTCAAACTAACAAAGTCTGAATTATACAAAATAACATAAAGGAAAGAATCCTCCCAAGCATTTACTCTGTAGTTTATGACTTCCTTAATAGTATAATTCATGTTACATTTCAAATGTTTTATTCTTTGTTCCTTGTCCTAGTTACAATAAATGTAAATTCCTTAATAGTATATTTCATGTTAAATTTCAAATGTTTTTGTTTGCTACCTGTCCTAGTTAAAATAAATGTAAATTCTTTAGAAGTATATTTCATGTTACATTTCAAATGTTTTTCTTTGCTACTTGTCCTAGTTGAAATAAATGTAAATTCCTTAATAGTATATATTTCATGCTACATTTCAAATGTTTTTCTTCACTACTTGTCCTAGTTATAATAGATGACCAACAAATTTAATATAATCTTGTCTGACTTTAAACACTTAATTCTTTACAAGCTTGTAAGTCTCCCTGGTGGGACTTATTCCATAAATCTTCGCTGCAATGATGAAATACATGTGGAAAATTCCTCAACCCGGACACCCTTTTTTCACAAAAAAATGCAGAGGTATGAAATATAGCGTCCTAGGCGACGTCAAAAGCGAGGGACACATGTAAGTGTAACTGACTACAGACATCCCCATAACTCATCCCCATATTTTCAATATGAGGATGCAATTTATAAATCACCTGTAAAGATCAAAGAGTTTGCACCTGCCCTCCCGTGACAAAGGTGGCATGCAGAGAGCACCTCAAGGTAATCTAGTCCTTTCAAGACAGACGGCAAAGTCGAACCAACCTTCCTGACAACACTAGCTTACTGTACATGGGTGTAAACATATACATGTAGAATGAGAGGTAATTAATGAGGAATAATAAGGGGAATGAAAGAGGTAATGAAATCTGTATTTGTTCCTGATGAATGAAATAAAAATAATCATGATGAGAATTATTTCTCTCTAGAAATGCATTTTAGAGAAGTCACTTACAGAGAACACTAAATTGAGTGTATAATGTTGTGTGTATGTGTGTATAAGTATGTGTTTGTTTACACTCTAGGTGTGGGTGTGAGTGTAATATATGTTCATGTAGTGAGTGTTCATGTATGTATGTATGTATGTATGTATGTACATGTATATTTGTATGTATGTGTATGCAACAGTGTTTATTTCTTTAGATGTATATATGTCTTTTCAAGTGTGTGTTTAAGTGACTGTGTGTGTGTATCAACCTGAATAACATCCATTTATAAACAAACATGGCATCTTACACAATCACCCACTCAAGAGAAACGACAATATATATAACATAAACCACCCATTAATTCTCATTAGCATAAATTAGAATGTGTGCCCTTGTTATAGCTGAGTTAAGTGAGGTATTTTGTTGTGGTATTTCTCCAGTCACCCTGTTGACCTCCCAGACACTACACCTACCTGTTTTATGACACCATCAAAGGAGCGCTGATTGCAGGTGTGTAAATTAGCCAGAGACAGGTGAGCTAAGTATTTAGTGGGAAGGTGCAGGTGCCTGTACATACCTCATGTCAATTACATACTCCACGTGAGCAGGACAGGTAATATACAGGTAATATACAGGTAATAACAAAGGCAGCATTCTTGTGTTGATTACAGGTAGATATTACTATCATGTTCCAGTCCTTCCTGCTACATGATGAGAATTTCATGACATTACTCGGAATTAAAAAATGGATACCTTAGATAAAGGGAACATGGATTGGTCACCAGAGACCAATTACCATAGGACCCATTGTAAAGCCCTCTACACAGCTAATCTACTGACGAATAAGGGCCCTTGTATTTGTTTACATTATAGAGAAGGTTGCTCACGCACATGTGCAGAATGCACCTCTTGAGTAGTTCTCATCAACACCTGGGTTGGGAGTCGTGCTGAGGCTGTTGAGCAAGATCTGCTGGTTGCGTATCCTGAGTAATCAACATTTGTGTCAGTACTAAGAACCATGATTAACCCATTCATGCCCAGACATCACATTGACAAGTGTCGTCTGGACCCATTTTACTGATTCAGATAATAATGATAATAATAATAATAATAATAATAATAATAATAATAATAATAATAATAATAATGATAATAATAATAATAATAATAATAATTTTAATAATAATAATAATAATAATAATAATAATAATAATAACAATAACAATACTAATAATGATAATGATAATAATAATAATAATAATAATAATAATAATAATAATAATAATAATAATAATAATAATAATAATCTTTATTTCAAAGATAACTCTGGAATCAAGCATAACTTCACAAAATATTTAAAAAAGGAGTCGTGTGTATGGTTCTACACACCATTTCCCCTTTGAATATTTTCTGAAGTAGGCTTTTGGTCAAAAAGATTTAACAAAATTAATCAGGCAGATTTGGGTGCTCCAAGCATGGATGAGTTTAAGCAAAATATCAGTTTCAGCAGAGAGATAAAATCAGAGAGTGGAGACCTTCAGTCCGATATCAAAGGAAACACCCCAATAATACAATTACATTAGGAGGATAAAAATTGATGTTAACTTTATCTTTTTTGATAAGTAACAACTTTACGACAAGGGGGTATTTGAGATTTTAAAGGTTTTGCCGATTATTGTACTACCATCACCCAACCAGTAATTGCGAAGCATTAGAGGACAAAAAAATATCCTCAACTCAAAAAGTTTTTTTTTTCATTTTTATGATTTTTAAGGTGATTTTATGCAAAATGTGTTTCCTTCATATTTTTTCATAAAAGAATGATCATGAATAATGTTTAAATTCTCTGAAAAAATCCACGCACTCCTTATATGATACAGACACAGTTATGACCTCATTCATTTCCCTGAAATTGTCCCCTTTCAAGTTCTATATAATTATCACATCATTAATATTAATAAGGCGATTGAGGATTGTGCCCATGGCCATGTAAAAGAAGTACTGGCCTCGGGAAGGCGACAGGAACGTCATAGTCTTTGATGTCTTGAGCAAGGTGGAATTGCAAAGGGGGGGGGGGGGGGGGTTAGTATTACAGTCACTAGAGCTGCAATAAGATTATACAAAAATTAAGAAAATTATACTTTATATAACATAAAGTTGTGAACCTAGGTATATGGTTTTTGGAAATTCTTTTTTTTTTACTATTTTATCCTATTCATGCTAAATATTTAGTGTTTATTGTGGTTTTTAGACAGCACTTATGTTTTTGCAAGAAAAAATATAACTTTATATGGTATTTTTATTAACATACTATTGATTTTACAGAATTATGCTGAACTTTGTTAATAGATTTTGGTGTTAAAGAGAAGTAACGACAAATAGCAGTAAATGTCTTTCTTAACCCTTCCAATGCTGTGGCTACTTTTACCCAAATCACAAGGACACATTAGAGATTTCTGAAAAACATTTAAATCCTGTCATGTTGGTATTCATAGGATAGCTCTCCCTGAGCACTCTCGGATGAGTACCCATGGGTCGATTAATTTTCAGTCATTTTTCAGTTGTTTTTTTGCATCATTTGGTATTGGCCAAATTAGCCACCATCAGGATAAGGGTAAAAAGATGAGAAAACAAAATTATAGATCCCATTTAATATTATCTCCACAAAGCCCCAGATGAGGGTAGTGCAAAATCACATTCAGCAACTGTATTCAATTTCACACAACCCCATTTTGAAATCCAACCTATTGTTTGCATTCTTTTTCAGCTTTGATTGACAGGTGCCCCTCCCCTACACATGTAACAGATCCCGCAAGAGACAGGTAACAAACGTCAGTCAACAATGCGAGGACTTGTACATACATCATAATCCCAGCTTCCGCCAGAAAATAAGCGTTTTTATGGTTTCGTAAAGAGTATCATATCAAATTGCCAGGTGAAAACTCTTTGATCTAGAGAAGCGAAATTAAAGACATGTAACCTTGAGCTATTTTTTTGTATGTTTAGGGTGAAAGATGGGATAACTGGGCCTTGTTTGACTCAAAATATTAGAATATTTCACAAATGAAAATCTTTGTGCATAAGTGGAGAGAACAACATTATTCGAGATATTTTCATCAATAATGGTTGGATAAAAGTTCGCCAAATACAAATAAGGAAGTGTTTTCAGGAGTGTCCCAAATTACCAAGAATCTTTGGTATTCTAAATGCACGAATCAACCAACCAAAATCAAAATTATCAAAATTGTCCCAAATTATTAGGAGTTTTTGGTATGCTATACTGCATGAATCAACATCATATGTAGAGCAGTATATCCCTCTGCCTGCCCTCGGGTAAGTGTGACCGATCCATCGCGGCGGCCCGGTGAAAAAAAGTTAACCTGGTTATCCTCTTAGTGACAGACAATAGACACTCTCCACCCCAATTTTTGTGTCTAATGACCTGTGAAACCCGTGGAAATTAGGCGCGTACCCGCCCCGTCTCTCTGACACCCCCTCTGACCCGCTTTGACATGGGCGCCGCCCTCCGCTACCTAGCAACACCCCCCTCGGGTATGCCGAGCATCTTCTAATATCTGATCACCATGCAAATGGAAATCATCTTCCCGCTAACCCAATCATCCCATCGTCATATGCATATTTCGTAAAATCTCGCTCCGGCATCCCCTACTCCTAACACACTCCCTGAATTTCCATATCCCGACCCCCGCTTCTGACATTTGCTCCCGCTCAGAAATGACATTTTTTTCGCCTAGTTACTTTCATTCGATTGTTTTAGTTCAAAAGCCGAAATTTCACACATGGGCGCACGGCTATGTATGCAAATAAAATTAGGTTGTATCAGTGGAAATTGATTGAATTATGGCCTCGCTGCCAACTGTCAGGGATCCGTAGTCTGGGGATGGAAAAACGCTACACTTCAATTTTAATCACAATTTCTGGGATCTTTTTTAGTTGTCTGTGCCGATTGTACTGTAGAGTATAATCTTATTGATTTTTTAATTCTTCTGAGAAGTGACATAGTGTGTCACATTCTTCTTTGATTGTTATCATTATTTTGTCTTAACTCATTCTTGCCTTGAGGTTTACTTGAGGATATGAATTCAGTGAATTCATAGATTTCAGGTAAAATCGCTGTTAATTAACAATCAATTTCACAGCGTAAGTAGGGTTTTCAGAAAGCTGGGAATACAGTGTCCTCGCATGTGAACCTCGTGAACCTCTAAAAAAGCGAATCCAAATATATTATCATAACAGAACTCATAATAGGAAATATAATTGATCTCCGAATGCGAGAAATTTCTCCTCATTTGCATAAATATTTCAAATTACAGGAGAAGGAAGAACTAAGCTAGATCTAAGCTAGAATATTAGAGAGGGTGGGATTTTAATACCGGGTTAATCATCAATTAATTTTAAGTTATCCGTCTTCTCCACACCACGGGCCGAGAATTAACGAGGGATGATGATTCATGGCGACAGGCTAATAGGGATATTATGCAAATGAGACGAGACTGTAATATGCATACAAATATAAGCCATCGTCTATAATCTCGAGACTCTGATATCATAAATGAATTACTTTATGTTCGGAGCTTTTTCTCTCTCCTCAGAACAGTAATTAGCCGTGTTCTTCAGGTAATTCACTCTCACAAATCACCGTCACGGGAAACCATATACTACTAATGGGTTAACTTATTTCAGTTTATCACAAAGGACCAGTACTGAACACCAGAAGCCTTTATACAAATACATGTATATTTGTGATGTATTTGTGTGTGTGTATGTGTGTGTATATATATATACACATATATATATATATATATATATATATATATATAT
>OZ012687.1:23479287-23537768 GCA_963942565.1 Maea johnstoni
AACAGGCCGATAAACTACCTCTCTCGACCACTTGAGAGCTCTTCACTGTGAACCCACAAAGGAGGTGCAGAATCACACTCAACCGGTAAACTGCACCGTGCGGCTAACAGAAACTACTCTCAGAGATAGAACTGGAGAGTGGAAGTCTGACATCCTAGGGACTACTCTTATAAGAGAAACTCTGCACCGAGAAGCAAATGACAACTACTGTAAGAGATAGAACCAGAAGTGGAAAAGTGTAGATTAAAAAGGGGGGATAGGGATTTTTTGATTGGTAGAGAAAAACTCCACTCATCCACCAAACTGATGCCTTTCATTGTAATGATAGTTTCCCATTGTGTTGACACAACCTGCAAATGAATTCCTCTACAAAAGCCATCTCCTAACTCTTAAGCCCTTTACTTAATCAACCAAATAAATGCTATCATCAAAAAAAGTCTATAGAATGATTTATTCATATTAGAATTTATTACTCATATCTCAAACTTAACCAGCACTTTTTTTTAGTTTGTTTTGTGAAATATGCTGTCAACATAAGTTATTTACAGTTGGGTGCATCTGTGATTTTTTTCGCAAGGATTCCATGACCCATTATGATGCCACTATGCCTATTATGGGCACTGATCTGAGGCTTCATTAACCTGCCTGGCTAGAATAGAACAATGGGTATTATATTAAAATGAGGGTATGACACCCTCATCCTCCCATACCCTAACAATAGGCAGGTGTGGCACTCCCAGGATCTTACTCTGGCTTATTTTTTCTGACAACTCTAATAACAAACCATGTGTTTATTCAAAATCATATCAGTGCTTCATTCAATTGGACCCTGCTGTATTTATCTAATTAACCCTTTCATCTCAGGAAGTACTCTATGCATAGTGCACTCTGTATCTAGAATTCTACGTTTTTTTTAAATGATGACTTTTTATACAGCATAAATTTTGAGATTATTTGAGGGAGAATTGTTGTTCCAAGTTCTGATTAACTTTTCTACTTCAATTATTTTCCTAAATTACGGCATTTTTGAGAAATTCATTACCAAAAAAGCCATTTTCTTTTTGAGGTTGCTACAGGCAGGAAAGGGTTAACAAGCAGTTACCCATTCATGCTTATATTTTTGTGATATCTTGCTCACAAAAGGAATTTTCAAAGAATATTTTGAGAAGAAATGTTGATTATAATCCAGCTAACAACTCTCCTTCAAATCCATTGCGAATTTATGATTAATTCCAAAATTATTTTCAAAAGTATGTAAGGCACAGACGACTTTTGTCAAGGAGATTCTCCAGGCATGAAAGGGTTAATAATTGGGCTTGGCATGAGTAGCCATGTATACATCCTGAGGTAAAAGCTATCAAGAAATCCTTTTATTTACCACATTAAAACCCAATCATCATTTCCTTTAATATCATTATAAAGTAAGATGAATATCAGGTTTCCTTTGTCCTTTAAGTTTTTCGTTCAAATGGAAGCATTTATTTGATATCAAAAAGTATATCATTCTGACTATATGTTTATCATGAGTTCCTGTCACAATCAAGAACTGTTCATTTCAAAACCACAAAAAAACACAAAGTTCCAGCATCTGTATATGTAAGGAATGTGACTAAGATATCACATTTCACCTTAAGGAGAACCCTTAAGGAAAGATAATGGAATTACAAATGAAGACCTTACAATGTACCCTTACCCTAAAGGTATTTTTCTACAGGGTTATTCCTTAACTTAAAGACAGTCAACCCTTAGATATGCTTCCCTTTACCTAAGGGAACATACCCATGCTTCCGCATATGCCAAGAAAGCTCTGAACACAAGTATGAGGAATAAACTCAACTTCCTATGCAACCAACAAACCATAACAAACAGACATGATGGTCAGACCAGCAAATTATCTTAAGCAAACGCTTTGCTGCCAGCATCCTAATGGCTTGGTGATGACACTGGTCCCCTTCAGAGCACTAGCCGTAAGTATGACCTTTGATCCAAGGTCTTGCTTGTATATATATATATATATATATATATATATATATATATATATATATATATATATGTATATATATATATATATATATATATATATATATATATATATATATATATATGTATATATATATATATATATACATAGACATATATATATATATATATATATATATATATATATATATATATATATATATATATATATATATATATATATATATATATATATATATATATATATATATATATATATATATACATACATTGCCTAGTTGTCTAGTATGATTATGCTGTTGAGAAGCCAGGAGCTGATTGGTGTTGTCAGAGCCTGCAGTGAGAGAGTTTCTAGTGGCCCCCAGGGGCTTGTTTACTGTGTGATCTACCTGCTCATCAAAGTATAGCCCACGGTGCTTTACCGTGTCCTGACGACACGTCTTGCCAACTTTCTGATGACAATCCTTTGCAGCAGCTTTCTTAGCAAGTCTTGAGACATCCTCTCTGTGACAGGTGACGCAATAAGTTACTGTTTGAGTCAGCAACATGTACTTATCACTCTCGCTTCCCCAGAGAAAACTTCAGCTCAAGTCAAGGACGTCAGCAGCTATCTCAAGGTATGATCATGATCTAACTCATGCATGTAGCTCACTGACTGCTTATTCAATATAGAAATGTGTGTGTGTGTGTGTGTGTGTGTGTGTGTGTGTGTGTGAATATAATATGATTATATATATATATATATATATATATATATATATATATATATATATATATATATATATATATATGTATATATATATATATATATACATATATATATATATATATATATAAATATATATATATATATATATATATATATATATATATATATATATATATATATATATATATATATATATATATATATATATATATATATATATATATATTTATATATATAGTTGACCACCCCTCTAAATTGACCATCCCTCTAAGTTGACCATTTGCGGCTGGTCCAATATATATATATATATATATATATATATATATATATATATATATATATATATATATATATATATATATATATATATATATATATATATATATATATATATATATATATACACATAAACACACAATCACATGAATTCTAGAACAAAGGATGTGAGGGATTACTTTCTTGACATAGTCATCAATCAGTAGTTGTCCGAGTGTCCAGCAGAGTAGAGACTGTCTCCAGTCCTCTCATGTATTTGTCAGCCTCTGGCACGAGAGATGACTGATCTAAACCCCACATACATACTTCCCTACTAAATACATATCCATACATTGTCATAATGGGAGCCTACATGTCCTCTTACCCCTTTCACATAAAGTGTCAGCATACTTTTTTAGAAGCACGGTATCACTACAGACACATCCTTACACCAGATGTAACATCAGAGAAAGTTTAAGAGATATCACCATGATTTTGATCAGGTTTCATCTGAGCCAACCCTGCCTGTAAGGTACCTTTTTTCATCAACAGTTATTCCATTTTATTTTATTCTAATTCATCTTATAATATTTACATATTATTTTAAAAAAAATAATTATTTATTGTTTAGACAAAAAAATGAAAGGGCAAATCACTGTGGTTCAAGAGACACCTAATTTCCTACCTGCATACACAGGTGGTCCTATTCTGTGTCTAACCTGTAGTTAACCCTCTTGATACCTGCCATGTAGTCGTGTAATGTTACACCTGGTTACAGGTGATAGGTACTAAGCAAAGGTAGATGCTTGCGGTTGACTCCTGAGCCTCTTAGCTCCTCTGTAACACCCACTCTATAATCCTCCACATAACATACGCCAACGTAACCTTAAAGATGCTCATCTAAATCCTCAGCCTTACACCACATCGGGGTCTAAGCAGGAGGTTATTATAATGATTTTAAATCCTAGGCATAAAAGGGTTAAAAATGAAATTTACACCTAGCCACGAAAATATTGAAATGAATATATCTCTTACGTATGAAAGCACTAAAATGAATGAATAAATAAATAAATAAATAAACAAATTAATTAATCAGATAATTATTTGATTAATTAAATCAATCAATTAATTGATGAATTATTAGATTAATCATTAGATTAATCAATTATTCAATAAACAAATAAATAAATAAATAAATACATCAGGGTTTAAAAATGCTCTTCTACATTTTTAGCAAGATTATGCTTATGTATTCATCTTTATATCTTTATATAAAAGTTATTTTCCAAGTTATAATGGCATCCAGACAACTTTTCTTAAATGAAGTCTGAGAATGACTGGGTTAAACGGTGAAATTTAAAAAAGTTGGAGTTACGTCTGAGAATGAATAGGTTAGTATGTAAAATGATTGCAAATGAGAAAAGGGTTGGTGTTACTCTTGTGAGAGTAAGTTACATCATATATAAAAACGCATACGGATGAGAACTTTTAACATACTTTACCAGGTAACAAGAATTCAAACAGCAACAGAGTATCACCCCCTACCCTAATGAGAATCAATTAGATTGCTTTCAAAGAAGTCCGCCAGACCTAATAATCATCATCATAGAGACACAAGCATGAGTCAGTATTTCCACTGATGACAAAGAGTGGCAAAAAGTGATTCTCACGAGATGGAAGTTCTCTCACGAGATAGAAGCAATCTCCTACAGGAGGGATCCATTTCTCCTGGGAGTGCAACTGTCAGAGAGGGAATCAAAACATTACATCACATGCCCACTGCAAAATCAGACTTTCCGTCTCTTCCGTGATTGTCACTCTCTCGTTATCTATCTCCCACCCCTGATTTAAATCCTACCTTAGCTTCTGTTTCCAGCAAGCGCCGGCTTTGTGCAGCTCCCATTGGGACCACAGGATCCTTATGACAGGATCCTTATCTATAGGATAGATGTGCCAGGGATGGATAAGGATGTGGGGTATCCTAGAGTGTATGTACGGGTCGTCGTCGGTTGTGGTTGATATCGGCGTGTTGGGACGTTGCATGGGGACGTACTACCACTACCATGGCAGCAGGCCGTGTGTGCAGCACAGCATGAAATCAACCTGTTCTTATCTACAGACACCTGCAGCCGATGGCGACTCTGCGTCTTTCTCTGTACTATACACCTAAGACCGCCGCTGCATCGTAGCCACCGTAGCCGTAGCGGGCTCCATCCACATCACTACCTACTACCCTCGTCGCATAACCCACCTCAGCATAACAACAACACAGACCCGAACATGGATAACAGAACTCAAAAAGAACTCGTAAAGAAAAACAAGGCACCTTGCCAAAACGCACATCACACAACTCCCTTTTTTAAAAAGAAGAAAAGGGGGAAATTCGACAGCATACTACGTATGCCGTCGTATGTCTCTCTCGTGCCGATTGGGGCGGCATTGTTTAGAATCGAGTGCTAGTAGTATATTAACTAATTGATCAAGGTTCCCGGGAGCTGCGCCCTGAAAAGCATTTGTTTCACTACAAAGAGGCGACACGTGACCCTATAGGTGGAAAGATTAGTGCAGCTGTCGCTCATTTATGACATTTTCTACTCACGATGAAAACATTAAGACTATTGGTTCAGGCACTCGAGCGGAACATGACAGGAGCGATCTTCACCCAACAATTAGTAGAGCTAAGCGAGGAAGCCGAAAAAGTAATTATGGTATTTTTGTCCAAAATGAAGAAATAAGTTAAAAGTCTTATACATCAATGTCAAAAACTGGACAATGGCTCCAAGGATATATAATAAGCCAAATATGCTTATGTGATGAATCAATAAAAATCTTACATCTAAAATATATTTAGAATTTTTATAAATCAAAGTATTTAATCGTCTTTTACACCTTCAATAGAGACAAATATATATACAAATAAAAATCCTAAACATGTATTTGTTAAATAGCATGATAGCCTTAAGCAATGTCCTAGCAGTTATATTGAGGTGAAATTTTCAATTCCTTGTTTGAAATTGACATTCTTACAAATTCTAGACGAAAAACATTGCACTATTTCAAGGTGTCATGGCTTGTAATTTCAGGTATTTGGGGCTCCAAATAATGCCCTGACATCCTGCTAGCTAAAGGCTTGTGTCTAGTGCCCAGTATTGTCTACATATATACGTACATACATACATACATGTATGTATATATATATATATATATATATATATATATATATATATATATATATATATATATATATATATATATATATATATATATATATATATATATATATATATGTATATTCATATTCCTACATAATAACTGTATCTGGACAGTGGCCAGCATTTATGACAACAAAGGGATTTAGTTTGTGCTAGCACCACCAGGGGGCAGAACCAGGGGCAATGGGGTAAGACTACAAGGAGAAGAGTGGGGTAGTCTGGGGCCAATAGCCAGAGCCACAGGCAAGAAGACTCCATTATGTCAATGGTGTGCTTAGTAAAAGGTGCCATTATGTCTAACGTAAGACAGATAACCATTCATCACCCTCTTCAATAAGGTATGTAACCCATTTAGCTGACCCTAGAGTTACCCTGCAAAAGCGCCACCTACTGATATTTTTGAAAATCATTTGGGAATAAAGCATATATTCACAGATTAATTTGAGAAGAGTTTTTTTAGTTTTAGGTAAGCTTTTGATCAGCATTTCTCTCCAAATTATGAATGTAAACATGCCTTCACCAGAAGAACATTAATAAAATAATACATTCTATAGATATTATCTAACCCACAATGGTCACTAATTAAACATAACTTTACACAAAATATCACTAACGCTTCAACTATATATTATTTCTTGTTTGGATAGTCTAGCTACTATGTATTGAAGTAATGGTTGATTGATAGAAGATAAATGATTCGCTAAGACATCACTTACTCTGGATGAAAATAACCATGATTAACCCATTAATGCTCACAGTAGCAAAAGGTAGTATGACAATTTTGATCAAATTTAGCACGCAAAAAGAAATAAAGGAAAATATTTGATGGAGAGATGTTATTTAGAACATAACCAACAACTTTCCTTCAAATTTTTTTTGAAAAAACTCTTACTTCCAGAGTTATTATCAAAAGTATCATAGATCCAGACGACAATTACCAGAGGAACTCTAAAGCACATGGAGGGGTTAAGCCACCCCAGGGCCCTCTCCTCCTCCTCCTCCTCCAGATATCACCCAGTGCCAAACTATCTGTAGCAGGAAGATCTATTGTGAACTCACCCTGACTGAGAGAGAGAGGGCAACAGATGTTTATCTGTGTGAGGTACTGCATTTCTCAACCCAAAAAATCACAGAGCCAATCATTTTTATTTTAAGTGGTTCTCTGAGCATCTGTAACTTATGGCCCACAACCTCAGCAGGCAGGGGAAATGTTGTTGGCATAGGATATGCTTGAAGTGTTTGTTTTTTCTCGTCCATTTCTTTGTGAGTGGTCTTAAATAGGAAGAGTGTATTGAATACTTTGATGGGTTGTTTAACCCCTCCTGGTTAGATGCAAAAAGGTCAGTCACTAAAAACTTGACTTATTTCAGCTTCAACAAAACTTCCCCCTTCTAAAGTATATCTAAGGTACTTAGAAATTAAGTACCAAAAACAACTTAGGGCAACACAATTTATATAACTGTCTCTCTGATTGGCTAAACATCTGTTTGGCAGGCTTATAAACTAGCTTCTAATTGGCTGATCCAACCAATGCTAGGTTGGCCAACCCTCCATGGTTGGTCAAAATTCAAAATCACTGCAGTTGATCAATGTATGCAGGTACAATGTTCATGTACAATTGAAAATTAATCCACCATTTTGAAAATGTTGAGTTCAGCAAAAATCATGTAATTCAAAGAAACATTACTTCCATTTTAAGTGTGAGAGCTACACAATCTTCTACTCACAAATCCACATTTATCCAATTTGCATGCTGAATGAAACTTTTGTCTTAGTAGCAGCCTTTACCAATGAAACGTGTACTACCAAAAATTCCTGGGATTTTCCAGCTACAGTTGGTAAGGAAGCTTGGGTGGTGGTGGTGATGGGTTGTAGTAGGAAGGAATATCTCAGGCTATGTATGCTAGGCATGTATTGCTCAGGATGATGGAAATTCTAGGATTTTCTAAGGAGAAACCTAGGATTTCCTAGAAAGTCTCAGCCCCAGTTCCTAAGGAAGCTTGGGTGGTGGTGGTGGGTTGTAGAAGGGAGGATCACCTCAGCTAGCTATGCTAGGCATGTATGGCTCAGCATGATGATGGAAATTCTAGGATTTTCTAAAGAAAAACCTAGGATTTCCTAGTAAGTCTCAGCTACAGTTAGTTAAAGTGAGCTTTGGTGGTGGTGGTGGTGGTGGTGGTGGTGGTGGTGGTGGTGTTGTAGTAGGGAGGGATATCTCAGCTAGCTATGCTAGGCATGTATGGCTCAGGAAGAGGCTGCAAGGTGTGGGGGGGGGGGGGGGGTAGGGGAGGGTAGGGGAAGAGGAGAGGCTGTGACTGTAGCAGAAGCAGCAGCAGCAGCAGCATCTGCGGGAAGTATCTCAAGATGGAAGACATGCTGCTGACGGCGGTCAGGTCATGTGGTAGTAGTTAACACCTTTCCCAAGATAGACAGATTCCATGTCGAGGGAGTGGGAGCTCAAACACACCGCTGCTGCTGCTACTGCTTCTGCTACTGCTGCTACTACTGCTGCTGCTGCTACTACTGCTGCTGCTACTGCTACTGCTGCTGCTGTTACTGCTTCTGCTGCTGCTGCAGCTACTGCTACTGCTGCTGCTGCTGCTACTGCTGCTATTGCTGCTACTGCTGCTGCTGCTGCTACTGCTGCTACTACTGCTACTCATACTGTTGCTACTGCTGCTGCTGCCAGGGCAGATCCATGAACCCGAATTTACTCTTCATCTCAACACTCTCATTTTAACCCATTCATGTCTACAGATTTACATGATGAGTGTCGTCCGGACCTGTCATACTTTTAAAAATAACTTTGGAATGAAGCATAATTTCACAAAATATTTGAAGGAGAGGTGCCCATAGAAAGAAAATTGATGAACGACTCTCCTTCAAATGTTTTCTAAATATTGCTTTTTTAGAGATATATCAGCGAAACAGGCAGGTGGTCTTGGCTGCAACATGGCGTGAATGGGTTAATCCATTCACATCTGGAGCAAACTGTTGTCTGAAGCGCCCAGAAAGTCTGGACTGTTTTGGGAATATCTGAGTGACTAGAGCATTTTTCAGATAATATTTGAAGTAGAAATATTGACAATAACCCAACCCACAACTCTCCTTCAAGTACTTGGTGTATTCATACTTAACCCTTCCAATGCTGAGGCTAATTTCATTCAAAGAACAAGGACGCAAATAATTAAATGCTGTCATGTTGGTATTCATTAAATAGCTCTCACTCTGTACTCTCAGATGAGTACCCATATGCCAGGCTTTCAGTCATTTTTGAGGTTTTTTGCATCATTTTTATTGGCAAGATTAGCCATGAGCAGCATAAGGGTTTACCCAATCATATCTGAAGTATACTCATACTCCAACACATGCTGACTTTCCCCTTAATCATTAGGGTACAATACACCAAGACAATCTTTTTCCCCTCAGTGTATTTATGCTTACCTACTTCTTAGATATTTTTGACAATAACAAAGGAATTCAGAATAACTTTACAAACTATTTGGAGGAGAGTTGTTGGTATTGTTCCGATAAACATTTCTCCTTCAAACCTTTTCTCAAGTTTTCCTTCTCCAGAAAGATTTAATCAAAGTCTTCAGGCTGCTTTTGACCACTGTGAGCATGAACGCGTTAATTAAAACATCAAAAGTATATGATCACACAAGTTCGCAAGTAGTTTGAATATGATCAAACGAAACTAATCATGTAGACAATCTTCCAAGTAGGCTTAGCAAAGCTGATCGCCAATGGTCTGCCTCTTAAATAGCACTTTAGACCCATTCTCTTCTCCCTTCCATCACATTTTCATTAGCTCTATATATACTCAACTAAGTCACCATCAACATTCCTCTGCCGATCTCTCGGCAACGGAATGCCGCTGAGAATTACTCGGCCCTTCACACGCTCATTACATACCTCTCTTAACCCCTATATACCAGTAGCACTGAAAAACATTCAGACTATTTCCATGATATCTCCGTTACTAGAGTGTTTTTCAAAAGATATTTGAAGATGAAATGTTGATCAGTACCCTGCACACAACTCCCCTTCAAATGTTTTGTGAATTTATGCTTAATTATAAAATTATCATCAAAAGTAACGGAGGTCCAGACGACATTTGTCCAGATCTTCAGGCATGAATGGGTTAACTCCTCTCTCACTCTTGATCTTGATGAAGAGATCTCAGGGCAGCCCAGCCGGGCTAAGGACACTTAAGCTCACCTATTCTCCCTGCCGCCGATACAATTAACGATCAAAGGCAGTGACCGCCCCGTAATAACAAGCTAGTGAAAGACCCTCTGCCGGTTACCTGTGCCCTAAAAGCTACTTTGTAACCAATCGGGCAGCGGCTACGCCACTGTAGCGTGACCAGTACTGTATCGGATTTACCTCGATCCAGGCCGTGGCAGACGTATAAAGCTACTATTAATTGAGCTGTTTCGTGGGACAGCCGAACAAAGGCCCCAAATAATATGCCCACCTGCCTGTGCAGGTATTTGTGGACATCAAAGGGATCTTAGCGATCAACAGAAGGCAGGGCGGGGCCGGCCAATAGCAGGCCTAGCGGAAAATTACACCTCCCCTCCCTCCCTCCCTGAGATTTGAACACGTAGAAGAAGGGGGGGGGGGGGGGAAGGGGCACAAGACTGTCATTAAAGGGGGCTGTATTTATTCCCGGCCTCAAAGGGAAAGGTTTCCAGCTGAAATTAGGGGTCAATTTGCATACAAATCAAGTGCTTCAATCAATAGTTAACCTGTGCAGAGTACATGATAAACTGATGTACAGTCTTGAGGAATACTGACATGAATATCAAGAGGGGTGGGGGGTTGAAGAGTACACAATGTCGTCTGGACCTTTTACTTTTATACTTTTGAGAATAACTTGTGAATTAATCCTCACTTTACAAAATATATGAAGGAGAGGTGTGAAGTTGATTTTGAGCAACATTTCTCCCTCAAATATTTTTCTGAAAATTGCTTTTATACATGGAATATCACCAAAATAGTCAGACAAGGTTTATGCACTCCAAAAGCAAATGGATTGACTTGTACAATATACTGTAGAGGCATTGATCAACTGCAATGACAGCACCCTCTTGTGAGTGACAGAGAGCCTGAGTTCATCTCAAACAATATATATACTAGCTACAAGTCCCCCACAATTCATCCCTTTAGTACAGACAATAAGGTCTGACATTACTGGTTATAACTTTCCATCAAATGCATTATTTGGAAAATATTTGAAGGAGACATGTAAATCAGGATCCAACCAACAAAACTCCCCCAAATATTTTGAGAATTCATTCTTTATTACAAAGTTAATTTGAAAAGTGTCATGGATCCAGACGTCACCTTTTAAAGGGAGCTCAGGAGGTCCAAGATTTCTGTGTAGTATGAGAGGGATTTATTTTACGGTATCAAAGAAGTAGATCCATCTCTTAGTGACAATTCATAGCAAGAAAATCTAAAGTTTGTATTGTAAAAGGGGGTACGTTAAACCCGCATACCACCTCTCTAACCCAATAATGCTCACACCGGCCAAAAGCAGCCTGGTAATTTCAATGAAATCTCACAGAAGAAAGCATATTTGGGAGAAAGTTTTGAAGGAGAAATTTTAATCAGAACATTTTCAACAACTCTCCATCAAATATTTTGTAAAAATCATTATCAATTCTTAAGTGATCATCAAAAGTATCATAGATCCAGATGACAATTTAAGGAGGAACGTGAATGGGCTATGCATAAAAGGGTTAAGAAAACAGCCAATTGATATCAGATCCATCATTTTAACATGTCCATTCACCCCTCCCGTACTGAAAAACTCACAACTGTACCCAATAAGGTCTGTACATCTGCCCACTTAATAAAGCTACTTGAAATGATTGCCCCACACTTAACACAACATTGTGCCTAATTGCCTGCCGATTGCCTACAGTTTAACCAAGGCATTGTCTTTTCTTAGTCCCCAGCATGAAGTCTACAGAGGGAAAACAATGCAATTTGCATGATTAAGTCATCAGAGTGAAATGGGGTGGAAGGTAAAGGGGTGTTTTCCTCGGTAGGGCAGGGGGTGGTGCCCGCTGTGGCAGATGGTGGCGAAGAAATATGCAAATGTAAAGAAATAATAGCGCACAGTGTCAAGACAGCTAGCTTACTAGATAAACATAGCCAGACAGCGGCATGCAGCAACCACAGCGCTTTTGTTTCTACAATGTGTCATTTCATCAGGGACTGCAAAACAAATTTCAAAAATCAAAAAAAAAAGAGAAAAAAATGTAATAAGTTGAAAAAATGTTATTTGAATTCTTTTTTTGACATTACTAAGCAAAATGTTAGTAAGAATTTTTTTCTATTTTTTTCTAAAAACTTTTTTTTTTATATATTTTGCAACAGCAAAAAATGGCCAAATAGAAATATCCTTAAAATAAGTCTTGTACAGCAGAAGGATGAAAGTTTCTAGAGAACAGGTGGTAGATGGGGAAAAAGACATCTACCTCAGACTAATGACTCAAAGATTTTCTTTCTCTAAGCACACAGCTTTGTCTAAATATGATAATGGCCACATACTGTTCCACATTTCTGGAATTCGCCGTGTAAACCTAGATCTCCTGTCCAGAGCGGCAGCAGATAGCTTCAAAGCATATTTGAAGTTCCTGCACTATAGTGGTATTGATATGCTGGTCACCTGATCGACAGGTGTGTGGTAACCGATTCATTGAAATAAGCGGCCAGATTACCGATAGAACTCTCCTCAATTTGGAGACGAAATAAGTGAAAGGAAATGAAGGGAAGTATGCAGGGAATCTGGTACCGCCATCGCACACACAAGGTACTCATTTCTTGTCCCCGACTACAATGCGCGTGAATGGTTCCGATATAGATATAGACGGCATTGAATACAGTAGGGGAAGGTTCGGCTAATAATGTTGGCTTATCTAGTAATTACCACCCCTCTGAAATTGACCTTGGCATTTATCTCCCCCCTTCCTTCAGCGAATCCCAAGATCCATCTGCTCGCGCCTTATCTTCGCTGTCACGGCTGACGACCGCGCAGACCTCTCTCAACAGATGCCCTGTAAGCCGCATTGTGGCTACCCACCACTTAGCGCGACTTTGATCCTCGCCCGTGAAATCAGACATAAGGTACAGGTAGCCGGCACAGCACGGGAGGCTAACCGGGACCCTGGTACCCTGGGTAGAGGAGAATCACGTCCACAATGCCAGCGGAGCACAAAGATCAAAGGGCTTACCTTTGTTGATAGAATACTATTTTTCGAAAGAATATATTTCAAAAGATATTTGAAGAAGAAATCATCATCAGTACCCAACACACAACTCTCCTTCAAATATTTTGTGAATTTGTGCTTAGTTACAAAATTATCATCAAAAGTAATGAAGGTCCAGACGACATTTGTCCCGATCGCCAGGCAGGTAGCAGTCGCCGCATGGGAGGCTGACCAGGACCCCAGGGACCCCGGGGAGAGGAGAATCACTAAGAATTGCGTCCACAATGCCAGGGGAGCACAGAGATCAAAGGGCCTACCTGTGTTGACAGAGCACTCACCTTGGCCCCAAATGAATATGATCATGCTAGGTTAGAATCTAGATGCCAAGACATATTTTCAAACTAAAGATGACATACTTCACAGACCATTTCCACTTCATCAATTCATCCCTGTATCAGCCAAAAATAGGATGAACTTTTCTGATGATATCTTTATTTGTGACTGACACATTTTTGGGTAACATCTGAATAAAGACCCCTA
Source organism: Maea johnstoni (assembly GCA_963942565.1). Taxonomy (NCBI): domain Eukaryota; kingdom Metazoa; phylum Annelida; class Polychaeta; order Spionida; family Magelonidae; genus Maea; species Maea johnstoni. The sequence continues at coordinate 23,493,210 of OZ012687.1, forward strand.
GAAATCCTGTGGTATTCATTGTTTCAATACATAAGGGAATGTTGATCAAATCTCTATCAACATGAACTACATCAAAAATACTCGTGATTCATTTCTACAAAAAGATAGGATTATCGAAATCTAGTAGTTTTTTTCAATGAGAACCTTCTGTACATGCATATGCTCATGAATAAAAGAAAAGTTGTGATGAATAGGATACTCCATAAATGACAATAATTGTATATGTATCAGATAGAGAGAGAGAGAGAGGCAGGTTGCAATTTATAGCAATTATCTTATCGCATTTTGATATTAAACCACAAGTAAGCAATTAAAGCCATTTGATCATAAGAGCAGCTGTTAAAGCTGAGAGCTTCAGAGCATTCCTACCTTTAAGCAGCTTTAAGTAGCTTTAAATAGACAGTTCAACAGCCAGGGGTAGGATTAGAAGAGATGTAGGAATTAAGCCTAAATTAGGAGGGTCCACTAAGGTGCACCTTAAGCCGTAGGTGTGACATATCTATAGGTGCATGATGGTCATGCAAGACAAGAAAGGAAATTGTTGTCACTACTTTTTCTGCCAAATAAAGATAACATTGTGACTATAGCCAGTTATTAACGGTAGAGAGAAGTATAGAACCTTCTTACATATACATGACTATAATATATATATATATATATATATATATATATATATATATATATATATATATATATATATATATATATATATATATATATATATATATATATATATATATATATCTTAGAGGTTGATATGTCAGGAGCTAAACCCATTAAGAACTTGGACAGATTACTGTGGCCACCTACTGGGCAAGTACCGCACCAAGTCATCTGCCACCCTGCGCCAGGGGCACCTGAACCCGGGTTTGTGCAGTGGCTTCAGTACCCTGAGTGAGAGATCATGCTACCATGTCAATGTCCATTAACCCCCATCCTCCATATACTGCCACAAAAAAACCACATTGCCAACACCCTGACCCATCCCCTTTACTCGTCTACCACCCCAGGGCAGGGCGATGGCCCCAGGGCGGAGAGGACACGCTATCCTGTCACTGTCCATCAGTGCCCATTCTTACCAATCCTCCCAGCAGGCAAAAACCCCACCCTACTAACACCCAGACCCCACACCCCCTCCTTTCTCATCTGCTACCCCGGGGCAGGGGCACCTGAACCCGGGTTCATCTAGTAGCATCGGAACCCAGCGAGAAATCATGCTACCCTGTCATTGTCCATTAGCCTCATCCTCCAAGTCCTGCCATAAAAAACCCACCTACTAACACCTAGCCTAGTCCTAGACCGAGAAATTTATTTCACTTCTTTAATTACTTACATTATGTTTATATACCATTCAAAGATGTCTACCTATATTTAGTTCTATATTGGCTCACCAGGCGGATTCACCAGCATGGATTCTGACTGACCAGGATGACCACCATTGGCGCCGCCTATCTACAGCAACTAAAACTAACACGTAAATATTGAGCAAAAGATCGACCATGACAGGGATAAGCAATATTTAAGTAAATCATAGACTAGGAGCTAGTCTAACTAACACCCTGACCACCACCCCTCCTTACTCATCAGCCACCCCGGGGCAGGGCAGGGCAGGGCAGTGGCACCTCAACCCGGGTTCGTGAGGTTGCATCAGAACCCAGCAAGAGATCATGCTACCCTGTCACTGTCCATTAGGCCCCATCCTCCCTATACTGCCAACCAGCAAAAACCCCATTCAAGACCAAACCCAGGTAATTGATGCTGAAAAATCATGTGTGATTGACCATTGTGTAACACCCCCCTGAACAGCTGTCTGACCATAGGGACCTGCTAGCCGGCCTCCCCCACCACAAATCACATTTCCTTATTATCACACTTAATATCCACTCTTACATCAGGGATGACACAATCAGTATTATACACATTCATGGGCCTTAACTGGTCATGTTTAATTAAGTAACATGCATAGTATTTATATTTTGATTGATATGCCTGGTTTGTGATTATACTATTTGAAGTGTGGCCTGGTAATGAGTATAATGATTTTTGATGTGGTCAACTGGGATTGAGCAGTATGGTATGTTCCATGCCAATTAGTGATGATGTAATATTAGCAGGCGTTGTCTGAGGCCCATCCTGATTGCATTATGCATGAGGGGAGGGGGGGGGGGGGGGGGGGTGAGAGGGCACGAGTTCTAGGGCACCACCATCACCACATGACAAATCATTTTTTAACCCATTCACACCTCAAGTTTTACCTGAAAAGTCTCTTCTACTGGCTACAAAATTATTTCTAAGACCATCTCATCACCATGTGAACTGGGAATACCATGGAATTCTTAGGATTTCCCTAGGAGAATCCTGGGATTTTCCTGGGAAGTCTTGTTCTCAAGTCTCAATGATCTTTCTTGTGTTGATTTCATTCCTGGTCTAGTTCAGTATTTGTCCTCAAGGGGGACCCACTCGAGCAGTATTTGATAATACAAACTGCAACCCTTGATAAATGTGCTGCCATCTATAGCTTGATAGAGACATTGGCCCTTATGCAGCTGGTAATTAATTTGACCAATACAAAAAGATGCAAAAAACCTGAAATATAAATGAAACCCTGGCACATAGGTACTCATCTGTGTCACCAACATGACAGGGTTTAGATGATTTTCAAAAATTCTTGCCTCCTTGTGCTTTGGACAAAAGTAGCCTTATCCTTGGAAGGGTTAAACCTACTTAACACCTAGTATATATGTAGTGGTGGTGGCAGTATAGCTAACTCAGGCTGAGAACCAGGCTACCCTCTTGCGCAGGGACAGAGGTAACAACCATAAACATCTTTTTTCTTATTAAAATCAGGCATAATATCATTATACAATGTCATGGGATTTATATTGAGGTGGAAAAACTTCAATCATATGCTTGTATTTGACATTTTAAGAAATTACTCCCCAAATAATTTGGGTGTTATGAGGGGTGATTTTTGGGGGTTTTGGTGTCCAAAAGACACCTAGACACCCTGCTGGCTAAGACTATGGTGGCACTATAGCTAACTCAGCCTGCGAACCGGGCTACCCTCCTGCGGGCTCCTTGACATTACGTCTATGGGAGTCTTCGATGATGTATGTTTCCCCGTCTTCCCCAGCACACATCTTTTGGTAATCAGGGCCGGCCTATAAAAAGCTGCCGATAGATGGCGGAGGCCACTGCCAGATGTGCCCTGATGGGCTCTTTAACACGCCATCCTTTACCAAGCTCTCGTCTGTCCATCCGCCCGCCAGCTGACGATCAGCCATGCAGCGCGGGCGTCAGCGGCGGCCCGAGAGCCACTTCCACACCTCATCTAGCCAATCATCATCCCCTCTCTCCGCACCCTCTTCTCCTAGGCGAAACTCTCTCATGCCCAACCACACAACTTCATCATGACCTCCTACCCCACTAAAATGGTTCATTTTAGTGAAGGAATTAAATAGAAGAGGGGGTACGTAGGGATGTCTTTTTTTCCTTTTTTTTTAAAATCCAAGCAGCAAATATGTTGTGTGTTTTTTTTTATCTCAATCAAATATATCTATCTCAAAAAATAACAATTAATGAATGTAATGAATTATTTTGTGAGTTACCTTCAGTCATCATCAATAATATACCTTAGGATTTAAATTTGTCATTTAGGTTGTTTTTAATATTTCTATTTGAAATACATTCTAAAAGATCTAAGAGAAATACTCTTGGTAGATATTTAGTATCACCAAAATAGTCAAGCTTTTTGGACTGCCACTGGCGTGAATTGGTTAAACGACTCAGCTACCAGCAAAAACCAAGAAGGGATGGCCTGACTTTTCAGCACCTCAACACAACACAGCACATACCTACCACACGAGGCCTCAATCGTATGAAATGGTGCATGAAACATTGCCTCTCAACATTCATCTTCTAGTGTGCAAAAAACACACACTTCATGAGTACAATCTAGGACCAGTACTAAACCCTTATATTATTATGCTTCGGCTACTTTCGTCCGAAGCACAAAGGCGCAATGATATTGAAAACCATCTAAACCCTTTCATGTTGGTATTCATTGGATCATGCTCTCGCTGAGAACTCTCAGATGAGTACCCATGTGCCAGGGTCTCAGCCATTTTTCAGGTGTTTTGCATTATTTTGTACTGGCCAAATTAGCCACCAGCAGCATAAGGGTAAACTATAGGGACTGAAAGCAGCCGGTCAGCTGGTGCACAACATGTTGACCAGCAACATGATGAGAATGGCTCACCAAATGAAACATAAAAAGTCCTTCACTTGGTTGCCTTGACACCCTCCTACTTATAAGCTGTGGTCGTCTTCAATTTTTTTTCAAATGTATGCTTGATAACAAATTCAAAAGTATCAAAGAATTCAAATAACACATTTTAAGGTTGCCAGTGACTTAGAGCTGGGGGAGGTGGGTAGGGGGTGGTTTCGTCTGGTATTTCAGTTTGCTCCATCACTCCTAACTAGCAATCCACGACTTTGCAACAATGTGACAGAAAAAGTGAGGATAAACACGTTTCTCTCTCTATATATATAGTGCTAATCCGCTACAAGTTCTGCCAACACTTCACCATCATACCACAATTATCATTGTGAGGCATGGAAAGTAAAACATTCCTCAAAAACTCTCATGAAATCCTCATTCCTACGAAACAATGGTATCATTCTTGGGCACAAAGAAAAGGATATCAGCTGTGACATATAAATGTTTTTCTCTTGTCAAGAGTTTTAGCTAAATAATGGTTTCGACAGCACTTGTCAACTTAGTATATGATATCATCTTTTATTTCTAGAATACACATCTGATGCTAAACACCTTTCTGGAAACAAATCGGTTTTTAATTGCACTTTTGAACTTTCTATGAAATATTTTGTGCGAATAAACTATGAATACTTTCTATCGGCGTATTGCTGCTTTTTTTTCCAAGAGGCTGTCTGCCCTTCCATGTTGATCTCTTTCATGTAAACCCTTTCATGCTAGTGGCACCCAAAATAGGTCTGACGATTTTCGATGAGATTTTTCCGAAAAAAGTATCTTTTAGAAAATATTTGAAGAGGAAGAATTAATCAAGACAAAAACTGCAATTTTCCATCAAATATTTTGCAAATCTATGCTCAATTCTAAAGTTATTCTATGTAGAACCATAGCTTTGAGAAGACAGTCTGAAGAGGGATATATAGGTAGGAACGGTATTAAGAGACATACATGAAGTGTATACAAGAATAAAAAAATACAAATTTATGCTTGATTCTGAAGTCATTCTATTTAGTATCATAGCTTTCAGGCGACAGTCTGAAGAGGGATATATAGGTAGGAATAGTACAGAGACATAAATGATGTGTATATAAGTTTGACCAAAAAAAGGACTGATGATTATGATGAGATTTTTACGAAAAAAGCATCTAACAAAAAATATTTGAAGAGGAAGTATTAATCAAGATGAAAACTGCAATCTTCCATCAAATATTTAGCAAATTCATGACCAATTCTGAAGTTATTCTATATAGTATCATAGCTTTCAGACGACAGCCTGAAGAGGGATGTATAGGTAGGAACAGTAGAGAGACATAATAGACGTGTATATAAGTATGACAAATACAAATCTTTGCACGATTACAAAGTTATTCTATATAGTATCATAGCTTTCAGACGACAGCCTGAAGAGGGATGTATAGGTAGGAACAGTATAGAGACATAATAGATGTGTATATAAGTATGAAAAACACAAATCTATGCACGATTACGAAATTATTCCATATAGTATCATAGCTTTCAGACGACAGCCTGAAGAGGGATGTATAAGTATAGGAACGGTATAGAGACATGATGCGTATATAAGTATGACAAATACAAAGGGCTCAGAACAGCACCTTAGTGAACCATTAGTCATAATCATGCGGCTTCCAGCAAAAGCAACCCCGCTTCCAGCGAAAGCGACCCAGGTTAATTTGGTGGAATGAGGAGCCGGTGGGTAATTTTTCATGGATGTTATTTTCAAATAAAACCCACTTGTGTCAAGGTCGCTCTCAGATGAAAGCGACAGAGATCAAACACGATTTCCTGTACGACTCCATACCCTCTGGTCACGGTCGTACACAGATTTCCCGGTAGCTATTAAATCCCTGTAGGTTTCAAAATGCTGACTTCAATGGAGGAGTCGGTGTTCTGCTGAGGGCCTAGCTTGGGGCACGGCGCTCTCGTTGACGTGACGTGACGTGACGTCCCTGCTCAGCCTCTCATCAGGAGAGTAGTATGGATAATATTACCATTCTGTTCCACCTGTCAACTTTGGTTCTGCCCTGGCTGCGACACGTAGCTTTGATGTCACCGCCGGCCGCGGTGGCGGCAGTCTCGCTCGTATCCCGCGAGCCAGAGTCAGAGAGAGGCTGAGGGCCGGCAGGATCAGGAAGGGCTGGAGGAACAGCACAATCAGTCAACAGGACAACCTGATTGCTGCAAGCATCGGCATACTAATACAGGCAACATGTACCAGCCAAACTTTCTAACTTTTTCTCCGCACCATTCTCATGCACTTAATCCTGCTGTTTCTAGTTGCAGGGCTCGAAATTATTTTTTATTCCCAGGGAGTCCAATTGCATTCTCAAAAGCTACTTAAAGGTGCTGTGTGTAGAATTAGAAACCAGCACATCTTTCGGCTCCCTGACGAAATTTGAGGGAGCCACAGGAGAATTCAAGGTAGCCCTGGGATACTGACTCCTGCTAATTTCAAGCCCTGGGTTGGTACCTTCAAATCCTTGAATATGGTACTCACTCTTAAGGCTTTAATTATCACTTGAAAAATGCTCAGAGGTATTGAAATACTTGTTGCAATAAGAACAACTTTCCAAAATTATTTTCAGGGTGATTCAGAGTACCACAAATATAAAAGTATGAAATTCGAAATGCTAAATTTCTTTGACTTTGCTGAGTTCCCTTATAGACTGTAGCTGAGACTTCCCAGGAAATCCTGGTATTTTCCAAGGAAAATTTTGCAAATTACCATTTCAGTTGGTAAAGGTTATAACAAAAAATATCCCTGACACAATCAAAGTGGAAATTAGGAATTACAATATTGTAAAGGTCTTCCAATTAAGTAAACATGTGATTTTTTCTTGATTATTTAAAAACATGCAAGGATCTGAAATCAAATCAAAAATCAAGGGACAAACATCTTCTGGCATTTTAGTTTGCAGTGATAAGCAACATGCCTATTTTTTTGGCTTTCATTTCTAGAGAGGTTATACTCAGAGTTCATACCAGGTAGACCGCAATTAGCGCAACACCTGCACTGCATCGGTAAAGCACACAGCACCAGTTTTTATCTGGTCCATAAAACTTAGTAGTAATAATAATAAACATGAAAGAGAACTCACCAAGACTTTGAAGTGACAGAAATCTGATACGTACCTAAAAAAGGTAAAAAGAAGTTTCTTATTTATGTTCAAATAAAGATGCACATAGAACGATCGTTATATACATGTGTTATGACAGGCGCCCACTTCAACACTGCAATCATTCTTTACAAAGAAATCTCCCTTTAATACCAAATATAGCTCAGACATCCCCAAAAATCCTTGGATTTCCTAAAATAATCCTAGGAATTCCTCGGTATTCATTTATAAGGGGCGTGCTACATGAGATCTTCAACATCTCAATAATTTGAATGCATTAAAAAAAAATAAGAAGATATAAAATTGAATTTGAATTTAAAAAAAGTTAATCATAGTAAAAGTGAATTTGAATTTAAAAAAAATAAATAATCAAATGAAGATTTAAAATTTGAAAATTGTTTCAGAAGACCCATTGAAACCTAAAACTGTTTATTAGTTATTTCAGATGAGAACCACGTTGAATCCCTGCATTGGTTTGAAAATTATCTTAAACAAGATATTGGTTGTTGAACTAATACCGGTTAGATTCACTGATGTACACTAGTGTACATGGTGGTAAGATAAACCACTAGCCAGCTCAGCAGGCTTGGACCAATAAATAGCTTCAGCAAATACAGAGGACTAGCTATTACAGTAGCGCCAACATTCAATGAATTCCTACAAGCCTGCCATGTTATTTACTGGCCGTTCCTGGACCCTGAGTTCACTTCGGGTTAAAAAAAACAGAATATCATCCAAAGCATGGAATACCAAGAAAGTCATAAGATTTTCTTCCTAAGGGATGTTGATAAGGGACGCTGTGTAACCCTAAAATACCAACAGTAGTTGAGTTTCCCAGGAAATCCTGGGATTTTCCTATGAAAGTACTAGAATGACCTTGGAATTAAGAATATTTCACTTTCAAAGGGTGGTGTATATATATATATATATATATATATATATATATATATATATATATATATATATATATATATATATATATATATATATATATATATATATATATATATATATACATAGGAGCAAGTCACATACTCAGTCTCAAGTATATATATATATATATATATATATATATATATATATATATATATATATATATATTTATATATATATATATATATATATACATCTAACTTTTGGCGATTGTCAGGGAGCGATTGGCGAAGCAAGCTTCATGATATGAACAGGTAATGTATATCGTAATTAATATATATATATATATATATATATATATATATATATATATATATATATATATATATATATATATATATATATATATATATATATATATATAATATAAGGCATCTCATCCACAGTCTTTCAGATTAGGTTTGCCTCTATATTAACATCTATTTAGGTGTCAAGATAACCTAATACAGAAACAATTCCATTCTTATTACCTCTTATTTCAGGTGAATGCATAACTCTAGATTGTCCAATGTCTATCAGGTCAACCATCTAACATCCAATAAAGGTGCACACCTTATCAGACAAATATATTTCCCTCCTGTCTGCCAATAACCTCTATACCCCAAACCACCTCTACAGCCCAGTGGTCTAACAGGTTTTCAACAGTCGTCAGTGCTTGCCATAATACTAACCTAGCTACTAGGCATAAGACCCTGAGATAAGTCACAAATTCCCCTGTGACAGTTCTCCTAGCATTCAACAGTGCCATCTACCCACAAGAGATGACATCTAAATATGGCCTGGGAGGCAGGCTACCACTATAGTGTTTTTAACCCTTACCAAATATGACTAAGATTTTCTACGAATTTCTTGGATTTTCCTAGGATAATCCTAGGATTTCCTTGGTATTCCAAATTTCATTTGGTAAGGTAGGGCCTGGGGCACTGCTTTTTAACATTGTCTATGTGGGTGGCGGCAACATACTTTAATCAAATAGGAGACCCTGGATTAAGGCAGATTTGGCCATTGGTTACACATACAATCAAACCTGTATTAAGAGACCACCCAAGGGAAGACCAAAGTATGGTCTTTTAAGACAGGTGGTCTCTTAATAGAGGGTCATTCAAACTAGAATGTTAGACAAGGGGAAATAAAAATGTGGTCTCTCAATAGAGGTGGTCTATTAATAGAGGTGGTTGTAGAGGCAGGTTTGACTGTAGAGTGAAACCTGTCAACATGAACATCTTTCTCCACCATTTGAACTTTTTCTGAAAAAATCTTTGTGTTTTTGTGCTTTGAGCGAAAGCAGAGACATATAGACTTTGGAAGTCCCTGGTGTGAGTAGCTTCAGCATTGGAAGGGTTAAACCGCATATAAGTTTGCAACTTGTTAAAGTTCCACTGCCATAGGGTAAAGTATTAAGGCCTAATGGCTAGGCTGGCATACTAGATGAAACCTTACCAAGGTAAATCACCTTTTCCTGTCAGGTAGAAGTGGCAATTAAGATGAAGAGAGATTTCTTTCAGTGGGTGGCGGACTAAGACCTAAACACTAAATCTCGTCGTATTCACACCTCTGGCTCCAAGAATATGTTTTCCTTTCTTTAAGTGCAAAGCCCCTTTCTGCGCTGTTGGCATTCATCGAAATATACAAGGTAAATATTTTTGCTGCTTTTGAAAGCGAGGTTCCAGCGGGTGTCCCTTCGCTGTGTCACCCCCTGGAGGGCCCCCTGGTGGCCACACCCAGAACTATTGACCTTCCTTTCTGGCGCTGTCAGCCATCTCTACAGTGCGACATCATCTCAACATCTTGATCAAAATCACACAAATAGAGAGGACGCATGATTTTATTTCTGCCTAAGAATCTCGAAGGCCGCCAATGTCACATGGGAGTTTACCCACTTAACAAGGTACCCCAAACTCGCCCGGTTGCGCTTCAACGAAAATGCTAGACCCGCCCCCCATGGAAATCCAAAACTCCCCCTTTTATGCAGAGGAACACCCCTTGTATTCAGCTTTCCCTGCGCGGGAGATCCTATGACGAGGATTTCACTGGGGAGGAAAGATCAAAGGAACTGCACTGCTATTACATAGCGCTTTACCTTGGACTGTTGACAAACTCGCTAAATAAAGAGATCAAATGTCGCTCAGGGCCTGCTGGCCACGTTCAGGGAAGCGCAAGAATTAGAACATTCATCCGGAATGTTCATAACAGAGAATTTAGGACACTAACACACATATCAGCAAGGTCCAGCTTTAACAATGTCATACTCATGTTAATCATATTTCAAATAACTGAATTTACATGATTATTCCAATACTTCTTTAAGCTGAAACAGGGGGGCTAGGAGAGGGTATGTTTTGTATAACTTTCCACTTCCTTATTCAAATGTGTGCATAGAGGTAGGAAAATACATCAATTAATAATGAAATACCGACTATACAGGTCTCTGATAAATGTGGCATACATCATCCAACTGGCTTCATACCATTTATGCTCACAGCAGCCAAAATCAGCTTAACAATTTTGGTGAAATCTCTCAGGCAAAAGTAAATATGGAAAAAGAATATATAATTGTTAATCGAAAACTCCCAACAACTCTCCTTCAAATCTTTTTAAAACCATTTTGAATTCCTAAGTTATTTTCCAGAAAAGCTAGTATAGATCCAGACAACAATTTATCAAGGAACCTCTAAGCATGAATAGGTTAACCCTTTAATTCTAAGGCTAAGTCCGTCAAAGCATAAGTACGCAAAGATTTTTTTTAAACTATCCAAACCCTGCCATGTTGGTATTCATTGGATAGCCCTAACTGAGTACCTTCAGCTGAGTATCCATGTGCCAGGGTTTCAGTCATTTTTGTTTTTTTTGCATCATTTTGTGTGGAACAAATTAGCCACTAGAAGCATAAGGGTTAAGGGCATAATGCAAAGAGAAACCTGCATGTCTTTCTCTTTCTGGTGGAAGAAGCTGGAATTTCTAGGGAAATCTATGTCTCTCCACAACAAAGTGATAATCATCCTCCTAAGATTCTCAGCATCTATACAGCAATGATTGATACCCAGCCTGGGAAATGAGTCGGAGATTTTAACCAAATGCTCGTGAGAAGACAACCTTTTCATTTGCCTCGCGAGGGAAATCCCCGTACCAAGGTCAAGGTCAATCGATGCCTCGGCACATTCCTACTGGACACTTGATTAGCCTTTCGCGAAATTCAATTTTCCCGAGAAATTCTAGTGACTTGGGTTTCTGAGCGGCCTGAAAGGGGACAAATGATCTCATTAGTATTCATTGAAAGGGACTTAAAGACCGAGTGGCTATGCAGCGTAGGTTACTGAGAGAAAATTAGCGAGAAGATTTCCTCGAAGTGGACAAAAAGGTCCCAAGAGGGTGATGTTCTATTTGTGGTCCCTTTCACTAGGTGTGTCAATGAATAACAGATAAGGACGTTCATACTAAAGAGCTTAATTATTTCATTGATACGGATCAGACAGCATCTTAAAGAGTCAAATGCCCCTTTAAGAGGAGATTGAATCAATTTAAATCATCTTTTCTAAAATCAGATCCAGAAAATGAAATCCAACCCTTACCAAAAGGAGCTTGGAATTTTCTTAGGAAAATCCCAGGATTTCTTAGGTAGTCTCAGATACATTTGGTAAGGGCAGTTTGTCATTACAGGATATACATATACCTATATATCCCAGGTAAAGACTGGCTTACCAATAATAAATCAGCAATAATTGTTAATGATTGTCATTCATTGATATGCTCATAATCAGTGAATAAAGCTTAGATTCTTTTCCATATTAAAATATTTTTACATTTGTTATCTTGACTTGATAATCAGCCAGTTAATTTTACTTATTTTTAAATTTTACCATTTTCTGGTCATGTTGATAATATAAGCATAGTCTTATCCAGCATAGCATCTGGGGCGTCATTTGGACACCCTAACCCTCAAAAATCACCTTTCAGGATACCCTCTTTTTAAGAGTAATCTCTTAAAATGTCAATTTCAATTTTACTGAAATTTGAGTATGCTTCCTTGCAGCTGAGAGCAATAATTGGTTCAGACTTCAGAACATAGTAGTTCTCACTTAAGGAACTATAGGAAGTACTAGGGCGAATTCTAGAGCTTTGATGCAAAACAATGCCAAATAGCTGACACCTTTTTCACACTAGTGTGTATCTTGGAGACAGCCGCAGCCGATAATGGCTTATTATTTTGAGTCAAAAGTTCAGGGGACTTAGTGACAATGACAAATATCTAAATTCAGCTGGAAATAAAGATATCTCTGAGCGGACTTGTCAGCTTTCCGCTCGAAGGAGCAGGGCGGCGTTGGCTGCATTCAAGGATTTCGCAGCATTTCTTTGCTTCAGAGATCAGACGCCCGCTACACTTCCGTTAAAACTTCTGCTCAACAAACCCATAAGCGCGGAGATCTGATAACGGGGAGAGACAAGAAATCGGCCCCTTCCCGCAACCCCTCAACCCAACCTCCAAGACCTTGTACTATTGATAGACACATGTTGGCCACAGACAGAGGGTTATTTTTCAGCGGGACGATTGATTCAGCACAGTGTTAAAGTGATCCCATGCTATCGGAGGCACTTTTAACAGAAATAAATCATGCCTCAACTTTAATCAATTATAAAGTCATTAATCATGATGTTTGTGTTTGGCAAAAACGTTGGTTTTTTCGCACAGGTTTCACAGCTGGCATCGAGGGTGCTATCACTCTGCTGATTACGATGACGAGTGGCCGGGAGACGAGAAATGCTTAGCAGCATGAAGTATGGTGTAATAGAAGACGACAGTTGCCACTCTTTTCCACGAGCCCACTTACGACAAACAACTAGGCCAAACAAAAAGAAATCTTTATTTTTTGTTTTGAATTTTAAACAAGGCCAAACAAAAAACCTGTTGGTTTTTTATTACTTTTGAGATTCTATTTCGAAAATGCTTTCAAAATTTAAACAAGGTCAAACAAATGATTTTTTGATTTTTTTATATTTCGATATTTCTTTAGAACTGTTTTTAAAATCTAAAAAGAAAAACTTAACAAAGATTCTCAGTAGGATTTCATCAGCAAATTTTCATTACATCACAGAGCTTAATTGGCATGGTGCTAGACCTGTCAGGTAAAACCACATAAAAAAAACTCTCTTCAAGAGTGACATTAATTTATAAAAAAAACTCTACGTGCCGTTAGACCTGTCAGGCAAAATCACAAAAAAACTCCCTTTCCTGCTGAGGGCAAAGTCAGACTTAAAAGAAAATGTTGCCTTGCACCAGCCCAGGGAGGAAGGGGTTAAGAAAACGTATTGCCTACAGTAAGTGAAGACACATGCAACAATTATTAGCCACTCGTGGTATTTATATATGCAAAACAACAAGTCTCCAAATCTATTCCACATACCCTACAAGTCCTATCCTAACATGAGCTTGATAGATTAGTGAAGTAAAAACCGTCACTACATTATTCCTTTGTCTACTCAATGTCATTGTTTCTTGCCACTTAACCCATTAATGCTCACAGCGGCCAAAACCAACCTGACGATTATGAGCAAATAGTTTAACCTTAAGCGAAATTAGCAAGATATTTGAAATAAGAGTGATATTTAGAACATTACCAACAACTCTCCTTATTTTGTAAAATCATTCTCAATTCAAAAGTTATTGTCAAAAGTATCTTCGATCCAGACGAAGATTTGTGGAGGAACTCTGAAGTAAAATGGGTTAAAGTCCCACACTCAAACTCACATGAGGCTCAGACTGGTTTTCTTCAGAGTCGGCTACTTGTGGTCGCCACCAAGAGGCATATTCTCAAGTATTACTACACTTGAGGATTGACTAGAAACTTTTTCCTGGAGCTTTACCATAATAAGCATTTATAATGAACAATTTCCTATTGTGAACCAATTATAGTTGACTGAAAGCTAGTGCTATTGTCCATTTTGGGTTGAATGACTTCAAATTTCTAATTCGGTTGAATATTTTAATAAAATTACCTGATATGAGGATTTCTGTTTAAAGTTGTCAGACCTTGTTTGTACCGGAGAAACATATTGGTTTACTACCTTAACCCTTATGCTGGTGGAGGCTATTTTAGTCAATACAAAATGAGCCAGAAAACCTGAAAAATTACTGAAACCCTGGCACATGGGTACTCATCTGAGAGTGCTCAGCGAGGGCTTTCCAATGTTCAGAATACCAACATTGCAGGGTTTAGATACTTTTCAAAAATCTTTGCTTTCTTGTGCTTTGTAATTGGCTAGTGATATCCGAAGTTGATATCCTCAATAATGCATTTTTCACCCGATACATAAATAAAGACCACCTCTCTTCAAAGATCATCAACTAGAGAGACAATCACTATAATACCATAAATATTTTGGTGTTCCACATACTCCTCTTCACATAACAAAGAACAGCAGAACATATGGAACGTTTAAAGCATTGGTAATTTGCGATATTGACTATAAATATTATGTGAAGATCAAATAAAAATATGCCATTGAGTAATGTACGCTCTGGCTGCCTAGCGACCACATAATTATGATGCAATAAAACAAGTATTATATTGGATAACTGGAAATAAGTTGTCATTATTATTTCTGACGCTTCACCATGGTCGCGGCTTTCAGATACAAAGAAATTTGTCTGAATTGAAATATCTTAAAGGTGTACGGTTTTAGTCTTGTTTAGTCTTGTATCCACCGAAATGTTCACACAACCTTCTTTCCCCCGAGGGATATTCCAGAGCAGCTGGCAGCATATAGCGCACAAGCTCTAAACACTGCCTTATTAATGCTAGGTACCGATTTTTCAGCTGGGTGGACTGAGGCAATTTGGAATAAACTGTCTTGCCTAAGTACAGACCAAAGTGCCCCGGTCGGGAATTGAACCAGTGACCTACTGATTACTAGTCCGACACCTAACCAACTGAGCTACTTTAAGGGATACAAAGAGACTAAATTCCTCTGACTTATACTAACGGCTAGTCACACTTAACCCTTAACAATGCTGAAGCTACTTTCATCCAAAACTGGCAAAAGCACAAGGATGCAAAGATTTTTGATAACCATCCAAACCCTGTCTTGCTTGTATACTTAAGAAAGCTTTCACTGAGTACTCTCAGATGAGTACCCAAGTGCCAGGGTTTTAGTTATTTTTCATCTTTTTTGCACCATTTTGTATTGGCCATCAGCATCATAAGGGTTAAGGCTAAAATAGCTGAAAAAGGGACGAAAACATAATTCCCTACCACCCTCAATGGAAAATGATGTGTGCAATCAGTAGTCTATAATCAGATTTAGAATGGTACTACTTAAGAAATATTTACATCACCCACTGGCCCTGGCAAAAACCAACTTATAATGATACAGGGGAAAAGCTTCACCCAGGCTGGTTAAACTGCAATTATGCTACATGTTTATTGTTACCACGGAGACATAAACAAACCCACCGCAGGTTGTTATGGTGACAGAAACATCAATAAACACAACAAACTCCCTAGATTTATTTTTGGTGGAGTGTCCATTAGTAGTCTATAGTGGGAATATTGGTAATAAAACTCCTTGCACTGGACATGGGGAAGTCGGGGCACAAAGTGGCCTTAAATTGAGCTACATGGAGAGCAATATTAACCCATTCATGCCTGGAGGTCTCCTCAACAGGTGTCGGTCGTCTGGACCTATGATATTTTTAAAAATAACTTTCAAATTAATCATAAATTGGAAAAATATTTGAAGGAGAGTTGTGGGTTAAATTTTGGTCAACATTTCCTCTTCAAATATTTCCTGAAAATTCCTATCATGAAAGAGATATATCACTAAAATTAAAAGTAAGGACGGTGTTGGGTGCTACTAGCATAAATGGGTTAATAAGTGAAATTTGTCACTTTCTCCTGGTATCTGTTATGCTGTATGTTACTACATGACAGACCTGCAGAAACAAATGAACCAGGTGACATATGTTATACGAAAAGCCATCTAAAGCTTCAATAATACTAATGAAATAAAGCAAACACACAGACACCCCCCACCCCTGGCTAAAAGCTTGGAGGATGCGGTTTTGTATTTATAGGATTTGAGATGACGGTAATAGTAAGCGTTTCTGCCTAGCCACGGGGGTCGTCCTCACCTGGCCCGGTTTCAATGGGCTGGAGCCCGACAGCAGTGGCTGGGCCACGTGCCAGGAACAGCACCGTTGAGAGCGCCAGGCGGCCCACAGACAGGCGGCTCTCGTGTCAATCACTACTAAGATTGGAGGGGGAGGGGGGATGGGGGGGGGGGGGGGGGATGATGCATGAGAGTGCTGGCCAGATGAAAACCCTACATACGCCATAGCAAATAGAATATCTCAAATGTGTGTGTGTGTGTATATAAATAAATATATGTATGTATATATATATATATATATATATATATATATATATATATATATATATATATGTATATATATGTATATATATATACATATATATATATATATATATATATATATATATATATATATATATATATATATATATATATATATATATATATATATATATATATATATATATATATTTATATATATACATATGTAAGACATGTATTCACATAATGAGGAATAGCATTATATCCTCTGCCAATGTCAATATCAATGGGAAATACATAGAGGTGAAAATATACAATTATCAGCTTAAAATCTATTTTAAATATTTTTAAAGAATTCCCTCAAATTTGTTTTGTTGTGTCCTGATGTGGAACCTATGAGGTTTCTGGTGTCCAAATGACACCCATATACCCTGCTGGCTCAGCCCATGCCCCATTAAACCCCTAGTGGAGATGATAATGGCAGGGGTTTCTTTAGAAGCTGCTGATGATTGCAGTGGGCACCAGGGGCTATAGCTATGGGCTTGATTGATAGAACCAAGGAAGCAGCAGCAGAGCCAGTAGGAAGTAGGAGGCATAAGTGAATGATTAATCCATTTCCACACAATGCGGGGAAAGTTAATACAACGCATTGTGATTAAGACGTGAAACTGCATTTGAAAGTATTAACCCTTAAGAGGTCCCCTTGTGATTGTTAAAGAACTTCTATTCATCAGCAAGTAAAAAGGGTTTATTAGAGCACAAAAACAACTTTCCTTCCAAACATAGTGTAAATTCATGCTATATTCCTAAACCACATTAAGGGGTGTTCCAGCATTCACACAGAACCTTTCAGTTGACACAGGGAAAGGAAGGGTTAAGGCATTCTTTACTATTGATTTTCTGGCCTGAATCATTCAGTCTTGCCAACTGATAAGACATTCAGTATGCAAGTCTGACAATGATACATTCTGAAGAAAATATCTTTCCAAGTTATAAGCAACCAGTTGATAGTCTTCCCTGATGTATACATAAAACATTCCAAACTGAAGCACATTCAATGTGCTGAAACCCATTTTAAATCAAAAAATATTCCTTTGTGTGATATAAAGAAAACAGTCTTGATTATTTCATCAAATCTAACATCCTTTCAAAGAACACAATTAAGTCCTGTATAAATGATGTACCACTGTATGAAAATGATGCTGAATACTTTGATTATTCAAATGGATAACATAATCTCATCTATAGCTGTTACATCTACCTACAGATTTTGAGTGACAACTTTATAATGCATGAAATGTACAATAAGTACTCACTCACGTTTTGTAAGTTCTCAGCACATCTTGCTCTGACTTATGATTGAAGCACCCTCTTTTTGCAGCCAGATGCATGTTATGCTTAGCTGTTACACTGTCCAAAGCCTAGCCATTGTCACAATGCAGCCATCTATATCTGTTATTTCTAATTACAGATTTTGAGCGACAACTTTATAATGCATGAAATGTACAATTAGTACAAGAGAAAAAGCTGATTTATGATTGTCAAAGCACCCTATTTTTGCAGTCAGATGCATGTTATGCCTAACTGTTCCACTGGATACTAGCCATTGTCACAATGCAGGCAGCCAAATAGAGCCATGTTTGATCAAGTCAGCAATCAATGCCACTGGAGGCCACGGCTTATTGTGCAACTCCAAAAAACACACAATGACAAGGTTTTCCCATACTGCATTCAATCCCAAATAAACCTTACCTTACCTTATGAGATGTGGAAACTTGTGGCGTACAAGATTTGTCTTCAATATTTGTTACCGCAAAAATCTCCCTCTTTTTCAGTTCATAGTGGTGGATGCTACTATCCTGGGAAGCATGTGCGCATTGGTTATCCCATTCTTGCCTGGAGATATTCTTGACAAGTGTCGTCTGGACTTGCCATAGTTTTGAAAATAACTTTGGAATAAAGCTTATATTTGTAAAACATTTGAAGGAGAGTTTAAGATTGAGTTTGGATGAACAAATATCCTTCAAATATTTTCTAAATATTGCTTTTGTAAGAGAGGTATCGCCAAAATGGTCAGGCGGTTTTGGCTGCGACAGGCATGAATGGGTTATAGTACTAAATGCATGCACGTGTACACACACTGGTGTGTGAGTGTGTGTGCATGCACATGCTGGAGGCACCGATGACACAGCAGCCATAGCAGGAAGAGAGCTAGCTCCACCTATAGCTGCCCCCAGGGGAAATACAATAACTATATAACTCTCTTACTTGTTGCCATGGGAACCGCATCAATAAAACACTGCCAATTGCAGTATTAAGGTCACAATGGAAAGAAAATACATATGGCACCAATAATAAGGCAGGCAAGGTCTAAAAGTACTGTGTAGAAAAACTTACTGAATCAATAAGACCAATGACCAAGTAAACTATTGGGCAATAACTCGGGGTCTCTACCCTAGCGCCTGAAGGTAAATGACCAGAGGTCACCCCAGTTCCAGGTCAGGAAAGGTCAATGATACATAAGTTATGACTTACATAACACACACACATTCACACATATATGTATATAGGTGCGTATATATATACATGTATATATATATATATGTATATATATATATATATATATATATATATATATATATATATATATATATATATATATATATATATATATATATATATATATATATATATATATATATATACTGTAAAACTGGTAATGTTTGCGTGTAGTAAATATTGCGTTTTTTTTCATTTTCTCTTTTATGCGTGTTTTAATTAATGCGAATCTCCACCAATAACAATATCTGAAACAGAAGGGACAGATTTATGCGTGTTTTAATTATTGCGTCCTCATGCATTCGCATTAAAACGCAATAATTAAAATCACGCAATCATTACCAGTTTTACAGTATATATATATATATATATATATGTGTGTGTATTTATGTATGTAAATATGTATGTATATATGTATATATATAATAATAATAATAATAGTAATTGGAATTTATGAAGCGCCATTTCCATTCATAAAATGTTCAAAAGCGCTGCACATTGTCATAGTTTGAGTCATAGTCAACAACGCCTCAATGGGCGCATCTGAAAAGGTGTGTTTTGAGACACTTCATATATAAATATAAATATATATATATATAATTATATATATATATATATATATATATATATATATATATATATATATATATATATATATATATATATATATATATATATATATGTTTATGTGTGTGTGTTTACAAAGGGTTTAAAGAGCTCTTGTTTTGATAGAATAACCACTATCAATATCCATCCCTAGTAGCCAGCTTTCAGGAAGTTTCTTTCAGATTGTCTTCCTAGAAACACATCAATCCAATGCACTGGTCAACTGATAATATAGTAAATCTCATGTCCAGTGCAATGACATGCTTATCTGAGTAGTGAGAAATTGACCACTGGGGCTGATACACTGACATGACCTTAACCAATTCATGCTTAAGAGTTCTGCTAGAATTTGTTGTCTGGATCTATCACACCTTTGACAATACCTTTGGAGTAAAGAATGATTTCATGAACTATTTGAACATGAGTTATTGGTAGTGTCCTGATTAGCATTTCTCCTTCAAAAAGGTTTCCATCTATGCATTCACCTTAACAGTTGCACCAAAATTATCTGGTTGCTTGGCCGCTGAGATCATATATATGTTAAGGCATAGCCAATATGGTACTTCTGTTATAACACCAAGGGCAACAACTTAAACATTCAAAGTAAACCAATAAAAAAAAGTTGAAACCGTGGAGGTTCTGACACAGTATGGAAGAGGCTGAGTATTTGTTTTTTTACATCACTTTCCACAGCTTAGATCATATTGTGATGAGATAGAACCCATTCCCTTCTCTTTACAGATGGTCCCAAGGGGTCTGTCTTTCAGTTACAAAGGCACCATGATAAGCCAGCACTCAAGAATGCCACACATTTGTACAGCAACCAGGCCTGCCAGCTAATGACGATCCATTGGAGACTCAAACCTGCTACCTCCCCCTAATTAACCCTTATGCTGCTGGTGGGAAATTTGGCCAATACAAAATGATACAAAAAACCTGAAAATGACAGAAACCCTGGCAAATGGGTACTCATCTGAGAGTACTCAGCGAGAGCTTTTTAATGAGTACCAACATGACAGGGTTAAGATGGTTTTCAAAAAAAACAATCGTTCTTGTGCTTTGGTTGAATGTAGCCTTAGCATTGAAAGGGTTAAGCCATGGTGCTCTATCCATTAACCCTTGTGGGATGCCCCTAGACACAGTGAAAAGAGCATAGGTCAAGACAGCTACCTAGGGCACACAAAGAAATAGGGTCTTTGGGGCTAGACGGTTAAGGTCAAAATTATAAGCATTCAAACTTTGAATGAACAATTGACTCTATAAGTGGCAATTCTTTATTGTTTCAATTTACTACTAGGTATGTGATAAAACTAACAAAAATTAAAAGCAAGCCTACCGGTAATATAATTCAACCATTCCATCCTAAATGAATGCAATCAAAATATTTGAAATGATTCAGTTACTATGTTATCCTTACAAATTTACGATTAATATGAAAATAAGGCAGGGGTGGATCAGTGGGTTTAAGATATCAAAAATATCAAATAGTTCTTTAAAAGTTGAACTTTACCCATCCCTACATTGGATCACCCTTCTACACAGACCACATGACCTCTGACCTCTGTGAGCGTAACCTCTGACCCTTGAAGGCCATGTCTCTGAGACAGCCAAGAGTTACTGGATAATGACATGCTTATGTCAGGCTTAACTTGTGAAAATATCCGCTCAGCAGCAATTAGGCGTAGAGATGGATGTTGGGGGCAATTTGTGCAGTGATGTAACTGGCTGAGATTGGAGTCACTAGGCTGCCTACAGGCGACTGGAGTCTCCCTGCCCTGCCCTGCCCTGCCCTGTCCTGGCCCAGGGCGCTGACAGATTCAGGAAACCAGAAAGACTCAATTCTATGAAAACCATCCAAGTACTTTCAGATGAGTACCCATTTGCCATGGTTTCAGTAATTTGTCAGGTTATTTTGCATTATTTTGAGGGTGTAATATTTTAGTAGGACACACAAAGTTGTGCGGAGACAGGGTGCCCGCATCCGCACATCAGGTGGAGAAGAAATAGGTCAATCTCACTAAACTCGTAGAGACAAAAGCTGATCACCTACCCCTTATACTTGGCAAATTAGTAGCAATTAAAATCTATTTGCCTCAAATCAAAATAATGATATAGAGATTTTTGGTCAAGGAAATAAAAAGGTCCAGATCCGCGAAAACTTTCATTTACATTTTTTCAGGTAAGGATACCATTAAAACGTATGCACTTATTCTACCTAACATGTTTCTGCATCCTTTTTTAGATAACAATTCTAAACCATCACTTACATCCTCTGATGAGCAAGCTAGCATCAGTGACAGCTAGTAATTAACCCTTCAAATGCTAAGGCTTAAATTTGTACGAAGAACAAAAACGAGATGTATGAAAACCATCTAAACCCTATCATGTTGGTATTCATTGGATAGCTCTCACTGAGTACTTTCAGAGGCATACCCATTTGCCAGGGTTCAGTAATTTGTCAGGTCTTTTGCATTATTATGTATTCACCAAATTTATGAGCCACCAGCAGCACAAGGGTTAGCATCTTCTGACAAGTAAGCCAGCATCAGTGACACCTGGTGATTAACCCTGACATTAGCCCCCAGACTAGGGACCTACAGGACAGTCTGTACACATAGGGGACACAGCTATTAAGCCCTGCCATTGTGCCCCATTGCCCTCCCGATGCTTTTTCCTCATTAAAGCAGGAAAAATAAATCGTTTTGGCTCCAAAATGGATGCCTGCATTAACAAGAATCCATTGTACTGGTATTTTTTCCACGAGACAGGTATTTGCGGTCGTAATTATGCCTCACATCTCTATCTTCTTGGGGGGCACAGTATTAAAGTCCAGGCTGCTTTTTTGGAGGAAATGAAAGAAAAGTTCTGTTTCATGGCAACAAAGGTACGAGACGGAGAGATCTAAATTAAGGGATTTGTTACCTTATGCCCGCAATTATAATGCCACCACCTTGACTTGAGAAAAATATGAAATTATTTTCCTGAGCTGCTGCCCGGAGGTAGGATTATGGTACCACAGAGAATCCATACAAGACCTCACTGTGTATGTTAATACTCTCCATCTCAGTCACCCCTACCTTATTAACCTAATCCTGCTTAGCAGAGGGAGGGAGAGAGAGAGAGAGAGAGTGAGAGAGAGAGAGAGAGAGAGAGAGAGAGAGAGAGAGAGAGAGAGAGAGAGAGAGAGAGGAAGAGAGAGAGAGAGAGAGAGAGAGAGAGAGAGAGAGAGAGAGAGAGGAGAGAGAGGAGGGAGGGAGGTGGGAGGGAGGGAGGGGAGGGAGGGAGGGAGGGAGGGAGGAGGGAGAGAGAGAGAGAGAGATGAGAGAGAGAGAGAGAGAGAGAGAGAGAGAGAGAGAGAGAGAGAGAGAGAGAGAGAGAGAGAGAGAGAGAATATAGAGATTGGGAGATGATGAAAGAGAGATAAAGAGAAAGAGACCGATTGATACACAGAGAGAGAATGAGAATGAGAAAGAAGGGAAGTTTTCACGTACACAAAATCCAAAAATATTTTAATCAGAATAATGTCATGAAACAAGTGAGGCGTTGTTGGAAATTGCTCAACCAGTGGCAGGCATGGGATAAGCCATTCTAAGGGTTACCTTTAACACCCTGAATAGTGAAAACCTCAAATAAGAACCCCACCTGCCATGTGCAGTTTAACAATTCCATATTTTTTCATAATACACCGAGGGAAACCACTGAGATGTGAACACTTTCTTATATGACCACCAATTTAGATACCCAAGTCTCAAAGAATTTACAATCTTAGAGGTTTCACTACATTGCTAATTTACTTGAGTGACTTTCCTGTATGTCCTGCATATGTGCAACAAATAATGTATCAAGTGTACGCTCACTGATGACATCATCATGCAATCATGCAACACCCCCCTGATCTTGCTATTTTCACAATCAAACTATGATATTTTATACTGCCATATCTGCACTGTGTGTGCGCTAATTTCTTTTCTTGTAACAAACAGGCATCTCTGGTTTCTGCACTGAAGACCCATAGTGCTGAGTTCAATTTCTTTCACCAAGACACAAGTCTTTTGATCTTCAACATGGCCGAAGTACCAAAGTAAATACTAACATGGGAGTACAGGATCTTGGCAGGCAGGGCATCTGGGTGTTATTTGGTCACCGTAACCCTCAAAAAGCACACATAAGGATACCCATCTTTTGTACAAAATTTATGAGAATATCAATTTCTAGCAAATAATTGATTACGTTCACATACAAAATTATGTTTGATTCAAAGTATTTCAAATCTCAATATGCCTCATAAACAATGAGAAAATGTTTCCATGAATTAGGAATCATTATGATTAACAGAATTACTTCAATTATTTCATTCAAATTGTCATTGAAATGCATTTGCATCCATAGACATCTTTGCAATAGACTGTCAGATTGTCTATGGAGGCTGCCATATTGTATGCTGTATAGACTAATATTGTCAAACAACTACTCCATGGGGAGTTTTATTTACAATCACACTAAAAATGACAAGTCCCATATGAAATATAGCATGTGTAATGACATAAAAAAAATCCATATTAATATGCAGAAAACTCGAACAAAGACTTGTACCTTAGCAATATAATACAGTACAATACAATGAACTGGGAAATTTTGATTAATGTCTTTCACAGTAGCTTGTCCAAGCGCCGTAGGTATTAATCCCCAATTTGTGAGTTCCATTTATCTTGGCAAATGACAAGTGAATGAAAACATGACACACTGCGAGCTTTGCTCTGTTCATCCGTAGGCATCTGTGTACATACAGGCAAATAAATTACCAAATTAAAAATTCCATATGCGAATTTGAGATGCGCCTTCATTACATTTATCCGCGATGAGCTCAGCTAAAATAACAAAGTGTCCAGCCCTGATTTCCGATTCATTGAGGTCATTACGCGCCAAACTTTTGTTGACATTGCAAACTTTGAATAATTTCCCCTCTTTGAAATGGACGTCCAGATGTTTCGGAGTCACCACCCAGAGATTTCTCATTTCTAATTTCTTGTGTCAACACAGTGCACAATGGCGCAGGAGTGTTCGATTCCTCGTGCTATTCTGTCTGAATCAATTGTCCACCTGATTTAGCTTCCAGCTATAAATGAGCCTAAACAATGCGCTGTTATAGTAGCATCCAGAGAGGTACTCTAGCTGGGTCAGAAGTTAGAGTCACCAATATGCTTCACACATTCATGCTTAAGAGGACCAATCAGGACCACCTCTCAATCAGGATCACCTCTCAATCAGGACCACCTCTCAGTCAAGATCACCTCTCAATCAGGACCACCCCTCAATCAGGACCACCTCTCAGTCAAGATCACCTGTAAATCAGGACCACCTCTCAATCAGGACCACCTCTCAATCAGAATCACCTCTAAATCAAGACTGCCTGTAAATCAGGACCACCTCTCAATCAAGACCACCTCTCAATCAAGACCACCTCTCAATCAGCATCACCTCTCAATCAGGACCACCTGTCAATCGGGACCACCTCTCAATCAGAATCACCTCTCAATCAGGACCACCTGTAAATCAAGACCACCTGTCAGTCAGGACCACCTGTCAATCAGGACCACCTCTCAATCAGGACCCCCTCTCAATCAAGTCCACCTCTCAGTCACGACCACCTCTCAATCAGGTCCATCTCTCAACCAAGTCCACCTGTCAATCGAGACCACCTCTCAATCAAGACCACCTCTCAATCAGGTCCATCTCTCAATCAAGTCCACCTCTCAATTAGGACCACCTTTCAATCAGTACCAGCGCTCAATCAGGACCACCTGTAAAGCAGGATCACCTCTCAATCAGGATCACCTCTCAATCAAGACCACCTCTTAATCAGGTCCATCTCTCAATCAGGTCCACCTCTCAATCAAGACCACCTCTCAATCAGAATCAGCTCTCAATCAGGTCCATCTCCCAATCAGGTCCACCTGTCTAAAATGACCTCCTCTGAGTCATTCAGGAACAGGAATAATGCTTCTTCAAAAATCTACCAAAAAGAGGCTCTGCTCTTCCTAAGATGTGCAAGTTGTCTTTAAAGTGTTATGCAAACCTGAATGGTCACTGATATGTATTATTCCACAAGTTGATAAAATATATAGCTTTTCAACTAATTGATTAACCATGAAATATCTTTCTGACTCCTGACTCTAGTTGTCCTAAGGAATTACCTCAAATGTACTGTTCTTATACCATCATAATTCTGTCTCTTTGACTGTTATCTCTTCTACATATAGAGATCAATTTGGGCATATGGTGTAGTCGGTATCAAGTGATTTGTTGAGGTGTAGGTGAAATATTTTCTCTCTGTTGGAGAGGTACATTTCCTCGGGCTTCGGCCATCTCTCATTACTCTGATGTATATTTCCAATAAAACCTGCTAAATCACGGGGCGGCCCAGGTTGTTACTGTCAGCTGGTGCTCTGTCTCAGTTTACCTGACCTGGTGCCCTTTCTCAAGCTCCCGCCAACTGCATACTGAACTCGGCGGGGGTACAGCACTTTTTCATCTTTACCTTAATGATATCTCCACGTGCATAAAATGTTTGCCGCAATCATATTAGAATCTGTAATTTGTAAACAATACGGTTGTTTTCCTGGCTCAGATGGCGTTATTTTCATCAAAAGGTGAAGTCTCAATATAGAGGTCTACCAGCATCCGTTTATGCATCAAAGGAGCCTACAACCGCACACGCAACAGGGCTCCTTCCATTAATCAACCAAACATGCGCTTTTTTCTACCCCTATGTATTTTTACGATATGGAGTCTCTCATTTTTACTATGCGGCTTTGCGGGACGCTGTGCTTCAGCGCAACTCATTCACTCACCAGGTTTCCGTCTCAATATCATGTTTACCTTGACATCGCCTATAAACGTGAGCCTATCAATTTCACTCGTCACAATAAGCGATGAACTCGTAAAACCCCAGTTCCCTCCGAACCCCTAGAGGAACGAGGTTGCGTCATTTTCTTTTTTTAATAGTCTGGGAGCTATACTAAAACACAAATACTCGTAATTGTTCGCCGAATCCAATGGACTTGTGCCTATTTACCATAGGCCACTTACTTCATTTGCATAATTGAATCACGGCAGATACAATTTCTGGTTGTAAACCCGGAGCGGTTTTCATCATTAATGAAGCAAACTGAGTTCTCAGTGGGGGGGATAGGTGAACACTCTCTATTGATTCTAGGGGGGTATCAATTTCTCACAGCTTAAACTAATTGACCTCGGTTCACACACAGGGAAATGAAAATGACCTTTTTATGCATATTTCTGAATGTTCTTTCTTAAACTCGAAGGATGTATAGGAAAAAGGAGATAGGAAACTTAACTCAATCTATATGCTTCTTAATAGCTTTTTTGATCATATATTTTGTAATAGCAGGGATCTGTATATATGGATAGGAAGCTGTCTGTTAATTGCCTCATGTGTGATGCTCCATATGGCTAGGCTAAATATTTCTAAGTAAATCACAGGAAATGGACAGAAAATGAAGCTCTAGATCCCGAATGATAGCTTTCTTTTTTGATAAACAACAACACATCTTCCCGTTAACAATTATGTGGATATTTAAAAGATCGATGAGATATTGAATAGTCAAGTCTATGAGTTTATGATGAGTCAGTCAAGAGACCTTTAATGTAAGTATTCTTAAAGTACTAGTAACTAGTAAAAAAGATACATTTTTCTTTTCAAAAGTGTGGTCTTCATTACTTACAAAATATAAGTAAGTAGATTGAAGAACCAAAAAGTTATGTTTAGTAATTCTTTTTGTGATTCCAAAGTGCCAATTTTGAGAAAAAAATCTCCCGCCGAAAAACGACTGAAAACGAGGCTGCGGAGTAGGAAACGTCACGGGTGCCCCTCTCAGATTTAGGTCATCTCTTTTTACACTGAGCTGAATAGTCGCTCGTAAACTTAGCTGTACTTTCCTCGATGCTGCTTCATCGTTAATATAGCTATTGCCTTGATATTTTATATGCCTATGTAATATCTATGTGTGGTCCGAAGAAACTTTGTCGCGTAAAAATCAACCCAGAAACGGCTGAGAAATCGCTAGTTAAACACAACAACGGCATTTGTTATGGTCTCATTCGGGAGACTGTCACATGAAGGCATGGTCGACTTCCTTCGCTGCCACTTCAATGTGGATCACGCAATGTTCATGATAATTTCTATCTTGAAGGGATATCTAATTGTAAAAATAGCGATGTTTATTTCGTTAAAATCCGACCGCAAACGGCCGAGAAATCGGAAGTGACATGTTGAGCTAGCCGAAATGTAGAGCTACTTTATACGCTCGATGTACATTTCAGTACTGTAACGTATTTTTGAGGGCGTGGTTGAGCTGCGTGGTTGGGTGGGAATGAATGAATAAATGAAGTCCATTTAGTGTCATTATTTCTTTTTTTTCAAAAAGTGGTCCTTTGTCACTGTTTATGAACAGTCTATAGTCAGTCTGTCCCAAGCTTGACTGACCGTTTTTCCCTTGTTTTGTTACCAAAAGTTTGTGTTCGCCACTGGCCTCCAACCTTGGCGAACCTCTGATAAACACATATATATACATAGTCGTTTATATATGTATATAAACATTTTTTTGACTAAACTCAGCAAAATGTTGAATTTGCTCATGAATCCCATTGTAAAATTGGCCCATTGCAAACTTCGGTACAACTGAAATGTGAGTGATGTCGTGCGCAATTTTTATATGGGCACATAATGGGCAAAATCTACATTTTGCGGAGTTGAGGCAAAAGTATGTTTATAAAACTCGACCTAGTGCTCCCAAGAGGTTTATCAAGTTTGTATAGCATATACATCAAAGAGGAGAGACCATTCGCTTGTGTCAGACAGACTTAAGTTTAGGTGAGAGAAGGAATCGCAAATGTCGATCTATTCAACTAAGAGTGGGACTTGTAAGGAATAGTTGTGTATTTTTTTGGAAATTCGTAATAAGTACATTTATTCAACATTTCACAAAACCACTACTTTATCAAGTATCTTAACCTGCGACAGTTCTTATTGTCAAGCTTAGGAGACAATTGCGTTATCCTATATAAAGCAATTTCATGTGATGTAGGGACTACCCTAAACTGCTGACAAATGCTATTTTATGCGAATAATCGTCACAAAACGTATCAAGTGATAGAGCACTTTTAATGCCTTAAAACAATATAACTGTTGTAGAAATTGGACACTCCTGGACCAAGAGGCAGCCCAAAGCAATATGTCAATATGTAATTTACATGCGATATGACTTGACGCCATCCTGCATGAAGGCCACCCGTGACGTCACAGCCAAGTTTTGCCGCCATCGGCGTATTTTATGGGTGTCAGAGCAATTATGCTCTGTATCCCGCTTAATACTAGGAATACTACACTTTTATTATGCGTTTTTAATCTACAAATACACGATGTATAACATCCCAGAAATGACCTGGGTACCCATTACTAGTACTTTAACAAGTATTTTTTCATGCTAAATATTTTTTCTGAATTGAGCTTTTTAAAGGAAGATATCTCAAACAATTGGTTGGTCGCTGTAAGTGTGAAAAGATTTCTAGATGTACAATGGCACCCATTGAGTATTGTTAATTGATAGAGGGACTGCCTCCCTGGCTGATCAGTCTAATGCTCTACAAAACAGCTTTATTGGGCATTAGACAGGGGTTAAAATGACTTGCAGTGGGTTGGGGTGCTCCAGTTTCACAAAATATTCAATTCTGGCTAGTCATGATTAACCCTTTACAATGCTGAGGCTACCTTCATCCAAAGCACATAGACGCAAAGATTTCTGAAAATCATCGAAACCCTGTCATGTTGGTATTCATTGGATAGCTCTTGCTGAGCACTCTCAGATGAGTACCCATTTGCCAGGGTTTCAGTCATTTCCCAGCTTTTTGTCATCATTTGATGTTGACCAAGTAAGCCACCAGCAGCGTAAGGGTTAAATGCAGCCTCAAAAAATTCTAAATCACCTATTAAGTGTAGACATTTTTGAGATCTTCAAGAATCAACACTTTAAAAACAAATCATTCTAATCTCAGTCTACAAAACCAGACCAATATATAACGTGAGCAATGTCAATTTCCATCTCCCTGCATGCTCAAAGCTCTCTCCCCTTTTTTGCAGAAATACACAACATTCCAGCCATGACTTGATTTTCCAAATCATTTCATGGAATTCATGGGAATGTCCATTTCGTGCGGTAAGCACCACTCCCGTGCGCCAAATCTCCTCCAGTTCACGGCTTCAAAGGGCCGGCGGCCATTTGCATCCTCACCCCCTGCGTGGATTTCTCCTGGCGACCAATCAAAAACAAATTCATCACTTTCTCGTTCTGCGTCTCATGACAACCAATCAGTGTTCAATTTTCCTGTTTTGATGAAATTTGGCATAAAATGAGCGCCTATTCAGTGGTATTTATGAGAAAAGCGTTGACTTGTAGACTGCGGCCGCGAGCCGATCAATCGCCCTCCGTCTCGCGAATACCAATCACGGCGGCCATCTAACCCAATCACGCGGCACTCCGACGTTGTGAGCAACAGCCAGCCCAGGCTACACAACGACCCCCGCTACAGCACTCCATCAAAAACAACTCTAGACGTCAGATTCGACTACGGATAGCGAGCCATGCAGTTCCCTTAGTATTGTGCGAAGTGAGCCAATTATTATGATCGAGTCCATAAAGAGCCAGAGACTTGACTATGATTTCCTCGAACATTAACAAATGGCTAGGCACAATTTAGCGCCAATGTGCCAGAAAAAGAGACAATAAATATAGATTCCAAGTCAAAATGTACTGAAAATGTACAGTCTTTATTTACTCTGAAATATCAACTTATTATGAAACTTGTACCTTAGAACATGTTTTGAAGAGGCAAAATATAAAATGAGTTATCATTATCATGTCTGTCATCAAATATGTACAAATATGTACATTTCCTGATTTTCCTGATATTTCTTAAAATTCCATGATACAAACTTGAGTGATCTCATATCCAAATACTAATCAGACTACCAGACATGCTTAATAAACATACATTTAATATGCATTTGGGTATGAGTTTTTTTAGGCGTCACATATTTCCATAAGTATTCTTTATCTACTTCACATCTGCATATTTCTTAGACAGCCAGACACTTGATAAAGAGCATCTGAGTATGAATAAATATAAATTCCAGAACAGTTACTAGTCAAAATTATGATACATGCCGTGGCCCCAATTAAAATCTTGTTTTACACATAACAATGAACTTTCACACAGCTTTTTGGCCTGACCCATTTGCATATATGTTTCAACAGAAAAAGGACATTTTGTCAAAATTTTAATTTTGGATTTACATTTCTTTAACAACCCTCCTAATCTAAAGTATTTTCTAAAAATAGGATAAACGGATGTCAGCTGTTATATTATGCTACACTAAGTTCTGATGTATGAAAATAAGATTTTGAGAAAAAAAAGATTTTAAGCAAAAAAATCTCTCTAGAAATAAGATAAACAGAAGTTTGCACTGAGATAAGGGTTCCACAAAAAGGTTGATGTGTGACAAGAAAAGATGATCTGCATTACGGCTAGGTTTGACCTCCTGTTACCAAATGTAGCTGAGTTTTTCCAGGTAATCCTAGGATTTTCTTAAGATTTTCCTTGGAAAATCCTAGGATTTCTATTTTATTATGCTTTATACAGTATGGCCTGCGTCATTGTCCTTAAATCCCTGGGAGATCTAGGTTTACGGAAGTAACCCAAATTTCACACCCTCACACTCAAACAAAGAGAGGTTTGTTTATCTTAGATCAAAACATATTTGTAAGGAAGCAAGTGTCAATCACAGTCTATTGTTTCCCTTTCATTTTTGACAGTTGAGTCACTCAAGAACAGCAGATTTTGCTTTCACTCAAAATACTGTCTAAATATGAATGAAACTGAAAGTATGAATTTTCTAATTACCTGATGGTATTAGAATGACACGTCAATTGATCTTTGAGTTTAGTTTCAGGGGATGTTTGTATTGAGTGTCACCAGATCTGGGTCTAGAGAGGTGGAGAGAAGTTGTGCGTGTGTGCACACTGTCACATGTATTAATTCGACATGTGGCAGCATAGCCTTAGCCAGCAGGGCATCTGGGTGTCATTTGGACACCCAAACCCTAAAAAATCACCTCTCAGGACACCCCAATTTTTTTCAGAGTTATTTCTTAAAATGTAATTTTTAGACATATATTTGATTTTTTCTTCTCAATATAACCCACATGCCATTGTATAAGGACACTATGCCTGATCTCAATAAGTAAATTATACATGTTTATGGTTGTAAACTAGTATATTGAGTAAATTGTGTTCTCCCTTGAAAAATTTGATGCCCAAAAACTTTATAATTGTACTTAAAGGTATGCAATAAGAAATGAGCACACATAAGGGAAGGCGAAAGAGGGGGGGGGTTAGTCTCTACTCTTTCTGTAGATCCTTATGAAAAAGGATAGTACAGGAAAACCTCAGAAATGGAAACCCAGGTAAAAGCGTTCACAATGGGAGGTTCATATCTCAGAGGTCTGCTCTCAATAAAAAGTTACAAATAAGTAACTGATGTTTTGATATGGAGACATGGAAAAACTTACCATCAAACGAATGTAGCAAATGCTAGTCATATTTGCAAATGGGTGGTCCTAAAACCCATCTACATAGCAACCACGGAAAAAGAAGAAAGAAAGATGATACAAGTACCCCCTGTCGACCCAATTAAAGTTCCGTACCCTCATACCCCACCGCTATGACAGTTACACTCGTATAATTATGGCTAATGTTATGTCTTTGATCATACCGCGGGCAACTCAATCATCCCAACCAACTCAGCCCTGAACACAGCCTCAGATACATATCTGGTGTCAGGCTTTTTGACAAAGATGAGTCGAATTGTTTTGTGTCATGCACTGGGTTGCCGAAAGATTGGTTTGGGTTCATAGTGGGCTGTAATTGCGGCTAGATTATTATTACAAATGAGCCCTAAGAGGGGTGTTTTGGGTACAGGATCAAAGGGTGCTGTGGAGAAGCGGGTTCGAGTGAATTAGAGGTTGGTCGGAGGAACTGACAAATTATAGCACCTGTAATATATGCCGGTTCACCTCAGGTTATGGCCTTAACATACAAACACACATACATACATATGTACATAATACAAAGAGGGGAAAGTAACTACACGGAAGCAGAACACACACAATAAATCACAACATCACACATTACCTTCACCTTAAATTTTCGGGTTCATAGTTCAGGGTTGGAAGTCAACCTCGGCTGAATTATGAGCGTTACAGAAAGCAGAGGACCAGTGTCAGTGCTCAGCCAATTACAGCCCGTACCTAATCTAGATACAAACCCCATATTCATTAGCCCTTTTAGCACCCTCTGTACCTACATTTGGTGCAAGCCCCAGACTTAGTACCCAATATAGCAACCCCTGTGCCAGATCTTGGTACAGTACCCCTCATAGCACCCCCCTGTACCTGATCCTGATACCAGCCCCTGACTCAGTACCCATTAGTACCTGGTCTAGGCACAGTACCCCTCATAAGCACCCCCTATACCTGGTCTGGACACCAGCCCTGTACTCTGTGCCCGGTTTAACTACATCATGTCTTATCAACAACACCATCTGACGGAGCCATCTTAAGATGACCTCTGACCTGAGGTCATTACCAGGTCAGGTCACAAGGAAGGATTGGCCCAAAGCCTTGGTAGTAGGCAGTACCCCCAGTAGAACTAGGAAATTACATCTGCAGAACAACCAATTAATAACCCTGTCTTGTGATTACAGTTAATAGGGTCAGAAAGCAGCACGGCACCCAGCTTGAGGATTCACATCCACTGGGGTTAATCACTATTATGTCATTATTTCTTCTTTATTTATACATGAAAATATAAATAAGCAATAACTTTCCAATTTGAAAACAAGACATCTATACTAGAATAATGGAGGGTGAATAAGTGTATGCGTAGGTGTATGTGTATGTGTAAGTAACAGTGATTGTGTAAGTGTGTGAGTTAGTAAGGGTAAAAAAAAATGTAAATGTAATCTTTATTTTAAGTCGGTATATCAATTTTAAGAAACACGAACTATTAAGGCTCTTGGCCGACTGGACCGACGGCTTACAGTGCCCTCCGTAGCACTGGAAAGCAGCAAGGAAATAAATTTTCTTTTTCTGCGCCCCCACCGGGAATCGAACCCGGGTTGTCTGCGCCGAAGGCAAGCGTGCTAACCACTTGACCAAAGCAACTGCGGTGAATGTGTAAGTTATAAAGAGTGAGTGTGAGAGTAAGTGAGAGTGATTGTGTTAATGTATGAGTGTGTGAGGGCAAATGTGTGAGTAAGGGGGTAAGTAAGAGTGAGAGTGAGAGTAAATGAGAGGCAGTGTGAGAGTAATATTGAGAGTGAGTGTAAATAAATCATCAATGGAAGTATATGTAAGAAAGTAAAGAAGATTGAGAGTTTAAGCGAAAATGAAGTGAATATTAAGTGAATGTAGAAGTGAATAAAGATGTGAGACAAGTGACTAAATGAGAAAATATGTAGGAGAATGAATGTGTTAACTATTAACCCTTACAATGCTGACGCTACTCTTGTCCAAACCACAATGAACGCAAATGCAAAGATCTTTGAAAACCATCTAAACCCTGTAATGTTGGTTATCATTTAAAAGCTCTATCTGAATGCTGTCAGATGAATACCCATATGCCAGGGTTTCAGTCATTTTTCAGCTTTTTGCATCATTTATAGTGGCAAAATTAGCCACCACCACCACTATAAGGGTTAAGTGGACGAGTGATTAAAGATTAAGCATCAAGATATGTGTGAGTGTGGTGTACTTCCCAATGAGCTCATGGAAAGTCCATCAGTATACCTCCTAAACCATGAGAGAACTCTGCCATGTTGTACGAGCAGACACACAGACAGACAGACAGACAGGGGCGCTGAGTTTTGACGTGTGGGAAAGAGATGATGAAGAGGAGCAACTGTCGGCCATTAGAGTCTTGGAGGGAATGGGGCACGCACCAGACAGCATCCAGGCGCTTCCACTAAAACCCCAACGTCACGTCACGGCAAATCACAACCCTGCACAGCCTGACTACATCATCATCATCATCGCTGCCTCCTCAGCCCATTCATACCCTCGTAACTGCCAAAGAAGGTCTGATAATCTTCATGCTATCGCTCTGACTAAGGTTGGGTACCTTTAACCCTTATGCTGCTGGTGGCTTAAATTTTGTCAATACAAAATTAAGCAAAAAACAACAACTGAAAAATTACTGAAACCCTGGCACATGGGTACTCATCTGACACTGTACTCAACAAGAGTTTTCCAATGAATACCAACATAACAGTGCTTAGATGGTTTTTGAAAATCTTTGCATCATTGTGCTTTGGATGAAAGTAGCCTTAGCATTGGAAGGGTTAATAGGTACTGGTACTGGTACTGGTACTGGTATCGTTTCAATAAGTACCACATCAGACCTGCAAGATTTCATCATAATCGTCAGGCTGCTTTTGGCCACTGTTAAACATGGCACAGAGCCTGCTGCCTGGACATGTTGACATTTGGCTGGTCACCTCGGCCACCCTGAGGAGGTCAGTCCAGCACAGTTAACCATCCTACATGACATCTCACAGATTTGAAAATATCTGTTTGTGAATTCATGCTCTATTGATGACTTATTTCCAAAAGTATCATGCTTCCACACAAATCCGTTCAATGGTAAATCGTTGCCATGAATGTGTTAAGCCGTACAAAAATCTATCATCCTGAAGCACAACTGGCAAAATATTTGAAGAAGAAATGTTGATCAGAACATTAACAACAACTCTCCTTCAAATATTTTGTGAAATTATTCTCAAATCAAAAGTTATGGGTAAAAATAGTTTAGATCCAGACAGCAATTTCTCTAGGAACTCTGAAGTGTTAATGGGAAAATGTCTACTGAGCCAGTCTGTCTATTATAGATAGCTACCTACCTATGTTTATATCCACAGAACTCAATTTTGGTCGAGGTTCATATTTCTGGATGCCATTTCCAGCCATGAACTGCAGCTCCCTGCAGTGATAGGCAAATGCTAGAACGAATGAGATCTCATGCCTTCCTTTTTCCTAAGTACAGAAAAATTATCCTCAAAGATATCACGCTCTCACTTCAGCAGAAAGCTAATCTCAGTTAGCTTTGAGGTTGGTAAGGGT
Organism: Maea johnstoni; assembly: GCA_963942565.1. Taxonomy (NCBI): domain Eukaryota; kingdom Metazoa; phylum Annelida; class Polychaeta; order Spionida; family Magelonidae; genus Maea; species Maea johnstoni. The sequence goes on from OZ012687.1 coordinate 23,529,313, forward strand.
TATAAGCGCTTTCCAGGCAAATAATGATTTATAATGCATGGTTCCCATAGCTCGTATCGCCCTGTGACCAAGTCTAAATCCTTTCTCGTATCGCCCTGTGGCCAAATCAGGACCCTATCAGTGTGTAGGACGGCCTTGTATTTGATCCTAATAGCACCTACCAGGGGACCAGGATACCCCCTTCATTCTCTCTCTATCTAGCCTTGACAGTAACAGACTATAACATGATAAGACCCACAGTGCATGGCCATTGCAGGGTTTGACCTTAACCCTTAGGCTGCTGGTGGCTAATTTGGCAAATACAAAATGATGCAAAAAAGACTGAAAAAGACTGAAACCCTGGCACATGTGTATATATGAGCAAGATTGCATTAATTCACTTGTACCTTTCTGTTGAAACACCTTAAGGATAATATTTGAATGAGAAATGTCTATCAGAAAAGAACTAACAACATTTCTTTATCTATAATTTCAGACCCTAGTCTTGTTCCCAAATTATTCTTAAAAGTATTCTCACAGTTCCAGACAATATCTTAAGACATCAAAGGGTTAACCAGACTCTGACCTATATATTTAACAGCAGGCACAGACATAAGTACTAGCCCGCTTGCCCCGGCAAGTGAATTCATGAAATAAGGGCTTTCGGGCAAGAACATTTCAGTTTACACTTGTCGAATGGGGAAGCTGTTTTTCTGAACCCTCAATACATTTTTCTTTAGTAAATGGCCCAGAGCTATGCAAACAATGCAACAAAACTGAAAAGAAAATGGTTTATCTTTAAATCTTTGATAAACAATACATGCATCTTTAGCATAAATCTTACTTCGGGCAAGTCATAAAGTATGTCGGGCAAGTCAAAATCATGAACTACTTGCCTGGCATGGCAAGTTAGTTCTGAAAATTATGTTGGTGCCTAAACAGGCCAACGGATTAGATTGTTTACATAAAAATGTGAATTACACATTCCTAACTGTACGTTTCAGCAGCCTGCTTTGTGAGAAAAACGTTAAATGGTGCAAAACATTTTATCTACTCCATCTAGAATATGCAAACACTTCTAAAAGGACTAAAAATACTTGCTAATGGGTTGACAAGCAATATATCTAACATGCATTCTCATTGTTATGTTACACTGCGGCCCAAAAGAGCCTGACTATTTTGATGATATCGTTCTAATAGATAAGCATTTTAGAAGAGACTTGGTGAGAAATTGTTAATTGAACATTTTCAGCAGTGCTTGTTTTTAGTCCCACATACTCCTTTTACTATTTTCTGAGCTGTCTTTCAAGTTTTTAACTTCTCAGGAAATGATCACAGCTGTTTGAATTAGAAGAAACGATCAAACTTAATTACCTTGATATTTATAGGTGTTACTCAAAAATACTTTTCTTGTAATATGTTTGTAGTCTATGCATAATATTCTTTCAAAGTATTACGAGGAAATGTTAATTCAAGCTCAACCAATAATGATAATTTAAATATTTTGGTAATGTAATTAGAGCTGCACTCACAGAGGGAGAACAACTCATGAGCTCACCACCATTTTGACTCGTGAGCTCGTGAGCTCGTGGATGCGCAGTGTTTTAAATAAATATTCATTATTCAGTCCACCAATTAAGAAAAACGTACTTACTGATAGAGAATTGCTAAAATGTATGGTTATTTCATTTTAAAATATGCCGGCATAGAGGAATATATATCTATATATACATATTGCTGTATATGGAGGGGTACAAAAGTCTGTATAACGCTCAACACTGCCTTTATACATTGGGGATTGTAAACAGAACATGACAGCGATAAGCAGTAATAAGAACGTTTGTGTAGATGTTCAGTGTTTACGTTTGTGTTCCAAACATAGACGAGTTCGCGAGTTGACGACTTCAGCTCGAGCTCAGCTCGCCTGCCCCAAAGCTCGAGCCACTCGAGTTCGTGAGTGGTGAGTGCAGCTCTAAATGTAATACATTGCATTATTTTATATTACATTGCATTATTTTGTGATATTTGCATTATTTTTTAATATATTGCATCAATTTGTAAAACATTGCATTTTTTTGTAAAACGTTGCATTATTTTGTGACACATTGCATTATTTTGTAATACATTGCATTATTTTGAAATACATTGCATCATTTTGTAATACATTGCATTATTTTGAAATACATTGCATCATTTTGTAATACATTGCATTATTTTGTAATACAATGTACATTGCATTATTTTGTAATACATTGCATTATTTTGTAACATATTGCATTATTTTGTAATGTGTGTTACTTGATAAGTATCGGAGCTTCTTAGCCAAGTTTCATGAGGACTACTCAGAAAACAACCATAACTATGAAGTAAAAGGATTTCAAACAACTGTATGTTGAATAAAATCTGAATTGCAGAGGCTTCCATTACTCACTTTTTATGGACTGTCTGACCCAAGCTTGGCTGACCATTTTTTTCTCTTTTTTTACAAAAAAGTTTGTGTTTACCATCCTAACTTGGCCTTTAAGGAGCACCATCTTCTGTATGTATATACCTATTTTCTGTCTCAACTCTGTGAAATGTCGATTTTGCCCATTAGGTCCCATTGCAAGATTAGCCCATTGCGAACAGTACAAAAGTGAGCGATCTCACATGGAATTTTACTATGGGCACCTTATAATGCGCAAAATCAACATTTTACGGAGTTGAGAAAGAAAGTATGTGTAGATACAGGACCCAGTGCTCCTAAGAGATTAGCCAAGTTTGGATAGGAGATACAGACTCTATGTGACAAAAAAAGAGGAAAAAACGGTCAGCACCAGGGTCAGACAAACTATATAGCAGTGTTATGACTGAGTCAGCCTAATCTGTTAGAGATACCCCTATTTGTACAGAGTAAAATGTGTCCATTCTAAGGCTAATTAGGTTATTAACAACTGACTAGCTGCGGTTGGAACCACGACACCTTATCGTTTCAAGGTGCCTCAACCATTGACAAGGTGCATTGGGAGGGACTACCACTTTAAGCTAGCTCGTTACCCGAGTCTGTGGTTGTGGTATAGCCTCCACCGCTTCTTTTGTTGTGCTGGGAAAGACATCACCCGAGATTACACACTGCCACCTGGTGGTGTAATCTGCCATTAATTGCCTGGATTACGACCAATAAATCACACAAGTTTCGAAAACAATAGAATATAGTAACCCTTACGCTGCTGGTGATTAATTTGGCCAATACAAAAAGATGCAAAAAGTCTAAAAAATTACTGAAACCCAGGCATATGGGTACTCATCTGAAAGTACTCAACGAGAGCTTTCCAATGAATACCAACATAACAGGTATTGGATGGTTTTCAGAAAACTTGGCATCTTTGTGCTTTTTGACGAAAGTAGCCTCAGCATAGGAAGGTATGAGATAAATGTACATTTCCTTACCTGTATTATCTGATCATGAAGCAGCATCCCTCCTCGGTCCGCCGGACCGTTTTCTGTTATCCGGGAGACGACAATGCCGTCCGACAAAGAGTTGTCGCTCTGTCGAAAAAACAAACGGAGAAGTTGTCAGTGAGCTGCCACATGGACAGTTTAACCTCTCTTAGAAACGAGAGACAGTTTAATTCACCCCGCATACACCTGAGACCTTGCCTGTTGCCATGGCAACTAAGGTCTGAAAAAGCTCAAATGATCATATTTCATAATTACAGCGGATTTTTTTTTTAGATAATGGGTCAAGAGGCGAGAGCCATGGGTGGGGGGGGAGATACCCAGAAGGTTGCCATGGCAACGAGACTTGTTAAAACTCTCCTATCAAATTTCTGGAGCTTGTGAAATGAAGGAAGTGATGAAGATAGCAATTTTAATGTAGCATGACATGTAAGGAGGTCAATCTTGATTTTTCTCAAGGAAGTTGACCCTAATTTTAGAGACATTTCAAAACGGAAAATTAATAAATTGTGGAAATGCTGATGACAGCTTTATGGTAGCGATGTTAGATATATAATATTTCCCATCCAATTAGCTGAATTGGTGAGAAAAAATAATGCAATATTACCATTTGACCTCATTTAACGGAAATCTTATAATTAATCAGGCACTATCATATTTGATATTTTTATTATCATAATCATCTATCCATCATCATCATTCTCATTAAAACCGTTACCAATGTCATAATCATCACCACAGCCATCAATTTATCATCATCTTTATCATCATCATCATCATCATCATCAAAAAGGTAGTCATCATCATCAGCATCATCATCATCATCCTCCTCCACATCATCATCATTTATCACCATCTCTACACCACCTTCTCATCTTTTAGTGAAATTGCTCAGTATCTTACCATTAGTGTGTTTGTCATCTCTCTCTATATTTTCATTTAGCACACTGCATCACTTCTACCTCCTGATATGTGTATTATGGGAAGAATATGGTAATACCAAATTAAATGCGTCCATGAAAACCCATGAATAGAATCGCTGGCACACTAGGAAAACACAGATACTCATCTCTTCCCTCTCATTCCATCCCTAACCATCTCCCACATCATGATAAGAGAAGGACAACAAATGAGTTCCTAAACTCCTGCGAGCAGTTATGAATAACCTTAGTGCTTCCCTAATTAGCCACCCACACCCCGGTCTGGGCGCGAGATGCCTAATGTTCCCATACCAGGCTAATTTCCTCGGCAGAGATCAGATGCGATCTTAATAAGCACCTATAATAATTATGGAAATGTGGCCAGTTTTCCTCTGTGTTAAATAGAGCAGATTGGTAAGTGTTCTTATCTCTGTGCAGCAAGTTAACCCATTCATGCCTGTAGAATATCGTCTGGACTGTTAATACTTTTGCAAATAAGTTTGGAAACAAGCATAAATTAGAAAAATATTTGAAGGAGATTTGTAAGTCAGTGTCTTATTAACAATGCCCATTCAAATATTTCCGAAAAATTGCTTTTGTTAGAGAGTTATCACCATAATAGTCAGGCGATTTGGTTGCTACAGGCAAAAATGGGTTAACCCATCATGATCAGTGAATTATTCCTCCTCGGAAAATGTCTTTAAGATGCTGATCCTGTTTTGAAAGCAGTAAATCCTATGCTGTTGTACCAAAGTACTTTTCAAGGAGAATTCTAAGAGTGAATCAGTTCCATATTGTAAGATGGAATATATTGCCATTGTGTGGAGCTGAATGCTGTGCTGAAGTGTGTCTGTGTTTACCAAATGAAGCTTTGAATTTAAATGACTGAAACCCTGGCACATGGGTACTCATTTGAGAGTATTCAGTGAGAGCTATCCAATGAACACCAACATGACAGAGTTAAGATGGTTTTCAAAAATCTTTCCATCCTTACGCCTCAAACAAAAGTAGCCTTAACATTGGAAGAGTTATATAAGGCATGTATGGGTTAAATATTGCAAGATACGCTCACATCTCAGAGTCTGATTTCCTGTTTATTAGGATTGTTCGTTGCATTCCGTGCATACCTTTCCCTCGCTGTTGGACGTCTCTTTCATCTTCCTCCAAAACATCCAAACACCGCCGCCGCACGGCTCCATTCCTTTCCCATGACTCCAACAAGAACGGAGTCCAACCGGCACAATTAATTAAGCAATTAAAAAAGTAATTACTGCCTTTAGGATATTCAATTATGATATCCTATAACAGGCTGTCTGTTAACCCATTAATACCCAAAGATCTCCTGAAAAATATTATCTGGATGCAATCATCACTTGTATTACTAAATGAAGCTGAGACTTCCTTGGACATCCTGGGATTTTCCTAGGAAAATCCTTGAAATTTTGTGGTATTCAGAGCTTTATTCATTTGATTCAGTAAAGGGTTGAGAATCAAGCACAGATTTATTTGAAAATATTTTATACAGAGATGTTCAATCCATATTTCATCTTCAAAAGAAAACAATGTAATATATCAAGTGTTTTCTTTTCAAGTCAAAAACCGCCAGATGTTTTGGAGATATTCAGTGACTAAAAAACCAGCCATGTTTTCTGGAAGTCCGATTGAATTCAATTTTTAGGGTAACAATAATGATTAGAAAATCATGAGACAGATTTATTTGAAGGGAATTAGAGGAGTTGGTCATATGGTTATGATAACTTAGATAGGAGTCTCAGATAGGAGTTCTTGGGATATCGAGATGATTTCTATGTGAATACCAGTCATCCATGATATTTCCTGATTTGAAAACCATAAAAGCAATACCTAAAAGGACTATGTACATCTTATGTTCCCTATAATCCAACCACAACTGGTCCTTCCTCTATTTCAACCCTTATGCAGCTGGTGACTAATTTGCCCAATATAAAATGATGCAAAAAACCTGTAAAATGATTGAAATACTGGGTACTCATCTGAGAGAACTCGGAGAGAGCTATCCAATGAATACCAAAATGATAGGGTTTAGATGGTTTTCAATAATCTTTGCATCACTGTACTTTGGGCAAAAGTGGCCTCAGCATTGGAAGGGTTAAGCTGCATGGGTTCCCTGATGTTTTCCCTCCACACTTACACTGCACTCATATGGCAGGCACGTGTGGGCACTTTAACACTTTCACCTACAAATTTCACCAGCAAAAACAGGCACCAAGATGCATGCTGGGATAAATTTTGCCTTTTTTTGCATTGGATGAAAGTGACCTCAGAAATGGAAGGGTTAAAGTGTGGGGTGCTCCCCAAAATAACCTCGCCACCGCTCCTCCTCTGTGTCTTGGAGCTGGGAGGCCTACTGTTATGATTGACTGGGGCAGTGTGTAATACAGCCTACTTCAAAGCCTACCCTCCACGGGACAACAACATGGTGGGACAGACGAGCCCTCGGCGGCCATTGGCGGGCGGCAGTCGGAGAACTGGAACGTGGGCAGCTATCGCCCTAGCTTGGTTCTCAGGCTGTGTTAGGTATAATACCCCCACCACTATATACTGTAAATCTGGTATTAAGTGCATCATAATATTTTGCGTTTTTTTTTAATTTGTAGATTTTTACTCCTTCTTATTTTTGCGTTTTTCACCATTTCTGAATATTGAACTAAACTTATGGATTTTTGGCAACTGGAAATAAGTGTGTATCATGTGTGACGCTAAAAATGCACTTATAACACACACACACTTATTTCCAGATTTACAGTATACGAAGTAAGTTTGGTGTCTCTCTCAAACTATAGATGGCAGCATTGTTTTCATGAGTTACAGTTGATAACACATACTACAGCTCAAGTTTGTCCCCCTTGAGGCTTTATTCAGAACTATACCTAGAGTGAAATCAACTCAGGTTAGATCAGTGAAGGAGCCTGATATCGCAGACTTGTAGCAAGTCTACCATCGCCGCCCGGGCAGGCAGCACGGCCGAGCAGCGAGATATGGGCTTCCTGTTGACCAGATCTCTCAACGCCTGTTTGCTGACTCGTTCAGGGAGAGTGCTGTATATACTCTACTACTCCCAGGCCTACCTATGACTAGCTATTTAACCACAGCAAGAGCTGAGACTCGCTCAGGGAGAGTGCTGTATATACTCCACTACTACCAGACCTACAACTAGCTCTTCAACCACAGCAAGAGCTGGCGGATGCTACTTCCATCATGACTCGCTGATGGATGGATTGACAAACCACTGTGACTTCTACAACACAAAGGACTTCACCATGGCGGATGTGTTCCTTAAGCTAGAAACATCTATCATAGAACTTTACTATAGAAATGCCAAGTTCCCTACTTTAGCAGAGAGAGAGTAGAGAGAGAGAGAGAGAGAGAGAGAGAGAGAGAGAGAGAGAGAGAGAGAGAGAGAGAGAGAGAGAGAGAGAGAGAGAGAGAGAGAGAGAGAGAGAGAGAGAGAGAGAGAGAGAGAGAGAGAGAGAGAGAGAGAGAGAGAGAGAGAGAGAGAGAGAGGGAGAGAGAGAGAGAGAGAGAGAGAGAGAGAGAGAGAGAGAGAGAGAGAGAGAGAGAGAGAGAGAGGAGAGAGAGGAGAGAGAGAGAGAGGGAGAGAGAGAGAGAGAGAGAGAGAGAGAGAGAGAGAGAGAGAGAGAGAGAGAGAGAGAAGAGAGAGAGAGAGAGACAGAGCAGAGAGACAGACAGAGAGACAGACAGAGAGACAGACAGAGAGAGACAGAGAGACAGAGAGACAGAGAGACAGAGAGACAGAGACAGAGCTTACAGCCTAAGCTGTAGGCTATAGAGAGAGAGGGGCCTAATGTTAGATCATATTAAGATTCCAGTAGACTGGAGTTATATCATTTGGTATAATGGAGACAGTGATCTTGGGTTTCTGCAGGCCTCCTCAGTATGCTGTATGCACCATTACTCTCTATTGATTATCCCATCAATTAGTCAGCCTCACTGCAAACCCATTCCCTTATTTTCCATAATGCACCCAATACCGGACTTTCTTGAGATATTAACAATCTCTCCTATATCCTACAATTTATCTAATCCATTAAAGGTTACAGCCTTCATGAAAAAGTCATT
>OZ012687.1:23537968-23575468 GCA_963942565.1 Maea johnstoni
TTTCTTGAGATATTAACAATCTCTCCTCTATACTACAATTTATCTTATCCATTAAAGGTTACAGCCTTCATGAAAAAAGTCATTTCATTTACCATAATGCACTCTCTATCAGATATCTCCGGACTGGTATTACAATCAAATAGTTTATAACCAGTACCATTTTATCTACATGTAATACATTAAAGGAAGCCTTTATGAAAAAGTCATTTCATTTTCAATAATGCCACCCATTAGCAAATCTTCTTCAGACTGATACTTACAATCTTTACAAATATGTACCATGTGTAATAGCCTTTATGAAAAACACATGAATATGCTTAGGATTAAATGTCTGTAATATTGATATTCTGGAATACCAATTAACCCATTTTCCCTTTCCCAAATTTCATAATATAAAAAGTATGCAGATGACAGTTTCCTAGGAAAGCTCTGGTACGAATGTTGATCACCAGATACACACCAGCAGGTCTTACTCAGCATCCTCAGCACAACTCCTGGCCCAGGTGTTGACAAGAACCACTTAAAGAGGTGCATTTTGCATATGTACGTGAGCAGCTTCCTCTGTAATGTAAAACAAATACTCCTGATAGTGACTTCACACTGAGGTGAGATTAGGTGTGACGAGAACCACTGACAAGAGGTGCATTCTGCACATGTGCGTGAGCAACTTCCTATATAATGTAAACAAATGCAAGAGCCCTCATTCGCATGTGACTTCACACTGCGACTTTACAAAGGGCCCTATGGTAATTGGTCTGTGGCAAACCAATCCATGTTCTCTCATGTCCAATCCATCTCCCGCTCTGACGGCTGTGTGGTCTAAGGCGCCACCACTGACTGCACGCTGTCTCTCACCACTGCATGGTTTTGAAATCCCAGCCTGGGCATGTGAAAAAGTTGCCAGTGACTTGGGGTTAGGCGGTGGTTTTTGCTGGGTACTCCAGTTTCCTCCACTACTTACAACTGGCTAGTCACGAATTAGCCACAATTGGCATAAATGTGATGAAAAACAAAATTCCAAAATCTGCTCATCTAAGGTTTTGGGGCCTGTAATGGGTTAACTGGTAGTAGCACTCAATAGGAAACAAGTTGTGCAAACAGGGATCAGTTGAGTGAAGTAGCAGACATCACCGCTAAAGAGCATTCATAAGACGAGATCAATAATCTCCGATTTCCTTATGATTGGTTTAGAATACCACCAAGTGGTTACAGATTACCATTAAATCAAGGGGGTCTGTCTGGCTTTGTGTATAACACGGAATTCAAGTGGAATAATCACAGCTACCATTTCACAGCCAATCAATACACCAGAAACCACAATTCTTGCCAAGCTGAGGCACCGCAATGCTTTTCACTATAGGAAAGATTAATGGCATAACATGTCTCTTATTAGAACTCATCACAAAATTTTCTACTCTCACCAAAAACTACTGCTATTAATAGTTGTTTTGTTTGTTTGTTAAACAGATTTTTTTTCTCTGAGTATTCCTTTAATGATGCACATCTTGACAGTGTAACTTATGTATATTTTTTCATTTCCCGAGGCACAATAAGTACTTGGATTCCCTTTTGTTTGATCAACAGAGCCCTCTATTTGTGAAACCTTATTACAGGACATTTATTTTCATTCCGTCACACTCTAAATGAGTGTGTTACAAGCAGTGACCTCTAGTGGTGGAATCTAGTACTACATGCCATTCCTCATTATCCTGCCATGTTATTTCCACTCTATATGAGATTTATCCCCAGCAGCCCCTGGTGGTGAAATCTTGTACTACAGACAATTTCTTGCCAGCCTGTTCTGATATTATTGCTCTTAATGAATGAGTTTTCAGTGGTGCACCCTGGTGGTGGTATTTTGTACTAAAGGCAGTTCCTTATCATCCTGTCAAGCTCTTGCCTCTCTTAACGAGTGTGTTATTATTTTTAACGGAGCACAGTGTCTCTTCTCGCCCAGCTGTCTGTGATGTGCTATAACGAGGCTTTTAAAACAGACTAAATTCTCGCCCTCCCTCTTTGTATCGTTAATAATGATAATCAGGTGGAGTCGTTGTCGTCGGCGACGGCCGAGTCTGGCGAGGACACTAATTGAACCGTCCACACGGCCCGCGCTTGTATTCACACAATCCCCTCCACGTCTCTGGCAAACACACAACGCTAACCACAACAGACACGAACACCTACTCCTTGAGAAATATACGCCTTTTTTCTGCCATGTGTTCAACCACAACTTATCATATTCATTTCCTTTCCTTTCATCTTCAAGTGGGGGCTGTGACATCTATTCCTCCAGTATGACTAAGACAAGCAACTCTAACTTGAGTTTCTAGTTTTTTGCCATAGAACTCGTGATAAGTCCATTATCATACTACCTTTCACTTACATTAGTTCAAGAAGGCTGTATTTAACATATCAATACTTTCAGAAGTAGATACAGTTTCAGCAGACTTAATTTTCACCAAAGAACCTTACAGTTCTTTATTGTAACAGCTTTTGCATACATGATCACAAGCATTATTGAAGAATTATTCAGGCATTTTAAGTAAGACACTCTTTCTGTAACAAGGTTTCTTCTAATAAAGTGAAAGTTTAATCAGAAAATCTTAAGTTAAATACATAAATGATATATTGTTATATACCACCAAAACCACTTATGTACATGCATAAAACATGAAATCGCTGAACCGCCTTAAAAAGAAGTAAAAGAAAAAAAGGAGAGTAGAGTGAGGGTTTTGCAACACTTTTCAGAGGTAATCCAAAAAGTTCAACCCTGATATCGGTATTGAAAGTAACTGAGCACCACAAAAGAAATGTTTCAAGTGTAACTGAAACAATAACAGATTTAGACATTAGCTCTAAATTACTTCAAATCGCTTCATGCACCTGCCTGCCTCTGAATTAATCTTTGCCTGGGGCTGAAATATCTATCTGATTTCCTAACAGTAACATTATCGGGATCTGGGAAATCCCTTAATCCCAGGAAGTGATCCTTAGATAGCGAGCAATGGTATTGTCCCATAACGGCTGACCGAGGGCTGTTTAATAATTACCTACATTTATTGTAATATTTGCCCATTGTCATCGACAATGGCCGTTCTTTGTGCTGACAATTCTAAATCTACAAAATACAAGACAATACAAATGTGCGGCAATAAAAAAGTGTTTGAGGCACTCTCGAGTCGTCTGATGACTACGATAAGAGCGGCATTCAGCCGAACCTGTCAGGGGTCTTCAATCTTTAGAGGGATCTTTATTCATCCGTCAGATTGAAAAATTCACTAATCAATGGCCCTGCCCACTAGATTTGCGCTGAAGGACTTGACTCGTCAAAAATACATAGTGATTAATCATAAATGTTGTCTTTGTTGCCAGCGCGGTGAGCCAGTGTCCCCGCCTTAACAGGACATGTGTAAGTGCAGGCTGTCGGAAACGTGTGCATTAGACTGCATGCTCGCACGTGCGCGCACCTAGCACCCACATCAAACTCGGCTCAAGCGGGCAAGAGGTGTTGTCTAAGCTACCTCCCCTCTGCGTAACCCCATTATAATACAAGACAATCGCTGCCTGAATCCGAGACTCCTCTTGCTCCCTGTCCCATGTATAGTCTCATTTCTCCTACCCTCTTTACTCTGCTCAGGTTGAGCAAAAAGTGTCGTCTAAGCTACCTTCCCCCCTCGTAATCCTATTATCATACAAGACAACCGCTGCCTGAATCCAAGACTGGCATAGTGCCCTGTCCCATGTATGTTCTCACTTCTCCACCCTCCCTTAGGGTCGTAACTGGGCACCCCGCTCCACCACGGGGCTGCGGTTTAGAAAGAAAAACTCAGAAACACTGGCAAATATTTTACAATATCAAATAAAAAACTTTTTTGGCTCTTCGCTTTGGTTAATTTGCATTGTATTCAAAGCATTTGGTTATTAGATTGCACAGATTTCAAGTGTGACTGGATGCCAGACTGGCTACAGAAAAAATCAGTTAAATCACCATATTGATGATCATCATCATCTGCTAAGAATGGGTAAAGTTAAAATCATTATTTTTTGTTTGTTTTCCTTTTTAAAAGATATGAGCGACAAAAGCTGAGATTGCTCATCCTAAAAACATTTCTTTTTAACCTACCTACCTATCCATTTTTGTTTTGGACTGTTACAGGAAACAAAAGATATTCTAGGCTCTATGTTTTGAGCAAATATGCCCCAAGTGAGGAAAGGGTTAAGTATATTCTCCTCAGCAGCCACACCCTTCCAGCATCAGGTCCTTGCCAGTCTATTGCCAAGATAGCATCCCCATCTTACTGACACCATTGACTGCTGGGTAGACGCTGTGGCACCCCGCCCTGCACCCTCCCACCATCAGCTGCCAACACACACTCACACAATACCCCCTCATAGAAAAAACACAACCCCTCAAAAGCCATCCCTCCCTTATTCAAGTCAAAACATTTTTTCAGGTGCGCTGAGCATGAATGGTATAACACAGATGCTTTCTTCTGCCTGAAAAGTCGAGCGTTACCTTTCAGAAATAATCTTAGATTATCTGTTTACCGACCAAAGCTGGCTTTTCATTGGGTCTTTGTGAACGGGGTGTCGAAAACACACAAGCTTCGACAATACCTAACAACAGTGCCCCCTGGGAGCTGTCCCACACACTATTACCTCCGGAGAAAGGCGATTGTCTGTCGGAGAATCGCAAATCATATATCCCAGTGTGCTCTGTGTTTACCTTAGCGATGTTATTTTCACTAGAAATTCTGTAGTGTTTAATGAAGGGATAAATGTACTTATATGCACTTAAAGCACAGGGATCAGCACTAAGCGTGTGACCTGGTGGGTTCCCCTTCACAATACTTAATGTATTGTTTGGTAAATATCAGCGGGGATTACATGGCATGTACATATTGTATAACCGAGTCAAACCAATGTTTACAAACATATCACGGCAAGTATAAGCTACTGGCTGTCGGAGACACTGCAGAGCAGCGGGGCTTAACCTACCCAAGCCATCAGCGAGGCCATAACCATATTTATGCTTTAGGGCCATCCCAATGCAACCCTGTCTTAACCCATTCACACTCAGAGTTTCTCTAGAAAGTATCGTCTGCTTCTTTCATACTTCTGAATAACTTGGGAATAAAGCAAAAGTTCTCAAAATATTTGAAGGGGAGTTGTTGTGTAACCTCTGGTTAACATTTCTCCTTCAAATATTTTCCAAAAAAATGCTTTTATTAGAAAAATATTTCAAAAATTGTCAGGCCGATTTTGGCCACTTTGAGCATTAATGAGTTAAGTATATGCACCAGAACTTAAGCACTGTCCTGCTACAACTTTCATAAGTAGTAAAAGTAACATTTCATTTCACTTTCGTTTCATTCAAGTGTAGTGATAAACATGGTAATGGAATTTGCTGAATGAGCCGTATAGCGTTTTGACGAGGGTTTATTAATAGTGCTGATTTAATCCATAACATAATTGCCTAACTGCCTCCAATTAGCATATAGACAGGTCATAACACCCATTAATTACATAATTGCATTATACATTTAGTCTGAGATTAATGCTTAATAAGCAGAGAAAAAATATTGAAATGAGTCTTCGGGGATGGCCGGCAGTAAAGTTGTAAGCAAAATATCAATACTGTCGAATCCAATTTATGTAGTAGTATTAGTATTATCTATAAATGGATTTGACAGATCTATAAAGTATTTGCTTTGAGTGCATAATCCCCCCTTTGTCTCAGTAGTAAAAGCTTTTGAATATTTCAGCTGTTGATTATGGCTGAAAGGGGAAATTGACCACAGGTGGGGAATGTATTGTTATGAAATGGACACACCTGTCTCGTGTACATTTCTAAGAGGTATTTAGGATTTAGGTATCACTGCAGGGATTGTTCATTCAGATTGCTTTTAGAGGAATAATGAGAGGGGATGGATCCACTCTTGTTAAAATCAATAACATCAGTATATCTAACATGTGCTACATGCTTATTGTTTGTCGTTGAATTAATGCAGTACTTTTCCACATAGTTCATCTGTGCCTGTGGTTTGACACCAGGGCCCTTATATTTGCACATCAATTTATCATGTTTAATGAAATATGATACAAGGACATCTGGAGATGACATAATTAGCATAAACATCTACTATTTTGATGGTAATTCCATAAGAATTACAACAAAATAAAGAATACAAAAAAAAACATAACTAAATATAGATTCACAATCAAATTTTACTTTAGAAGTGGTTTAAACGTTCTCGTAATAAAAGAATAGATAGATTTTATAATAGGCAAAACAAATAGACTAAATTGAATGATTAAATGCCAATTATTCTGTTTAGGTAGTGATTGATGATCAGCATCAAAATCTGACAACTCCTGCTACTTATCCCATTAATGCTCATAGTGGCCAAAACCAGCCTGACAATTTTGATGAAATCTTTGAAGCCAAAGCATATTTAGGAAAAATATTTGAAGGAGAAATGGTGAATAGAACACTACCAACAACTCTCCTTGAAATATTTTGTAAAAGCATTTTCAATTCAAAAATTAATGTCAAAAGTCCAGACAACAATATCTAAAGGGACTTTTAGGTATCAATGGGTTAAACACATAGGTCCACATCTAAATCTTGGTTAAAATGCAATTTAAAGGTGCATGCAATAAAAGAATATCACATATTACATAAAAAATACCTGATGATTTTTTTGGTAATTAATCCCGAACAGAAACAATATTCAGAAATTATTTGAAGGAGAAGTGTTCATCAGAACTCCACCTAGAACTCTCCTTGAAATATTCTGTGAATTAATGCTTCATTCAAAAGTTTTTTTTAAAAGTATGACAGGTCCAGACAACAATGATGATCCAAGACTACCGTCAGGTCTGCATGGTTCAGAACATGGTCTGAGCCAGCAGGGCGTCTAGGTGCCTTTTTGGACACCCAAACCCTTAAAAAGAACCCCTCAGGACACCCAAATTATTTAGTGTGGAATTTCTAAAAATCTCAATCTCAAGCATACACCTGAATTTTTTCATCTCCTGATAATTCCCATGACATTGTTTAATGATATCATGCCTTATTTTGATGAATTTATACATGTTTATGGTTGAAATATGAGTATATTGTGAACCCCCTCAGGCACCCACAAAATCAGGTCTTGTCTTGTGTCCAGACGACACTGATGATCCATGACTAGCATCAGGTCTGCATGGTTCAGAAGGATCTGTACTCTGTACTGGAAAGTGACGAATCTTCCTCGTTATCTCAGAGATAGTCATCACAAGATCAGGTCTTGTTCCGGAGTGATTTACGGCAGGTGAGAGGACTAGATACAGGTGAGCAGGTAGCAACATCTGCTCTCTCTTTTTACCTTTTAACCCATTCATGTCTGGAGATCTACGTCTGGACCTGTCATACTTTTGCAAATATCTTTGGAATGAAGCAATAATTTGCAAACTATTTGAAGGAGAGTTGTAGATAAAGTTCTAATGAACAAATCTCTCTCAAATATTTTTTGACCACTGCTTTTGGTAGAGAGATGTCACCAAAATAGTCAGGCGCTTTTAGCTATGAACTTATGCAAGCATAAATGGGTTAACCCCTTCACATCACATCTGGAGGGCGTCCAAGTGTCTGACATATATGGAAATGAGGGATAGGTACTGGTACTTGATATGATACCAAATGTCGGTATCTAATGGGAAAAATTAATGTATTGAAAAAATGAAATATCATTTTGTATTGTTTAAGATTTGATATACTGACATAAAATTAACATTGGCAATTGATATGAAATTTTGCAAACAAATGCATTGTAAGAAAAATATTTGATAGAGAAATGTTGATCAGATCACTACCAACAACTCCCCTTCAAATATTTTGTAAAAATTCAAAAGTTATTGTCAAAAAAATGTAATGTCCAGACGACAATATCTAGAGGAACTAATAAGCATGAATAGGTCAAGTATCACTACTGCATTCACCTACGTCAATTCGCTTCCTGTCAAAGTTAGCGAGGAGAATCACCACAAAGCAGCCTTCAAAACAAGGTATCTTTTCCCCTGTCAATTCGCCTACTGTCAAAGTTAGTGAAGAGAATCACCACAAAACAGCCTTCAAAACAAGGTATCTTTTCCCCGGAACCAACAATAAGCCTACGCTGCAAGCAGGAACTCTCGCATCGCCGCATTGTTCGGCTTTGTGTAACACGAGAGGACATTGTTTGCGCGACATCTTCAGCAGGTGTTCGTACATTACCAAATACTCTAAGGACAATTAATAACACTCCTATTACCGACTGTATAATTATTCGCCGCTGAAAAATCTCAATTTCAAATCGTTGACGAAATTACCCCGATGCAATTTGAAAAAGATAAATGTGCTCGCAGAAGTTTCAACAGATCGTTAGGGAGAAGGAAACGAATAATTTAATCAGCTGAGTCACTCCAACTGTGAAATTGTAATTTGAAACCAGATGAAATATTTGTCGCAAATTGTCAGTATTGTCACTTTAACATGGTTTGAGAGGTCAGATTGAGGTGTTTCAGGCAGGACAAAAACACAAAAGAAGACACATTTTCAAATATTGTGTGTGTGTTTGAGAAATGTTGGTAAATGATAAATTAGATTGTTTTGATTTACTTTCTTTAGTCACCACCAGTAAAAATGCAACTTACAGTTTATTCTCAAGCAGGAAAAAAATGTGATTTCCAATGTTAACTTTATAAAAATAATCCCAGTAATTAAGATTCAAATAAAACTTAAACCTTTCAAAAAGCCATTGTTTACAATAACATGACAACAACATTTTCCTTTCTTTGCTGTTGCCTAAAAGATTTCTTCAAAGTTTTCAGGCTGCTTTTGGTCCATAGTGATGAGTCAAAGAAGGAAAATGTCACCAAGAACTTGGGGTTAGTTTGTGATTTGACTCGGGTAGTCTGGTTTCCTCTACCGTTATTACATACATGCTTGATTAACCCATTCAAACCTGTAGCACCCAAAACCACCTGACTATTTTGGTGTTAGCTCTTTAACAATAGCGATTTTCAGAAAATATTTCAAGGAGAAGTGTAAATCAGAAACTAACTTACAATGACCCTTCAATTATTTTTCCAATTTATGCTTAATTTCAAAGTTATGTTCAAAAGTATGTCAGGTCCAAGCAACAAAATTCAGGGGAATCTCCAAGTATGAATGAGTTATGTCACAGAGTAGCACAAAAAAGGGGCAGAAAAAGCAATGATAAATAAAACTCCATCCCTTTTCTTAAATGTCATCCACACGACGAGTACTTCACAGTGTGTTGAAAGTTTCATCACAAAGTAGCACAGAAAAAGTGGCAGAGAAAGTGATGATAAACAAAACTCCACCCCTTTTCTTAAATGTCATCCACACTACGAGAACCTCACAGTGAGTGTTGAAAGAACCCCACTGCTCTCTGCGGCCAACATGCAAACCCACTTCACTTCAGCCAACAGCAGCAGCAGGACCCCATAGGCAATTTCCCAAACATGAAAGACCCCCTCCCCTAGCTCGACTTCTACCCACAACCTAGCACGCAAGCAATTAATGAACTAATTGAATTTCTTTCAATAAGGTCCCTCCCCTCCCAGTAGGTGTATATGTAAATCAGTGAATCACTATCATTAAGAGCCAAATTTCGTGATAATAATAAAGAAATGAAGTTTGAATCATAAATATTATGGACAAAATATATTCATATGTGAAAACTATTAGCTGTTCAATATCAAAATAAAAGTTACAATTTCCTTCTTTCCTGCAAGGGGTCAGTCCACTAGACCACTTGGCCTAGCCATGAAGGTTGTCCTTCCAATACTGACTCAGTCAACTGTAACCCTAAGTCACTGGCAACTTTCTCACATTCCTCAGTCGGGATTCGGGCCCGGACAGTGGTGAGACACAGCTAATAGTCAGTGGCAATGCCTTAGACCACACAGCCATCGAGGTAGGTTCCCTTAGAATTTCCGTTACCTGTAAGTATGCATGTTATGGTAGGGGTGTGGAATACCTTAGCCTGCCTCCCAGGCCATACCTAGGTGTCATCCCTTGTGGATAGATGGCACTGCGGTATACTAGAAGGGTAGTTGGAAATAATACAGCCAGTACAACCCCCTCGGCCCTCGTATGGCATCTGTGTGAACTAAATGGCCACCAGTGGGCAACAAGCCCTTATAGAGAACAGGTGCAAGCACACATTTATAAATATAATAAAGTAAAACACAGGAATGCCCCACCTGGGGCAAGTGAGAAGGTTGCCAGTGACATGGGGTTAGGCGGTGATTTTCACTGGGTACTCCAGTCTCCTCCACCAGTTACAACTGGCTAGTCACAACTAAGCCACAACATGGCAGAAAAAGTGAAGAAAATGAAATTCCAAATTCCACAGCAATGCGTAGTAGCTAGGCTAGGGATACTACATGAATGCATGCATGTTATGGTACCAGTGTGGGATACCTGTGTGTATAGATGTGTGGGAGAGAGTTAATATCTGGTCCCTGCCTGTGGTGGTCAGTGCAGGCTGTAGTGTAGTAATTGTGTCAAGTGGCCGAGATAGGCTGCTGCTGCAGTGTGTGTTACCTGTCCATCAGAGACCCACACCCTCACCACTAATCACCCTACCTTATCACATAACCACATACCTCAGCCTGCCTGAACATTGTACACACACACACATCTATACAACACCATTGTTTTAGATAACCCATTTACTATAAGTAAATAAGGAACCTGTATAGCAAGTTATCTTGCAGGTTTGAAAGATTTTGGGAAAATTTGACTTGTAGTCCTATGTGGTGTATTTTTTAATATATATATTTTTTGATCCATTTTCATCACAATATTCAATTTAATGATTGTATCACTAATTGAAAGTTTGTATGAGAATTTTTGTGAATCTGGCCCTGAAAGTTATACCTGCGAGTGGTTGTATATTGATGTGTATTATCTAGACAGAGGTATTTCATTGGCGTAGTTTTTCTGTGAATGACGTCCACCTCGGTGCACTTTGACCATCATCATCAAGAGGCAATGAATCTAAACATTACACTCACAAACACACGTGGCAGACACGATAGTTATTTACAAAGATGTTTTACTACTTACTCCTTCTTACATGTTTTAATTAGAAGGATATAAAAAGTCAACGATTGCATATTTATGATTTTTGTGGTTCCATCCTCTCCTTAGTGGTATTAGAGATAAGTCAAATCAATATTTATATATATATATATATATATATATATATATATATATATATATATATATATATATATATATATATATGTATATATGTATATATATATATATATATATATATATATATATATATATATATATATATATATATATATATATATACAAATATACGAATAGGTGGGTGGCTCTACTGGTGCAATATGATAAATTATCAGGACCACAATAAAATGGCAATACAATTTAATTTCTCATTCACAAAATATATGTCTGGTGCAAAAAAAACCTACATCCTCCATTATATCCTACTGGTGCAGTAAAAAGACAATTAACTCACACTGGAATGGTCATTGCATGACCCATCCCTACAGCAAATGTGCAGGCTATTTTGGCCCCATGCGTGTGTCAGTTGAGCATGTTAATTGTTTGCATGTGTCACTCCTATATATATAAAATGAGCTGCAGAGGACCGAACAAGTACATTGAGTTCTAGTTCTTCCAACTTACTAACAGTGTTAACCCTTCCAATGCTGAGGCTACTTTCGTCCAAAGAATAAGGATGCAAAGATGTTTGATAACCATCTCAACTTGGTCATGTTGGTATTCATTAGCTAGTTCTCAGTGAGTACTCTCAGATGAGTACCCATGTGCCAGGGTTTCAGTCAATTTTTTAGGGTTTTCGCATCATTTTGTATTTGCCAAATTAGCCACCCAGCAGCATAAGGGGTTAAAACACAGTCAAATCAAGTAGCAGCCCTTGCCCTTGCCCTACCATATGAAGACCAGACTACAAAAGGATTCCTAGGATTTCCCAAGGAAAATCCAATGATGTCTAAGCTACAAATGGTGAGGAGGCCATTATAGGAAATATTCTATCAAAAACTTATCCCTGAATAGAGACTGACTTGAAGCAAACACTTGCCTTTTAACAGGTATATTTGGGTAATTTGGTCAAAACAAAACAAAAATAAAAAGCAGAAAAATAGCAAACCCAGGTCATCTAATACTACTGAGGGAGGGCTTTCCAATGAATACCAACATGGTAGGGTTTGGATGGCTTTCAAACATTTAGGTGGTTGTATTGTCTTGTATAAAAGTAGCTGCAGTATTGGAAGGGTTACATCTTTCATTACTGGTGGCTAAAATCTTCAAAAAAGAATAATTCAAAACACCTGGAAAATGTATTATTGTATGTATGCATATTGGTATTCATCTGATAGTACTCAGCGAGAGCTTTCAAATGATTTTCAACATGACAGGTTTACAATGTTTTTCTAAATATTCTTGCGATTGTGTGCCTTGGGACAAAGCAATGTTGGCAGTGAAAGTGTTAAATGCTAAAACCAGAAATCATAAATGGGATATTTCGAGCCCCCTCATGGTAGTAGTCTGTGTTAGGCATATAAAAAAGTTAATTGTTTCCTGTAACCCTACCATAAGAAGTTTTACTCGAAATGTGCCCTCGCCTTAAGTTTTTCCATCCTTTCAACTCCCAATCAACATAAATCATACATGCAACACGCTTTTTTGGTAAAAAAATAATAATACAAAAAGATATAATACAAAAGAAAGTTTTTACCTACCTACCCTATTTTTTCTGACCGTTACAGGAAACAAATAATTTCTTTTTTTATGCTGTATACTATTATACAGCTTATCAGCCGGCATCTCTCTGTGTCTACCTCTCTGTATATCATACCTGGCTGACAATATTCTGGCAGGTGCAAAATGTGACTCCACAACATATGAATGAAGATATTTTCTTTATGCAAATAACTGTGCCGGTCCGAAGTTCAGGGTGAGTTTTCACAAGCGTAACTCTAACTACTGTGTGAGTGATAAAGCCGTGGTTTGTAGAGAAATATCATGGGCTGGGAATTAGAAGCTTAAGATACCAATCAAAGGTTCTCCTGCACTGCTGTCAGTGCTGTGTGGGTCCTAACCTAGCTACTAAGATAAATACTTTACTTTAAAAATACTGTATATTTATCAAATTTCCTTAACAATGCAATATCTTAGCAATAGCTTTTTAATTAACGATACAACCTGCCTCCCAGGAATCTAATTAAGTGGTTTTAGCCAGGCTCTCCTGTTTCAGTCACAACTTAGCTTCAATATGGCAGAAAAAGTGATGATAATCAAAATACCAAAAAGTAAAATTCTCCCCGCCCCCATTACCATGATTAAGCTATTGGAAACAGTGTTAGCTTTGCCTATAAGTTTAATGATTGAATCAGAATCGCTATCCATCCAGCTGTAAGATCTCTAGGAGATGTGTATTAAAGTTAGGAAGCCTAAACACACTATTCACAGAACAAAAATGACCCACACATTTCAAGGCCATGCAGTGAACAAAAAGCTGCAATTAAAACTTCCCAGTGTGTTTGCTCAATAGATTACTGGCTGGAGGTGTTAAATAAGGCATGTGAAGACAATAGGTAAAATACAACATTCCTGTATCCTGAGCTCGTATCCTAGAGCAGGATGAGTACCTCCTCTCCTCCCATGAATAAAACATCAGGCTGAATTTCACACTATATTGCTCATTACATAAGCAACTAATTACAAGCAGTAATCTACATTCCCAGTTATGACCCCCTCCCGGCTGCGCTCATCACTGTTGACATGGAAACAATGATCTCTACAGGGATGCTGGGGCTGACCCTGCTGGACCAATGATGCTATCCCAAATTTCCTTGTTTAATAAACTCTTGTCCGGACCAATGATGTTATCCTAAATCTCCTTGTTTACTAAACTCTTGTCTGGCTGCGCTCATCACTGTTGACATGGAAACAATGATCTCTACAGGGATGCTAGGGCTCCCCCTGCTGGACCAATGATGCTATCCCAAATGTCCTTGTTTAATAAACTCTTGTCAGGACCAACGATGTTATCTTAAATCTCCTTGTTTACTAAACTCTTGTCCGGCTGCACTCATCACTGTTAGCATGGAAACAATGATCTCTACAGGGATGCTAGGGCTGACCCTGCTGGACCAATGATGCTATCCCAAATGTCCTTGTTTACTATTTAAACCCTGTCTGGCTGCGCTCATCACTGTTGACATGGAAACAATGATCTCTCCAGGGATGCTGGGGCTGCCACCACAGGACCAATGATGCTATCCCAATTTCTGTGTTTACTTAACTCTTGTCCAGCCAACTGAATTCCTTTGTCCTACCATGTCAGGTAATAAATTAACAGGATTGGCCTTTTGTGTAGTAACACTAATCCATTTAATGGGTCACCTGAGCTGCTGTGATTAAGAACCATTAGTGGTGGCCTGAACCAGGTGACAAATCCCACACAATAAGATCTGGTGCATTTTGTCATTAGCACTGTTTAGAACAAGAATTCAGGGAGCTGGCTAGGACCCGCCCAACCTGTCTTTTGGACAGGCAGTTTCCTGAAAACCTACTTTTTGGACAGGCCAACATTTCTATTAAAGTTATGACTTTTGGGGGTACTAAACAAAACTTTCCATAACTAACCATCATCTAAGTCATATCTGAAGAGTAAATTGCCCCTTTTGACATATATGTTGTTAAAAGTAGTTGGTATAAGGATGTTAAGTAGCTACCAGAGTAACTAAGTTTTACACTTCTGAATCCTCCATCCTCAAATAACTCATATTTGAATATGTGATACAGACTGGCTGAAAGTGTTCTGAGTTTGAAAAGGTTGGGGATGTATTACCAAGAAAAAGCAATGCCAGAGAGAAATCTGGAGGAGTTATGAACGTAGTTAACCCTTTAATGCTCACAGAGGCCAAAAGCAGCCTGACAATTTTGATGAAATATTGCAGGCAAAAGCAAAGTTAGGAAAATATTTGATGGAGAAATGTTAACTAGAACATTACCTACAACTCTCCTTCAGATATTTTGTAAAACCTTTCTGAATTTCAAAGTTATCATAAAAAGTATCAAAGATCCTGACGATAATTTCACCATGGAGTTCTGCACGGCATGAAGGGGTTAATACCAGACTTGTCACATGTGCATTATGGCTTCCTGACCACTAACTCTTGGATTAGAATTCCAATTACCCATAAAATCCCCAACGCCCTGAGCTGGCATATCCCTAGTCCTCTGCCTAATGACATAACTAATGTCAAGCCAGCACGCCTAATGACACATGAATACTTGGCCAGGCTATCTCAGGTATAATGTCCTACCGAGGGCAGAGAGATAGAACTAAAGAGTGGGAACCAGAGAGATAGAACAAGATAGTTGGAACCAGAGAAACAGAACAAGAGAGTTGGAACCAGAGAAATAGAACAAGAGAGTTGGAACCAGAGAAACAGAACAAGAGAGTGGGAACCAGAGAAATAGAACAAGAGAGTTGGAACCAGAGAAACAGAACAAGAGAGTGGGAACCAGAGAAATAGAACAAGAGAGTTGGAACCAGAGAAACAGAACAAGAGAGTGGGAACCAGAGAAATAGAACAAGAGAGTTGGAACCAGAGAAATAGAACAAGAGAGTTGGAACCAGAGAAATAGAAGAGAGTTGGAACCAGAGAAATAGAACAAGAGAGTTGGAACCAGAGAAATAGAACAAGAGAGTTGGAACCAGAGAAATAGAACAAGAGAGTTGGAACCGTAGAAATAGAACAAGAGAGTTGGAACCAGAGAAACAGAACAAGAGAGTGGGAACCAGAGAAATAGAACAAGAGAGTTGGAACCAGAGAAATAGAACAAGAGAGTTGGAACCAGAGAAATAGAAGAGAGTTGGAACCAGAGAAATAGAACAAGAGAGTTGGAACCAGAGAAATAGAACAAGAGAGTTGGAACAAAATCCTGTCATGCTCTTATGATGTATAGTGTTCTATCGAGGACAGAGAGGTAGAACAAGAGAGTGGAACCAAATCTCAATATGTTGTTATTTCTATTATTATTATAAGACACATGGATGCTTGGCCAGGCTAATCTCATGTACATAATGTCCTTCCTAAGGCAGAGAGATAGAACAAGAGAGTGGAACCAAATCTCAATATGCTCTTATGTCAAAGTCTGCAGGACTAAGGACACATGAATACTTGGTAGGCGCACCACAAGACGAGACAATCTCAGGTATAATATCCTACCTTATGCAGAGAGATAGAACAGGAGAGTGGAAGCCAAAATTAACATACATACAGACTACAATCAGAGAACTCAATCCTGAGCATGAGTGGGTCAAGGTTGAATGTCATGCAGGGTTCGCCTTTCCCAGGGGCATATGCCCCTAGATTTTGCTGTGGACCCATAGTGTGAAAAATTGTTCACACTAGGGGCCCAAAATAGTATGTATAACAACATAATATTCTGTTGTTGACCACTAAATTTTATCAGAAGACCTTTTCAGGCCCCTAGCCTGAAATCTAAGCGTCAGACCCTGCCATGGTTAAGTTTACACAAATATTGTTTCCACATCATCACACCACACTGTTTTATCACCACTCTTACCAGTTCTCATAAAGAATGTGATTATCTCCCTACAGGAAGTCTGATTTCCCTTGGTTGGTGGTTAATCTGAGTCTCTAGGTGATTGACCTAACCCCCCCCCCCACCAGAGATCCCCAGCTCCCCCTAGGGGTACCATGTATCAATATCATACGCCTTGATGGTCACCATTGATTGTAGCAATAAGACCAATTGTCTGTGACCCATAGTTTGTCCTATTAACCCATTTCAGCCTAGAGTTCATATGGAAAATTATTTTGAGAAGAAATAAGTTAATAAACTATGAAATATTTCAGAATTGTGGGAGTATGAGTTGTGATAAACATTTCTGCATTAAAATTTTAAAATTTCAAAAAATGCTTTTTATATATATTAAGTATCCTAGAAATAATCATGTCTATTGGACCCCTGTGGGCTGCAATGTGATTGTATAGCTATCGGAGGTCTGTCCCCCCACTACAACACACTGAAGCAGTCTGGAGGTTTCTTGAAGCACGCCGCCAAGGGGGATTTCCAGCTTAATCCCACTAGATTACAGAATGACCTTTTGTGTTCTACACTATATCTAAAGCCCATTCATCACTCTCTCAATATGTACGCTCCCTATTAAATATTAAGGCCAGGTGGCTACTTGAGATTTGCATGGGTCCTAGGGTATTCATACCCAGCACCACCGCTAAATCCTTCGCGAGATTAGTGGTCGTGAAAGCGTCATCAACCCCTAAGCTGGTGTAAGCTGTTCAAGAGCCGCGCTGCCGCTACGACTTCAAAAACTGACCGCCCCACACCAAAGCTCATTATGGCACCAAGTGTGCGGGAGTATTTCCTCATTCACAGCACTCAGGAAGTTTATACAGGATCATCTTTGTGTAATCATTACATCAAGGGTAGTGGGGGGCATGGGGCAATGAGGGGGGTCAGAGAATGCAAAGGAACCTCTGAGTTCTAGAAACCCTGGGAAGAGAGCAGAATTTTAAATTTAAGTTCTCAAAATGCCTGTCTGAAAAATAATTTATAATAAAATTACTGCCAGTACAGCACAGCACAGCTAATTAGCTACTTCTAAGTCTTATTTACAACACATTTGCAAAGCAACCATCCCATATTTGAGTACCCTATGGGACCTGAACCTGTGAGCACTTGGGAAAAAGTGGGCTCTTCGTCAAATCCTCTAAAATGATTGAACGAAAACAGGCCTGCATTATAGTTGTGGTATACAAGTCTGCTAGTCCAGTGACTTGGCCAGAAATTCAAAAATGCCTATCCAAAACAGCAATTCAAAAAATTCTGACTGTCCAGATTTGGCTACTTCAAATCCTCATACCAACTAAACAAACTGAAAGCCTATTTTGACAAAATGATCAATATACACTTCAGCCACTTCCTAGAAGAGTTTGTTAGGGAAATATTTGTTTTTCACCCCAAACATGTCAAAATTTTCATAGAATGTTTTGCTTGTCCAAGAAAGAGGTTTTCAGGGAACTGCCTGTCCACAGGACAGGCTGCCACAGTGCACTGGTCCTGGCTAAGTCCCTGCGCCGCCCGCCCGTCTCACTGAGTGCCCCACTGAGTGACCAGTGTCCAGAGGAAACACTGACCATCTGCTTGTGGTGATAATCATCTCATCTCTACATCGGACCAAGTGGTAATCTCAACCAGGCGACATGCCTTACCAGCGGGCGCCCAGCAAGCACCCCAGACTCCCAGAGGGCGCCCCAGCAAGTGCATACCGTACCCGCTGGACAGGGTGGAAATGGACGAGTCACTGACCGGCTGACCAGCCTACCACTGGGCAGTATGTGAGACAATGATCATGTGGTATTATTGCTTGTAAGGCCTTCACTAGCAGGGGGTCTATCTGAGCGTCATTTGGACACCCAAAATCACATGCCAAAACAACCAAACATGTTGGTCTAGAAATCTTGAATTTGGCAAATTCAGATTTCAATCCCATGTAAATATGTAAGGCTAATACCATTACCATTAAACATACCATACATTTTTGCTAATAGGTAGTTCATAGATTTTATCAATTCATGATTGTGTATTTCTATCTTAATGTCTCACTGTCTTCTGCAAAATTAAGACACTTCCCAAAATTTATGATTGACCATTTTGGCCAACAAATTTTAACTCTTTGACCTCTGAAGAATACATATGGTGTGACACATATGGAAGAAGTTGTGGTAATAAAACAAAGGTTTTGAGAACTATTTGACGGAAAATTGTAGATCATGTCAGCCTTTACAATCTCCAAATGTATTTTACTTTTTCATATTTTAAACTTCATGAGTTATATTAAAGGTTTCCAGACAAAATGAGTACCTTTGGTACAGATGGGTTAAAAACCTAGCTACCACCAGTCGGCTGCCTTGTTATAATAGAGAAAAGCTGCAGCAGCATCGGTACCACTAGACTGCTGAGGATAGGCGCTGGTCACAAAGCTATTTATACAAGCAGCTAATGGATGTAATTACACATTTAACTACTGCTTTGGGCTGCGGGGAGGGCCGGCCTGAGCGGGGAGGGGCGACCCCCAGTTAGCATGGCCATGAGGGCAGCTGCTCTCTGCGGTACATCACTCTCAGGACATCAGCATCATACCCCTCAACTAGCTTATACAGGACACTAGTAGTAGGCATTTTTAAACAGGGTATCCATGAGAGATGGTTTGATATTCTTGGCATCATACTATCAAAGGAGATAGCATGACAATTATGAACATTATCATCTTGCTATCAAGAAAATCCATGACCATGATGTATTGGTGTATATATATATATATATATATATATATATATATATATATATATATATATATATATATATATATATATATATATATATATATATATATATATATATATATATATATATATATATATATATATATTTATTTATTTATATATATACATATATATATTCATATACATATAACATATATATAGATTATTAACCCCTTCATGCCCAGAATCTACCTTGACTAATTACCATCTACATGCTCTGATATCTCAGTAAGACAAAAATAATTGCTATATATTTGAAGGTAAATTATAGAGTTTTGATTAACAATTTTCCTTAAATATCATAAAGAAGCATTAAATGTCAGTGTATATCACAAACATTGTGAAGACCTTTTCAACAAAGCAGGGTTGAACCCTTGTTATCAAATATAACTGAGACTTCCAAGGAAATCAATGGAAATCAGTGCACTTTTTCCTTTGTGGTATATGACTAATATGAGTATGATACATTCAGCACGTACATACAGCAAATAATGCTTTTATTGAACTGTGTGTACGGATGTGGCTATTAAGCGTACGCTATATATTTCATGCTCGCGGAAAGAGGAGCGGAAGGTCTCCTTGCTTCGGGCGACAACGGTTATTTCCAAAGTCATCGCCTGACATAATAGGCGCTTGCATCACACAATAAATATGACATCCTCCAGGCTATACTACCTAGTGTTGATTTAGAACTCAGGCTTTCTGAGGTGTGTCATCTCTCAAGTACATGTCCTCTCTAAAAAAGTGCCGCCCGTCGGCACCGTGGCACCAAACAGGCGGGAGGGGGAGGGGAGGGGTTGATCGTAATGAGCTAGAGTTAGAGATCAGGCTTTTTCAGCTGCACATTTTCTCATGTAGTTGTTCATCCATGTGTGCATTGTGGTGAGGTACCATGTGTTTTGATTTTTTCTTCAGCGAATATGAATCATGTGAAAGCGAAATCTATTCTCTTTTCTCATCACATTTGATGGAAAAATGAATGGGCCCTACTTTAATATGCATTGTGAAAATTGAAGTGAGGTCTTTAGAAATTCCAGACTCACATTCTACACAGATGGGATCTATCACTTAAAACAGTCATAACTTTGCTGCTCAATGATACCTCTAAGGAGAGACTAACCAATGATTCAAATCAGCCTTCACTAAATGCGTTGAATGGGAAGGCTTCTGGGTGAAAATTATCCCTGTTTGATTACTATGATTAGCCAACTTGGAACTCATAGCTTACTTCCTTCATGTAACAGAGGATGGCTTATAGCATCTACTTTATGTCATTTTGCGACTCTAAATAAAAGGAAATGGTATGAGTCCCATCATGCCTGTCTTCAACAGCCACCAGTATAAAGCCATCTCAGGTAGAGTTTTTGTTGACCTGGGTAGGGAGCCACCTTAAGAACCAGCTGTCTATGTACAAAATTACCTTTCAAAAATAAGTAAGCATCCTTATGAAATGCAGCTGGGATCCTTCAGGAAATCCTGGGATCTTCTTAGCATTATTACAGGAATTACTTGTTATTCCCTGCTGCTTTTGGTAAGAGTCAAATAACCAGTGTCTGCTAAAGAGTGTAATGAGTTTGACAAGTATATATGCATCTGGCTACCCTTGGTTTTGACAGACATTGAAAATATGCCAATTGGCCTAGCTAGAACAGTTGGAACTCTCAGAGAAAAAGGCTCAGTTGAAAGTATCAGAATAAACAACCACCATCCTTAGAGAAGATCACATGCTCTAAGACTGCAGCAAGTATGCATCCACCTTAAGTGCAAGCATAGAGGGGTATCTTTTGACAAATACAGGTACTAAGTACTACAAAACCATTAAAGATAGAGAATCATGTAACAATGGTCTTTATGGGTCAAGCAGAACTCTTATTGAGCTACTACTGTACCAAGCATCTCAAAGAGAAAGGCTCTTAGAGATATCAGTCCAGTACACATCCACCTTAAAGAATGCAAATCTTCTTAAGTCATTAAAGGGGTATCTTATGACAATGGTCTTTAAGGGTCAGCGCAAGCTCTTAGGAATCTACTGCTGTAAGAAAGAGCTTCGAGCCACCTGTGTTGGGTGATGACTACTCTTTGAACTGATACCAGTCCAGTACACATCCACCTTAAAGAATGTATATCCTTAAGCCATTAAAGGGTATCATATGACAATGGTCTTTATGAGTCAGCCAGAGCTCTTACGGACCTGCTTCTGTAAGAACTGCCTTAAGATGATAACTAATCTTTGAACTGATACCAGTCCAGTACACATATGCCTTAAAAAATGCAAATCTTCTTAAGACATTAAAGGGGTATCAATTGACAATGGTATTTAGGGGTCAGCCAGAGCTCTTACTGATCTGCTACTGTAAGAACGGCCTTAAGGTGATGACTACTCTTTGAACTGATACCAGTCCAGTACACATCCGCCTTAAAAAATGCAAATCTTCATAAGCCATTAAAGGGGTATCATATGACAATGTTCTTTAAGGGTCAGCCAGAGCTCTTAGAGATCTGCTAACTGTAAGAAAGACCTTTGAGCCACCTGTATTGGGTGATGACTACTACTGATACCAGTCCAGTACACATCCACCTTAAAGAATGTTAATGTTCTTAAGCCATTAAAGGGGTATTCTATGACAATGGTCTTCAGGGGTCAGCCAGAGCTCTTAGGGATCTCCTAACTGTAAGAAAGACCTTTGAGCCACCTGTGTTGGGTGATGACTACTCTTTGAACTGATACCAGTCCAGTACACATCCACCTTAAAGAATGTTAATGTTCTTAAGCCATTAAAGGGGTATTCTATGACAATGGTCTTCAGGGGTCAGCCAGAGCTCTTAGGGATCTCCTAACAGTAAGAAAGACCTTTGAGCCATCTGTGTTGGGTGATGACTACTCTTTGAACTGATACCAGTCCAGTACACATCCGCCTTAAAGAATGTTAATGTTCTTAAGACATAAAAGGGGTATCATATGACAATGGTCTTTAGGGGTCAGCCAGAGCTCTTACGGATCTAGGAAGAGCTTTAAGCCACCTGTGTTAGCTGATGACTTAAGCCATTAATATAAAAGGGTATCATATGACAATGGTCTTTAAGGGTCAGCCGGGGCTCTTAGGGATCTGCTACTGTAAGAAAGAGCTTGAAGTCACCTGTGTTGGGTGATGACTCTTACCTGTGTGTGCATCCCCACTTCACCTGCCCAGAGAAGGACTTAAAGCCTCTAGTGAGGGCAGTCATGTGGACAAAAGGGCTTCCCCGGCCCTGAGTGCATAGGTAACACACAGCAGTGTCCTATCCTCGCACTTAACACCAACACAAAGCTTCAAAAGAAAGGCCACCACAAAGCGGCAACATATAAAACCACTAATGCATACCCAAACACCCAAGAGGACCTTTCTGAGACACTCCACTTTGTTTACTGACGATGTGTGGCCCGGCTTAGAAACTTCGCCCATTAAATGAAGATGTTGTGATGCAGGGGCCATCAAAAACCATGCATAGGGGTAGCATAATAAAAACACCTAGTAGTGTAGCTACAAGCCCTCAGTGTAGTTTACCCTTTGAGCAATTCAATTTTGGAGATTTCCTTGACCTACAATACCTTTTGAAATAACTTTGGAATAAACCATGAATTGGAAAAATATTTAAAGAGGAGTTGTTGCTTAGTTTCCCATTAACACTACTCTTTCAATTATTTCCTAAAAATTGCTTTTGATGAAGAGATTTTGCCAAATATCCTGGCTGTATATGGGGTGAAGGGTATGAAAGGGTTAAAATATTTTTAAACCATGTCCGTACCAACGCTCTTCTATCACACACCTGTACAGGTGCCCTGAGATCCCTGCTATTTGGCACTTGGCACAACCTGCGTAAGGTCATGACCTGGTTTCTGATTATTTAGTTTCTATAATTGCCACATGAGGGAGCTGCTGGAGCAATAAACATCACAACATACCCACACTAGATTACCTATATAAGATCTTCACCACACAATCCAATACCAATGATGTTCACAAGAAAATATCATAACATTGCTATCTATCTATGCTATCTGTACCACAGTTTTTTTTTTTATCCATATAGGTTGACATTTTCAGATTCTAGCTTGGAAGGCAAATATTCAGGTGTGCCTTTGGTATGGATATCATACCTGGTGGTCTGCTCAGTGCTCATTGAAGCAATACCTTCGATCACTTTCTTGGTTCACCTGTCTCAGGTAGGGTGTAGGAAAGATTAATTACCTTTATAAGATCTTCACCATACAATATAATACAAATAATTTTCACAAGACAACATCAGAACATGTATTGGTCTAGATATAGATCAATAATGACAGACTACACCATCTAATCCCTTTGGTCTAAAGCTTTGTTGGGTTCCCTAACATGTATTCATTTTGAGAATGAAACCTTTAAAATATGGCTTAAAATGAGGAATATGCATATTTAGGCCTAAAAAAAGAAAATGTTTGTTTCCTGTAACGGTCTGAAAAAAAATAGGGTAGGTAGGTCGGTAAAAAACATTTTTTGCATTATTTTTTTGGTCAACAATGTGTGTTTTATGAATGTTTTACGTTGATTGGGAGTTGGGACTCAGGTGGAAAAAACTTTGGGGTAGGGATTTTTTTGAATAAAAACTTGTTATGGTAGGGTTACAGGAAACAAACAACTTTTTTTAGGCCTTATATTAAGGGTCTCTACAGCCATTGCCATAATTGTTTGATAGGATTCTCACTTCATTTTTAAGATTACACACCTGCACTACAGGTATCACAAAATAATCCTACTACATATGGCAGTTCTACTCTTGGGATGCCATACAGAATTTGGTACCAGTGTGTGTACATACCGGACTGGAGCGGTAAGTACTATCCATAGACGGAAGCAGGTCTTTTTAATGTTGTTGTTTTTTCAGGACAAGAGATGACTTACCGAGTAACCTCCCATGATGTTAAATCCGAGACTCCCACTCTCGCGCTGAAGAACCACGGAGACTGCCGATTCCTCGCAGGCCTGCAAGAGAGAAGAGTAATGGATATGTACACAGGATGTTGTGGAAGCCATAGATCATGGAGCCTGCCTGCATCCAGCTCCCCTCCCCCCCCCCCCCCCCCACTGGACCCTCAGCACCCTAAATATCAGCTTTCCTACCCAACAAGTTTGCCTGAGTCTGTCTAGCCTAGCTACTAGGCTTTATTGTCTTTTACCTTTTTATAACTTATAGAAAGGTAAAACACAATAAAGCCTATTATGTAAGTAATCAATGCTCACACCTACATTTACAAGGATATATGGCCAAATAGTTAATCATTTCCATAACTCAGAAATGGGTAGGTCTGGTTTTAACACCTCTGAGCTTGTCCCTGTGCAAAACCCAGTCCAACTCATAAAATGTTCACACTACCCGAAACACCATCCATTGTGAAAGGGGCTAGTTGAGAATCTCGGAATGGGTGGGAAAAGTAGGGTGCTAAGGGTGGAATACCAGTGCTTAAGCTTTAAGAAGTTTTGAATGAAGCCCCTCCCCCTCGTTGGCCTATGTTATCACCAAACTTGTCCCGGGCTCTGTAATTTGTAGTTTCACAGCCGGTTATCAAATAACAGACACAGGAGCAAGCAGGCACGCATCCGAGATAGGCCTCTAACTTTCTGGACTAGGTTAACACATTCATGCCTGAAGATCTTCTAGACAAGTGTCGTCTGGACCTGTTGTACTTTTGAAAAAAAAGACTTTGGAATGATGCATTCATTCACAAACTATTTGAAGGGGAATTGCAGTTTTAAAGAACATGTCTCCTTTAAATATGTTCTAACTATTGTTTTTGTTGGAGCAATATCCCCATATTAGTCAGGCGGTTTTAGCTGCTACAGGCATGAATGGGTTAACCATCTTGCATTGGAAGTGCACACACGGTCTGATGTCTTTGATCATATCTCACCAAATAGAGTGATATATGAAAATTCTTCGAAGAGAAATTGTTAAACCTAGCAAGAACAACAACTTTCAGTCAAAATATTCTCAAAAATATTGTTTTATCAAAAAAAAAAAAGATTCCTGTGTGTCAGACCATGTACATGGAACGCTTCAGATATAAAAGGGGTAACACTAGCAGCTTTTTTTAATTCTTCAGTGGTGAGCGCTACCCACTGGGTCGTCGGGACGTACCTTCTGGAGTTGAGAGCGTTTCGACAGATACTGTATCTGGGTGCGATACTCGGTGAGTTTTCGCTGAAACTTTAATGCTTGCATCTGTATCTCCGAATGAAGGCTGTTGATTTGGGCAAGAAGCGACTTTTCTCGCTTGTTGGACTTCGATGCGAGCTTTTTCATTTCGTGTTCGAGCGCGCTCAGTTTCAGATCTTGACTTCCCATGTGTAACTTCAGAGCCTCCACACAGTTGTGTTCGTGTGCGCTGTGTTTTATGAGGACAAGCTCGCACCCATCTTGGCATACCCCTACGGGTCTGTACTCGCAATCCTCAGCTTCGTGCTTTAGTAAATCCTCATTATTTAGGGTCTCATCACACCCCTTATTCCTACACACCATAGGTCTGTAATCACACTCCAAAACATGCTCAGCTAAATCCGCTAGTTTAATATCCATCGCACACCCTCGCTCGCAAAAATCACACTTCACATCCATAGTTAAGATTTCATCTCGTAATTCCAGTTTGCTGCGCAGATCACCTGCTTGGAGGGTAGTTCCACACTTGACGGGGCATTCCTGGTATTGCACGACCCATGGCAGGACACAGCTAGTGCAGAAAACATGACCACACGGAGTACACAGAGGGTTATCCAAAACTCCGTGGCACACTGGACACTTGACCGATGTCTCTACCTCGCCCACGAATCGCTCCAGTTCGTAGCCCATGATTTGGGAAAGTTGTGCCGAATCTTTTATTTGACTGGTGACTCCATAGATACGCGTACTCCGACTTCCAGTATAACGCTACTCAGACTGCTTTAGACCATCACATTGTAAGGCACACGCCTTCGCGGGGCTCCGATAGGAGGGCACTGCTCACATCCTATCTACAGCAGGCGGGGGCGCCCAGTGACGTCACGCCTCTCCACACGCACTCCTCGCAGCCTTGCCATGGGCTATTTGGGCTAGTCAGAATCATGTCTCCGTCTCACCGCACGGGGCTCTAATGTTGTTCAATTCCAGGAGCCTTTTTATCTTTGAAAATGATTAAGGCTTTTGAAAGTCCGGGTCAACCGCAGCCATCATGATCTTAACGACATTTACTACCGCTTCCAATTCAGTTGTTGCGGTTAATTCGTACGAAAATCAACATGGCACGAATGTGTCAATTTCTTCCTAGAGATTTTAGACCTTGATATCACAATTTCCAAATAAAAAGTTAAACCGCAAAGTTTAGAATGCAGAGATTATTTCCAGTCCTTTCAGTATCTCCAGCTAGTGAGACCAACACCATTAGGGAAATATTTCCGAACTTCACACTTTTTGGAGAAAAAAATAAGAAAATCGTAATAAATCATTGGGAAACCCTGTTAAAAGTATGTGAGAGTGGGACATAAACTACTACGGCGTCTGCAGGCTGGGAAGGAGAAATAAGTAAGTGTAACCGAGGCCTGTTATTTTTAGAAAGATGCTGATCCTGAATGAGAACAAGATGTGAAGCTTGTGGATTTGGAAATACGATCGGCGGGGAGCGACCGAGGAACTTATACTGGCCGCGACCACGAGCCTCCGACGCGAGCGGCGACAGCAGCGGCATCTAGCGGGCTTTAGGATAACTAAACTGTTGAAGCATTCATTCAGTGTGGTAGTTGAGAGAACGTACCCAGTGAGTTGAAAGTAGATGATAACAGTCTTGCACATAAGGGGCACACTCATACAGATACATTCTCCAGGTATGCTGCTAAATGTTTTTAAATCACCCTTTGACCGAAAAAAGACGTTAACTAGTTTCATTTACCCCATTGTACAAAAAAAAATGAAAAACATCAAACCACTTGTCATGATTGTCATGAAAAAATGCAATTTATGTCATCTAATTTCAATTACCAGGATATGGCTTTAAAACAGAGAGTAGTATAAATTGACAAATATTTTGACAAATAAGAACGTGACAGAAAAGGGATACGTTTTGTACTTTAATCCGCACCTAAAAAAATATATGTCTATAATAACAGAGACATAAGATTAAAGTTCGTGGAAATACCAAAGGTATCAATTACATAGGTAATGTACATCTCTGAAATTGCTGAGTTGCGTTTTTTTTGTCATCTTACAAGTAGAGTTGCTACATAGCAGGGTGGGCTCTGAACGTGTAACAGGCAACATCCGGTGATTTGAAAATCGCGGATAAAACGCTACATTAAGTATTTAATTATGTCTTTTTTATGAACTAATTAGAAAGTCTGGTAATGAGGCGTCGATTATTACCGGGAACCCGATCCTTACCCTCCCAGCTCCACCGGCACCCTACACTGCGGCTGAGAACCATAACGAGAGGATGTGAAGGGCGCCTGTCGCTAAACAGTTAGATCAGCAACATAAAGAGTTCGGCTCCTCGTAAACAGCAAATACATAACACGATTTGGCGGCCTCTCTCTCTGTCTATGTCACTTTGTAAAAAAAAGCCTGATTTCCACCTACCCCTCT
The DNA here is from genome assembly GCA_963942565.1 of Maea johnstoni. Classification (NCBI taxonomy): domain Eukaryota; kingdom Metazoa; phylum Annelida; class Polychaeta; order Spionida; family Magelonidae; genus Maea; species Maea johnstoni. Next base: position 23,566,031 of record OZ012687.1, read on the forward strand.
GGGGCCGCCAGGTTAAGAACTCATTTTTATGTTTACTGTCATCAAAGGGCGACGTATCATTATATGGATCTGGTGCCTGGCTGAGTAGAATTTGGAATTTCTTTTTTTGTCACTTTTTCTGCCATATTGCGGCTGGGTCGTGACTAGCCAGCTGTAACTGGTGGAAGAAACCGGAGTACCCGGCGAAAACCACCTCCTAACCTCAAGTCACTAGCAACTTTCTCACATGCCCGATCGGGATTCGAACCCAGGCAGTGGTGAGAGACGGCTAGCAGTCAGCGAGAGACCAATTACTATATGCGCTATCGTGAAGACCAGCTATTCAAATGGTCTCGAATCTGGCCTTAGTGTGACGTCTCTGTGAGACAAAGATAAATTAGCGCTCTTGTATCGTTTACAATACAGAAAAAACTTGCGCACCATCATGCACAGAACACGACTGTTGGGCTATTTGCCGCGTGTTTTATATCCACTTGGTTTTATTCATCTGATATACTGTTATACATGTAGTTAGGATACACAATTTTGATTTCATCATGAATGTATGTATCTTTATTGGCCACAATTGCAAATTGTGAAAATATGAATAATGTACCAACAATTACTAACTTACAGAGGGCAGTTCTTTATCAAAATAGGATATGTTATCAAAATAGAATATCTAACAATCAAGATACATATTCTATCACAATAGGATATTTAGCGGCTCCACCTCTTGAGATACCGATGACTGAGAGTGGTTGTCAGGCAGTTCTTTACCTTCGCACAGGGCGAAACTAATAAAACCACGCGATAGATGGCAGCACTGCATGATGAATGTAATGTACCTTGGCAGCATGACAGTCTTAGATGAATAAAACATTCTTTTGTTCATACAAGGTAACAGTTCACCTTTTATAACTAAAGTTAGCTAATAGTGAGTGTACTTTATATGGGAATCTCGTCGCTTTCCTGTGTGTTTATGGGGTGCATATCAAGTCCCGCTGTACTAGTGTGGGAATGAGAAACGAACAAGTCTCTCAATGTAAATAAACAGCGGCAGTGTGTGAGTTATGAGCGCCGGGTGACGTATCAAGTGGATACCTTATATTTTCTCGCTGAACCGGATATGTAAGTTAAGCGCCATGTATCACACCTGATCTTTACGCAGCCTTTGATTAATTTCCAGGTGAGTTAGGATCCCTTTGATCAGTTTCCAGGTGAGCGATAATCTCCACCTAACTGGGGAAGGGTGTAATTAGTCGTGCCGCAACCTTAACCCATTGATACTTGAGAGTTCCTCCAACAATTGTCGTCTGGATCGAAGATACTTTTGCTGATAACTTTTGATTTGAGAAGGATTTTACAAATCAGAGGCAGGAATTATTAATTTGCAGGGACAGAATACTTTTCTTACCTTTCAGGACCATGATATTTTGTGGAATTTCAGGGCCAGGCATTGTTTTCCTAAAAAAAGGATGACCCCCGCCCAATCCAGAATATCAAATGCTCCAATTCCTACATGGAATTGTGATTTTTCCCATAAAGAACATTTTAAGGTCTTAGAATTGCTATTTGTTGAATTAACGAATACAAGTGAGTTGCTAAAATAACCAAATACCAAACTTCCACCAATTTTGCTAAATAGGTGTTTTATAGTATCAATTACGGAAAACCATACGTGACGAGCAGAACAAAAAGTTTAAATATTTTTTCCAATACCTTTTTTTCAAAAATGTGCCAAAACATTATTTTTTCAACACTATTTTGAAAAAGTGCGAAAATATAATTTTCAAACACTCTTTCGGAAAGTGTTAGAAAAAATACGATATTTTTTTCCAAAACTTTTTGAAAAACGTCAGAAAAATCTGTGGCGCAGTCCTTAATTCTGCTTCTCTGCTATTCCAGTGTAAAGGAGCTGATTCAGGAATGACTGCGTGTAATTATTCTATAATAACACGAGTCATTTCTCAGAGACTCCTAGATTGTTTTAGGTGTCATGGGATGTTTTTGAATCCCGTCCTTTCTGACGGTTATGAATTTGAGTGGATGTGACGCCCCTAATTAATATTCAAATTCTCCAACGAGTATTCGTGTCTTTAGGTAAACACATCTGAGGCGGACCTGGGATTAACTGCATTCCTATCTATACAACACGGAATGGATTGCAGTTTGATTAGTTTAGTTGGCATACACTTGGGAGGACGCTAGAAATGAAGTGTCTCCCTCGACGCCGGGGGCTGTCAACTCGGAGATGGGGGGTTAGGGGGACGAGGGCCCCTCACGTGAGTCACGCCTCACGTCTTGTCTTGAACGTAAGATGCACGACACATTGGATATTACCTGTCAATCATCCGTACTTTTATCCCCTTAAAGGGCCACTCCGGTTTTCAACCAGAGCGAAACTTCAAATTGATCAAAATGAAACATCAACTTCATCCGCTCAATGAGCTATGTTCCCCACACCTTTGTCTAGACGCGAGGTTCCGGAACCCGCCGATAGGCGGCTTCAAACACGTCGATTGCCTTAGTGGAACGCCATGGATTCTTTCATTAGAGAAAACTTGGTTCTTCCAGTTATGTATGATAGCGTCCACTCTGTTTTGGTCAAACAGCATGGATACATTCAATGGACCAATTGTACTAAGAATACACTTTTAGGAAATTAAATAACCTTTTTTAAATCAGTGAAATTAGCGATTTTACAGTTTTGATGACGTCACAAGTAATTGGAAGCTAATTATAGTACGCGACGGTGGCGACGCGTAGCTGCGTTCATTTACACTACAGACCTGTAGTGTAAATGAACGCCGAACACGAACACGTTACAGTCAACCTCCCCCCCCCCCCCCCCCCCCCACTACACCCATTCTACTGCCGACACATGGCATCCAACCCTAGTTCCGAAAAACTCTGGATGCCTAGTCTGATGAGTGCATTTTAGTTAGTAACAAAGATTAACGGAAAGAATAGAAACCTGTTAAGTTGATGTGCACCCACATTGTTATTATGTTCATACGTTTATTTATTTATATACTAGTATTCATTCATTTTGTCAAATGTTTCCGGTCTACTAATCTGCTGCTGCTGCTTCTGATACTATACTACTACTACTACTACTACTACTACTACTACTACTACTACTACTACTACTACTACTACTACTACTACTACTACTACTTTCCTTCTGGGTTCACCAATCAATCGACGTTTAGCAATTTCAATGACCTATAGATGGCACCATACAGTCGCATATCTCTGCTACCACGTAGCCCTCTTACACCACCTGGTGAGAATATTGTAAACCAATCTAATCACCTATATCATCTTGACCACGCGGAGCCAGGAAAGTGGATGAGTTTAAAACAGCATCAGTGTGTGGCAGTAGATTCTAGTCTACCCAGCGCCGAGCAAAGAGAGAGACCATTTATTACCGAAGCTAATATAGGCTTGCACACATGCAGAAATATCTTTGGCCCTTTTTCTCCATATCGAATTTCGCTAAGACATGATCGCTTTAAACATGCATTTAATGCTTACGGCTGATATATCTTTTGGTCACACACGGTACTGATCCATCACGTTTCCGCATACCCATATCGAAGCCATAGGCCGCGAAGGTATCATGTGATAATCAATACGTTTTGAAAAGATAAGAAGATTATGAACAGCAAAAAAAATTCAAGGATCAAACTATGCAATCCATGCAATAAAAACTTTAATCCCATTAAAACCTCGAGAATATGAATTTAATTCACCAGTAAAACAAATCGATGAAAAGTTCATATTTTCTTTGAAAAAGTGGATGCAATTTGGCAATGATGAGATAAATGTGACAAGTATAGCTATTGAAACGCCTCTGTGGCTTTGTCAAGCTTGCTGGAAATATGTCACTCGCGAATGCAGATGAAATACAAACCTCGTCTAATCAAGATTGGAATTTACCCAGAACAAATAATCTTGTCTTTGGCTGCCTTTGATGATGATGAGACGGCCAGGATGATTCACCGATGCGGGTAGTACAGGTCGAAGAATTCAATGATTATTTCATAATCATTAATTCTTATAATAACACACATTGGTCAATATTCCACCGATTCCAAATGAGGGCTGCATTAGGCCAAGGGAAATAGCGTTTCTTATTTATGATATGTTTAAAAATCCACCAGGTCACTATATATATATATATATATATATATATATATATATATATATATATATATATATATATATATATATATACATACATACATACATACATACATACATACATACATACATACATACATACATACATACATACATACATATATATATATATATATATATATATATATATATATATATATATATATATATATATATATATATATATATACATTACAGGGTCTTAGCCATGATTTTCATAACAGGGTGTCCAAAATGGGGTTTCAAGAAGACAGGGTGTCCAAACCTCCTCACTGAAAAATTATAAGTCATCATACTGACCATATACATTGACAAATCAAGTAGGTATATGCTTTATTTCTTCAGCAAATGTTTTAGTTATCATTTAAGAATTAAACTTTTTAAAATATCTACTTGTAATTAGTATTTTCAAAAAAATCTGACCAAAAGATAGGGTGCCTTTTCCCCTAAAATTGGTATTTTTCATGGACCAGGGTGCCAAAAAGACACCCTGACACTCTACGGGCTAAGACCCTGTATACATATATATATATATATATATATATATATATATATATATATATATATATATATATATATATATATATATATATATATATATATATATATATATATACATGTATGTATATATATATATATATATATATATATATATATATATATATATATATATATATATATCGAGACAGTTTCCAATCCCTTTATATATGTCCCTGCCAGTACAGAATATGAAAAAAAATCAGAAACAAGATAAGTCTCGAGTCAGTTTCCAATCCCTGTATATACCTCCTTGCTTACACGCAATAGGAAAAAATCAGAAACCAGATAAATCTCAAGGAAGTTTCCAATCCCTATATATGTCTCTGCCAACTCGCAATAGAAAGAATAATCAGAAACCAGATATGTATCGAGGCAGTTACCATTCCCTATCTATAAGTCCTTGCCAACTCACAATAAAAAAAAATCAGAAACAAGAATAAGTCTCGAGGCCTTAATTGTTGTTTTATCCCGACGTTGGCTTTGTCACGTAACTCGACAGGGAGAGGGTGTTTAGGTGCATTGTGTGTAAACAAAAGTTACGTAGACGTGATAAGATGAATAGCACCCCTCACCCGAGAAGATCCCCCTGGATCCCCCGAGCACCCCTCGAGACTTAACAGCCTACCTGGCCTTTTGGGGTCGTATTTGTTTTAATTAGAGTCAAGTCTGCACGAACTGGGTGCTGATTAACTGCTCACTATGGCGTCGCCATTGTGAAGACCCGTCGAGATCAGACTCGGTTATGAATCACAGTTTGAGCATGCCATTTATCTTGTAATGTACAGTAATATTTATCTCCTTATATTTTCACAGCTACAATGCAATAACTGTCAGTTAATATATTCATGCCAATGTTCGTTCTCCTATCGGGTTGCGCTGACTTGTGGACCCTCTGTTTTCCCGCCATGATTGGGCATATAATACCCTCATGCCCCGACCACTGTCCGGGCGTTGACAGGGTGTCTGATGGCAGGGTGTGATGTGAGGACTGTCTTTGATGTTTGAACTGTTGGGTATGGTCTGGGTACGAGGTGTGATCGCGCAATTCTGTGATTGACAATTTTCCCACCTGCCCCGTGCCGTCTGCCAGGCAGAGTATTTACTGTTAATGGACATGTCAATCATATCCGTTCATGGTTGAGGACGAAACAATTGCCTTTCATATCATCTCAGAATAAAACATAATGTTTCTAGTCTGCAGTGATTCAATACTCGTCGACAAAAACTTTAAAAGCCATTCTCAAAGCGCTATTTGTGTCATACCTACATTAAAGTGTAACTCCACCTTCAAAATTAAAAAAGATATGTTTTAGAGCTCAGTGTCACCTTTCTCAGGACACCTTGATTACAATTATACTCCGCAAATTGACTGAGATATTTAAGTTTGTATCTTGCAAAATACAGCCAATTCACTGCCTCAGCATGTTCATGGAGGCACCATCTTGGAGCTTATCAGAGCTCATCAGAAACAGGAAGTGATGTCATACTGCTACATCCATCCAGGCTGAGGGCCATTCAGAACTGAACACACCAACACATTCTCTCATTAGTAAATGACTTGCAAAGAGGACAGTGATGTATCAGGCTCAACAGACAGAGGCACTGTCTTTCAATGTATACCTATATAGTGAAAGCTATATTTGCTAGAGGTATACCAGGTTATATGTGGCAAAAGCAATGAGGGAAAAGATACCTGTAGCAAAGGGGTTATAGATGAGCTTTAGGGTTCAAGAAATTCTACCAGTTTACAAAATAGCCTAACATTTAGTATTCTTACAATGTCCTGACACTGTTTTCTTGCTATGAAAGGAAGTTTACAATTAGCTGTGTGTGTATTGTCAGTGCGTCAGCTGCTCAGGAATTGACTGCAATACACATTAATCTCAAAGGAATTGCATCCGCTCTAGTCCCACGCTTTACCCAGGAGGTTAACTGCAATACCATCCTCTGGGCACAGTTATTTCAGATTGCAGTCAGACTAGTTACTGTTAGGAAAACACAAGTATATAAAGTACAATTATGAAACCAGATAGCCCCGGCAGATAGCCAAGAAACCATCTTCCAATTACATTGTGACAATGTTTTAGTTCTCATTCATAATAGCTACATGTATTAACTTGATTACTCATTTGCCACAAGTAAAGGATTTTATTCATTTAAGCAGAGACAAGCGTGGGGACAACATCCATATGTGTGCCTTATTCTTAGTGGATTTATAGGCAGTTATGGAAAGCCTTCTTGGTATTCAACCATACACATTCGGACCAGTATATTCTGAAAATAAAGGTGTGTCAGACTGAGGAGATTTTACAAAATGGTAATGTTAATCTTCTTCTTAACTAATGCCTACACTTTACAGAGAAATACAGCAAATATAACACCTTTTGAATTTTGTTATTGTATGACAGAAAACTATTATTATTAGTGTATTCTTCCGATTACGCATACACCCCCTTTTTTGAAAGTTATTAGAAGGGGGAAGTCAGTGTGCATCATTTTCTGGCATTCAGAACTTCCCCCCTCTTAATCTAATTGTTCCTTACCTTTAAATGTGGGTCTGTCACAGATCATATATTGATCATATCTTTGCCGGTTCAGACCGTATATTGATCATGTTTTCATTGGTACATGCGCTTATGTGGAGAATCATTGTTGCATCCAAAAGCTTGACAATTCACCATCTTTGCAGTTTTGAGCTGTCCACAGTCTCTGGGTTCGACTTTCCAGGGGGGGATAAGCCCCAAGATTTTGCTATGGGCTCCTAGATTTTTCAAACTAGGGGCCCAAAATAGTATGTATAGTAACCAGGAATCCTATTATTGGCCAATCATTTTTTGTCAAAAGACCTTTTCGGGCCCCTAGTCTGAAATCTAAGTGTCAGACCCTGGCTACTAGAGCTAGCCCCTAAGCTCCCTCACAGGATGTCATAGCATGATGTCACACGCATCTAATTAGCATCACTAATTAGGTTCCCTCTGAGCAAACATGGCAGCCCCCATAAAGTTACCTTTAAATGGTATTATCTCAGTTAATCTGCAGAGTACAATTGTTATCAAGGTGTCCTATGGATGGTGAGATTGAGCTCTACAACATATCTTTTTTAATTTTGAAGGTGGAGTTACACTTTAAAACGCAAAATTTTACTTTTATTCTTGATTTAGAAAAGAATAAAGAATTGAACAAATTTTAATTTTCAAAAATCACCTGTTTACTTATTTTTCATTTTCTTTAGGTGCTTTTTTTGCTCCGTGCAAAAAGTTCTTGATTGGAATATGAAATTTCGGTTATCATCACATTTTCGCCCGAATTAAATAGTGTCTATCCAGTTTAAAGTTGTGAATGAAACCGGAGTACCCGGCAAAACAACCGCCTTACTGCCAAGTCACTGCCAACCATCTCATATGCCAGACCAAGGATTCGAATCCAGGCAGTGATGAAAGACAGCAAGCAGTCAGCGGCTACGTCTTTGACCACTAGGCCATCAGAGCAAATCACGTTCTGCCTTCTCTTAAACCAGTTATTGGTTCGATAAAGAACATGTCGACCTATCTACGGCTGATCAAATTAAACACTCCCATTAGTGTGCCACTGAGAGTCCTAAGGATGCATTCTATCTGAACTTCTCCATTCCGCGCAGAACATGATGCGGAAATAGTTCAGCGATACGGGCACTATGATATGGAGATTAATTGAGCCAGCGTGCAACAGGACTAATGTTCTTTGACTTAATACCTCTCACAGGCCCTGTTAGCTTCCAGCCATCGATCCCTGTTCAGCCAGGTCTGAAATGATCCACTTTCCTAAACAAGATCTTGCCTACATCGCATCTGTAACAATCCCAGGGTCGTTGCCATTATCCCTAAGCACGACAACACAGATTATGGGATCACTCTGCGAACCTGACTAGCCGGGATTGCTTGGAATCAGAGTTAGCTGAAAATTGATTGAAGATTGGCCCCGAGTTGGTTTTTGTCGGAGCAGTATGAGTTGTTGTAATGTTCTGTAATGTTCTAAATGAGGACATTTCCTGTCTGTTAGTATATACGTGCCGCGGAGAAATTGGTACAGCGAAGTGGAGAGATTAGGGGTCCATTAGGCAAGGATACCATGATAACTAAAGGATGAAGTTAAGGCACAATTATGTGAAGGAAAAAACTGCATTCAGCAACCAACGATTCAAACATTCGCTTGAGGGAACTAAGCCGACTGAAAGAGGCAATTCCTCATACATGTAAACGCATATCATTTATTAGTGTATGTGGACACATCCAAAGCAGGACCTGTAAAGTGACAGTGTATGGGCTGCCGCCATACACCAGCGGTCTAGTGTATTGCACATGCATAGCATCATAAACAATGCAGATATCTATCGTACATTGGTGCACAATGTTTATGCATATCAGTTACTTGGTATCGCCATAAGGCTAATGCATATAACGTGTAAAACATATTGTGGTTCTGCATGCCGTCAGCAACATACATATATTTATTGTAGGAGCGACTCCTGATGAAAGGGGCAATATTAAATACACACAAACGAGGATTAAATAAAGTATGTGCTCAAACATAACATACTAATAGTAGGGGGTGTTACTATAATCGAGCTGCCTTGCGTATTACACATGTATGCTGTCAGCAACAACACTATTGACTGTTGGTGCGTTTTCTGATGGAAAATGGAAATACTTTCCACTTATAAATATGCATGATTTTAAGCAGTGAAACCTTACA
>OZ012687.1:23580468-23657968 GCA_963942565.1 Maea johnstoni
GTGGACTTTTTGATACTCAACCTTTTCACTTTATTCTTTTCTCAAAACCAATGAGAAGGACCACATTTCTTTCTGGAAGGTCATTGTGGAGATGACATACCAAGAATACAGAGGGGTTTCATCAGAGGTGTTCACCGAAAAACCCTTTACATTTCAGTGCTGATTTTCTTAAGCCTTTTCATTTTGTTTATCTTTTGTCTTAGAATAAATGAGGTAGATCTACCTTTCTGTCGAAACGAACCCCTCAAGATTATTTACTTATTATCATTAGGTTGTACTGTTAATCTGAACTAATCTGTACTAAACGTATTAATTCTTCTGTGTACATTCATATAAAATATTTCGATTTTGTCTCCTTTCTCTGTTACAATTTTTATCTTATTAGTTCCTTTATGTTCTTCGTTTATTATACTAGTATATAGTTTGTAATGTAATCGTATGTTTTGTAAGATTGATAATTTTACAGCCAATAAACATACATACATACATAAAGAATAAAACCTCTACATAGAAATTCTGGATCTGTCTCTACTTATTGTGGCGAAGGAACTACGCATCAGGTGAGTCATTGCTATAGTAAATAAAGTTTTGCCCTGGCTAATTATGTGATGATGAGCAAGTGATGCGGAAGATGGACATCCTTAGCAGCTGTCTTTAATCACCAGACTACTCATTCTCTCACTGCACTATCCTAGCATTTCCACGTATCACGCATTACGCATATTCCCAATACCCCGCATTTTCAACTATACTGGTTTGTGATTTTTTTCAAACAATCCTCCACCCATATCACCCAGGTAGAAAAGTGATTGTCATCTAATACCAAAATTTGAACTATTATCATCTTGAGAAAATATGGGGAAATGAATTCACACAACGATGCTTTATTTAAAGCTATGTGCATCACTGGTTTTGTGATGATAATTTGCTCGATTCATCTTCATATAAAGATCAAGTCCACCGAATGTTAACCAAATTATGACTCCTAATTAAAGATGATTGAAAGAATTCATTTAATTGATCTTAAGATTTCCTACAAGCAGTGTGCACCCCAGTCTAATCTTCACAAAGTGTGCGTTTTAATGACGTCAAAATAAAGAAGGAACTCCACTCAAATTTGCCGGTTGATTTCATAAGAGCATATCTCAATTTTAAAAGGAATAGTTCAATGAATATTTCTTTAGATGTCCTGTCGTCAATTAGTTATTCATTATCTCTTGTAAGGATAATATCTTTGAATAACCTGTGCGATGAGCTAAACTTTACCAAAAATAATCAGCGTATGAGCATAGGACGCGTTACTCACAATCTTTAAAATATTCAATGTCAATGAAAATAATCAGCTCATCAGATATGTACGAGAACGCAAAGGAATTCGGTGATTGGTCCCCTAGAGACGAGACAGGAAATGTAGGTCAACCTGTCATATCAGATATATGTTATCTAATAATCTGTTTAATGGGTCAAGGTCGCCAATTTTTTAATAACTCATATAAGTAGGTTTCCCTGGTATTAGTACGGACATAGACATCGAAACTCTTTACTATTTGTTATTTCAACACAAACATTCTCAAAATGTCTTTAAAAATTAGTTTAGATTTGGCAATTTGAAAATCTCGATAGTCAATACATACAAAGGGAGATCACATTTCAGAGGTCAGACGTATTTAGTTGTATTGTTTTGTATCTTTATTGACTTCGTGTCCAATGCAAAATTTAACAAATACATGGATTTAGCACGGGGAATGACAAAAAGTAAAACACAATATTACAAACAAGGTAAGGAATATAGGTGTCAACAATTCGAGGTAAATATAACTCATGCTTTTTCGATTTTAAAATTAAAAGGACAGCCTCACTCTGTTAAACACCTGCATATATTCAGCACGTTTTCTTTAATTCAAGTGTTTCGCTGACGCGGTTTTACCAAAAGAGTGGGTTTATGTTTAATTAAAGCTATATTTGAATTCATTTAAGGTTGACAAATACGTAAGAGTTCGACGTATCGACTCATTCCATGATTCTAGGCTGTAATGGTTTAATTTGAGAATTCAAACTTCGAAACTTCAACACTAACGGAAACTTCACACGAGGCGTGCCAAAACCTGAATGAATCACAAGTTCAGTCGCTTGGAAACACAATGCACACGTGGCCGCCATCTTGTTTCCAAAGCAACCAGTATGGCAGCATAAAACATTAATAGACGCCTGCAGGGTACTTCGTTTCAGGTGACAACATTAAAAAATTATGGTTTAATCTCAAAAATAAAGAGTGTAATATAAAGATATCGATATAGAAAAATGACGAATAAATTGTATTCATCCTCCATTCGTCAATATCTGTTTACTTTTTATCAACATTACTTATATACAGTATAAATATTTTTTATCAGGGACGATCGTTTCCGATGAAAACATTGAACATTTGTGCTTCTAATTTCAAAAATAAAGATTGTAATATAAAACAGGAAATATCGATATAGAAAAATGACGTTCTATTCGTCACTATCTGTTTTATCAGTCTTGCCTGTGCAGTGTATATGTTTTTATGGTAAGAAATAGCGAACTTTATCACTACACAGCATTTTCCGAACCATGCAACGACATTGAAAAAAAAGGAAATGTCTAGATTGTGAAAAGGAAACGGAAGGATACATGTAGAAGTCGAGAGTCATAGTATGGACAATGTCTAAATGAAGAAATATAGATAGGCCTATTTGACGCTAATGACACGTACGGTACTCACACAATAGGAAAACTGATTCTAAATATGTCATGTGTAGCAATTACGAATGCTTTGTTCAAAAACATGAAGAAGTTCCCTATGTCAGACATCAAATACGAAATATATTAACACATACAGATAGTCGAATGCTGCTATTCAAACATCGATGGCATGAAGCGTGCAACTGGTTACAACGCATCGACGTTTAACCTATCAATGCTCACAGCGGCCAAAAGGGGCCCGGTAATTTTGATAAAATGATGATTGAAAGAGAAATGTTAATCAGAACATTACCAACAACTCTCTTTGAAATAGTTCGTAAGACCACTCTCAATTCCAAATTAATGTCAAAGGTGTCATAGATCCATATTTGGTTGATGACATGAGAGCCATAGATGTTTGTATGTACGTACGTACGTACGTATGGATGTCTGCGTGCATGTCTGTCTGTCTGTATGTATGCACGTACGTACGTACGTATGAGCCCGAGGGGCAGAGATAAAGAATCAAAGAATGGAAACCAAGTCTGACATCAAAACAAATACCAAGACGGTCCAGGTAGTTGACTCCTTCCAGACTCTAGATATACCATGTAAGAACTGTTTTCCCCAACTCTCGGCAGAATCGTAAAATATCCTTTCATGTATCAGAAGCCTTTCAATGCCAGAGAGGCAAAGAAATGCGTTTCTATAGTTTCTTCCCTTGTCCGAGAATCTATGTTAGATCAAACGACTTTTTTCGCTTCATCTCTCCGTTGTCTATCTTTGGTCATATAAATGTTTAAACACCTTTTTACTGATGAAATGAATATGGAATCTCGTATATCGTCACTATGTCTATCTTACACAGTAGTGGCTATATCGTGCCCAGCCAGTTGTATAAGGTGGAGGAAATTGGGAAAATCACTGCCTAACCCCAAGGCACTGGAAACTTTCTCACATGCTCTGGGCATTGATGAGAGACAGAGAGCAGTCAGTGTCGACATCTAGACCACCCAGCTACCTAATATACTAGAAAAATCTGAAAAAGGCGACAAAAAACTATCTATAGAAAGGTGAAAGCTTACCTGTTTCTGGTGTTTGAACAGATGTCTTTTGACGCTTCTCCACACGTGGAGACAGTCCTTCTTGGATAATTTACGCGCTTTCTGGGGTTTTGGTGGTTTGGATTTCGCGATGTCCCTCAGAATCGTCATTGTAAATAGAACCTTGTGGTCTTACAATAAACGCCTGAAGCCGAGACACAGCTTATTTCTTCCCAGCGACAAACAAATCCGGCTGCTCAGAACGACGACCAACCTATTCCAGCCAGCGATGTCAATCCAAATGGCCAATTACACTAGTGTCAAAGATAGGGTTGATGGAGAACGACTTCTTTGAATGTCGATCAATGATTTCTGGCAATTCACATTGGTAACTGATTCCCCTCACGTTGCCCTGTGTTGTAAGGCATAGACAGTAGGAAGTATTCCCTGTAGTAGTGATGTATTACCTCAGCAAGCACTGGCTGCCAACTGTTCGCGTCCTGGTCTTTATAGATTAACTGTATGGAATGAGTACCCAATTGCAAGCCAGAGTGAGTAGTAGTAGCAGTAGTGGTAGTAGCTTGTTGGCGTGCTGGATTAGTGGTGGCGCAGCGCCAATTGGAAGCCGGGATTGCAGGATGATGCTATTATCCAACTACTTAACGTATCCTCCTCTCCTCTCCCTCTCTCCCGCCGGCTTCAGCGTCCACGGCCAAGTCATCAGAGCTCGTCCTGTGAGTCACAGGCCAAGTCAAGACATCAAATCATCAATTGAATTTGGAAATATACGTGGTCGTCGTCATAAATTCTGCAATTTTCAGGCAAATCCATCATAATAAGTCTGCATGCACTGATGGAGGCCGCTGGATTATAAGTTAGAAGTAACCGACGAAATACAATGCACTACACTTTCATCTGACGCGAGAAATTGTACCCCGGAATCGTTAGACCGCCTGGCACAGGGCGACAACAAAAGTATCACTTTTCGCACGAGTCTGAAACGAGAATTAAACCCCTTATCCTCCGGATGAGAGTGCAATCAGTAGAGTGTGCGTATTGCTAGACCGCTGGGCCAGGGGGCGATCCTTAGCACATAAACCTACCCGTAAACTAATTCAGTAGCTAGGCAAAGTTACTAGTATGTAAATTATGCTTCTTTCAGATTATGCTTATTTTTACTGTCTAGGACTATGTTGCATATTGTCACCCGAAGGGGGGAATTTTGAAAGATAGATACGTACTGTCACAGATTGGCGAGAATGTGAGTACGTAATTTTGGTCGGCGCATGTAATAACGGGAGCTATTTTTAAGTCGTCAAACAACTTGTATTTTTTCTTTGAAGTCAACAAATATACAAAAAAAGGCAAATCCTAGAGGCTTGCATGAAAAAACACACTCTTGTCATGGTTTGTACCTTTCATTAGCTATGGTCAGAGAGTAGTGATCCGTATTGCTGATAAAATATAAAATGGTTTCCACATAAATGCAGAGACCGAACGAAAACTTTGATTCAAATATTTGGTTTGTTCATTCGTAACTCCCAAAGCGATTGCCAAATGTATTATAGATCTAGACGTTTCTAGAGGAACTCCTATCTTAAGCATTAATGGGTTTGAGGAAAATCAAAGGGACTTCTTACGGGGTGCTACAGTGTTCAAGATTTCCCCCCTTGGGAAATCACGAGTGATATCACTTAATTGAGAGATGTTTCTTAAATATCTCTGACTTTATTGATGATTTCTGTCAGACATATCTAGTAATCTGCGATGTTTCTGAAACATCTCTCATGTTTAGGAGATATCTCTGCATTTAGGTGATATCTCATAAATATGGCGAATGATGTTTAGGAAACATGTACATGTTTCCTAAACATCTCTCATGTTTCAGAAACATGTGGTTTTGGCACACTGGGCGTTCCATAGGCTCTCCCTAACTAACACTTCGCGTAGGTTTAGATCTGTTACTGTAGGCAGCCTTGAATTTGCGCATGTCAGCTCCCTCGCTCTGCCCCAGTCCATTATTTGCGCATCCTTCCCATAAGAAGAGAACCAACTCGCTGCTACTATGTTCACACAGATTTGGTTTCGCTCACTTCCTGAGATTGTGAACAGCGGAAATTAAATCTGCCGAATTGAATAGCAGATATAGTTACTACGCATGTCATAAAAGTAGCCAGCAGTACCTGATAGGCCTTTCACGTTATATACAATAGGCACCTTAGGGGCGGACCATCCATTTCATATTCTGCGGGTGGTTTTATTTTAGGGAAAAATATTCTAGTACTGTAATAGTAAAAAAAAAAATATTCTGGCATTGAAAATTAAGAAAAAAATAGCTGGTTCTGATGATTTGAATACGTTGTTCTGTATTCCATAAAAATGAATTCTGTCTCTGCCAGAGAAAACCATATTTCTTGGCTTTTCCAACACTACACAGTATCTGGCCCACTCCAAGAGCGAGTAGAATCTATTAGTACCTTAAATTTCACTCCTGATCCTCACATTGACCATCCATGGGATGTGGTTCTGTCGGGATTGACATCACTGCTACGATATGGTATCAATATTTCCTTAACAATTAGATACCTTAAAAAATACTGCCTGCATACTTTTGTTAAATTCAGAAATGTCAGTTTGGGAAATTTTGCAAATAAACAGGGACTTCTTTCAGGTCAGATGTTTAGGCAGCAATATAGTCAATTACTATGTATTTCAAATCTTAAGTGATACAATATGAAACTTAAATTGTTCGATATTGGTATTGTATTGAGTACCGGGACCTATCACATGGTTTAGCTAAACTAACTCATTATTACACAAACAACAAACCAAGACAGTAACATGTAAATCTTTATTATCAAAAGCATATACAGGATAGAAGCAGCAATCACGATGTGATTGTCATTGGCAAAAAAGATGATTATAAATGGACTCTTGACTATTATATCAATTATTTGCATAAATCACCCTAAATATATATTCATGATAGGTTATTAGAATATGACATCAAGAAAGCATGCAGATTAGGAAAAATAAAGAACCCTTATGCATTGAGAAAAATACCTCTTCACTTCTCAGAGAAAGCACACAACAGAATAGAAGTAACTTAGCATTGTCATAAAATGTTATATGCTATGGAAATATTCTGGTTTTAAGCTGCCTTTTCACTTTTCAGAGAAAAAAAGCACACAACTGACTAGAAGAACTTAGCATTGACATAAAATGTTATATGCTAAGGAGGGAATATTCCTGTTTTTAAGCTGGTCTGATACAACCAAATCAAACAAGTCATTACAGACAAGTTAGACATATCAGAAATCTGTGAGAGATGACAAATTTGTCTCAAGATACCGAAATTTCTTGGTAATTTGGGACATTTTAAGAAATTACTATTTTCATGGTTTGAGGGTGGCCCATGTTTTCTGAAAATACAGACGGAGCACAGTAATGGTGACCAAGATTTCCCGCAAATATCACACACCGTGATCGAGTGACCAACGAGATCTGGCAAGTGAGATCCTAATAATGGTGGCCAAGATTCCTAGGGTGGTTCAAATAACCGAGAATTTATGGTAAATAATCTTCAAGAATAACTCCGACAAGGTGAGCAGATGGTTAGAGTGTGGGTAGAACAACAAGTGAAGAACAAGAATTACAAGCATGCAATCACACAGATGAATTATCCCTACTGCAAATAACAACTGTTTATATAGCGACCAGGCCAACCAGCTAGAGAGGATCACAAAGCCAAGACCCCAACATGTAACTTCAAAACCAAAACACACCCTCTAGGATGGTATGGATTTATTCACAATCATGATTATACAAATAAAACATTTGCGAGAGAAATTTAAATTTAACCATTCAAAGTATGTATAAATGCAGTAGCAAAAGCAGACCAAAAATTAGAATCATTGATATAAATGCTGTAGAGAAATGGACACTCTTGTCTATCAATTATTTGCTTAAATCACCAGACATATTTCACACATGCCAAGGCTCAAGTTTGATCACAGTGACCCCAAATAGTCAAAAGCTTCATGTTCTTGATTTGAAAAGCAACTACTGAACAACCGTGATGTAATCCCCTTAATGGTATAGAACCTTTGCTAGATTGGTAGGTTTAAGCTATCAATAAACTATTATAACTGACTGAAACTCTTTCAATGCTGAGGTAACTTTCTTCCAAAGCACAAGGATGCAAAGATTTTTGAAAACAATTTAAATGTCATGTTGTTACTCATTTGAAAACTCTCACTGAGTACTCTCAGATGAGTGCCCATGTGCCAGGGGTTCAGTCATTTTTCAGATTTTTTGCATCATTTTGCAATGGCCAAATTAGCCACCAGCAGCATAATGGTTAAGGTAGATGCTCTCAACTTTTTAAGGTGGGTGCCATATTGTAATGTAACATATTTTACAAAGGAAATATGGATAAAAAATTATCACTCCACCGAAAAACAAAATACCAGTCTGACAATACAGTTTGGAAGACATTTTAGAAAATATCAGCATCTAACAGCATGCAATCATGTATATTCTTAAAATTTTGCATTGGAACTGTGGAAATAAGGAATAAAAATCAAGGTTTTATTTTGTTTTTTATCAAGGGCAGGGTAACCTGAAACACATCTTTCTTTAGTCTTAGGCCCCCCAAAAAGTTGTTTGTTTCCTGTACTGTAACCCTTCTCTTACAACTTTTTACTCAAAAAATAGCTATCCTAAAGTTATCTATATATATATACATACATATATATACATACACATATATATATATATATATATATATATATATATATATATATATATATATATATATATATATATATATATATATATATATATATATATACACACATTTACCATACCTACCTACCCTATTTTTTTGGGACCATTACAGGAAACAAACAATTATTTTTAGGCCTTATCAAAGTGTACATCCTGCACCTTCAACCCTCCAGCTGTGCCTCACACGAGTAGAAGTTTCTCAGTGGGCTGAGAATGCATTTGACCACAGGCACACTCCAGGCCTTCCCTATAAGGCGCTGACGCTTGGCTGGCGACAGGTTACAGATATCTGTGTAGTGCTCAGGAAAACCAAATATCCTGCAAGATCAGCAAAATAAAAGAAATAGTAAATGGACATGTTCTAAAAGTTGCCAGGCTGATTTTGGCTGCTGCTAGCACTACACAGGTAAAAATTGATGGGCCCGAACGGGCCCGTAACGGGCTCAGAACCCGTTATAACAGGCCCGTTACGGGTTCGTTATAACAGGCCCGTATAAATAATATATATAATGGGACCGTTACGGGTTTTCAAGCCGTGAAATGTCGATATATTGAGGGATCGAAAAACGGGCCGTTACGGGGCCGTACGGGCCCGTGAACTTTTACCTGTGTACTGGGCAAAATCTTAAGAGGCTGGTATTCCATCTATCTATCAAGAACTCTAATGAATAGGTATACATTTCTATGACTCTTATAGAAAATTTGAATACAGTCACTTGCCAAACAAAGACAAGAATGAATCAAAGTATATGGTATTTCATCATACCAACATGACAGGGTTTGAATGGTTTTTAAAAAATCTTTGCATTCTTGTTCTTTAGACGAAAGTAGCATTTTTATGGGAAGGGTTAAGGTATTGGCACCATATTATCATTCCCCCTTCTAATGCAGTTTTTTAGCTGGACCCACCTTTCAATCTCTGTGATCCAGAGTGTGTCGCCAGCATTTCCCATCAGCACTGGGTAGACATTCATGTGCTTACCCTCCCGCAGGGAGTTACTGTTGGTCGTCAATGTGCGAATTTGGTGAACCTGAAAAAGTACAATGGTAATGCAATTGATTGGAAATTATCAGTACATTACTGAGCAGCAGTTGTTCTACTAGTAGTTTCCCCAAAGTATAATAGTATAAAAGAATAAGAAAATTCTAAACATTCATAAACACAGCATTACAGGTAAATTCATGAAATCCTTATTTTAGTAAAGAGAGGCCAAAAATTCATACTTTCAAATATTCAAGTTTCAAGTCTTCATTTGGAGGGAGGAAAGAAATTTCAAAACCCTTTTCTTTGTTTCTGGACAGATAATTTGCTGAATTACAGTCAAGCTGAGATGTCACCTTTCTTTTGTATTGGTTGTGTATTTCATAAAGATATTTGATGATCTTTGATAATTTATCGTCTACTGCCTGGGATGTAGGTGTGTCCTGAAGTTGTGATCTATGATTTGGGGGGTTCAAGTACCTTAGCTTTCCGGTTGACATGTGGCACAAGCATGTTTTCTAGACTGGTGACACCACTGGACTGACTCACATGGAGAGGGCTGAAAAGGACACACACAACAATATATACAAATATAGAAAGACTGGGGTTAACAGTTATCTAATTGATCACAGGATTGTATATATACATATACAGGTCCTATGACTAATATATGTATATATATATATATATATATATATATATACATATATATATATATATATATATATATATATATATATATATATAATTCTAAGTAACATTCTCATCATACATGGCAGGGATTAGGTTCCTGGGAGACAGGCAGAATTGTTAAATATGTTTAGATATCAATTGTTATAGAAATATCAATATCATATTGTTGCAAACATTTCAAAGGTGCCAATCCCTAGTAAGCATGCTTACCTATACATTCCAGGGATGTTTCCCCAGAAGTAGCGAGCTCGATGCTGAGCCGAGAAATCCTTTGCATCCAACTTAACAGGCTCACACTAAATGATACAATAAAAGAATAAGTTCCTTGCTGTATTAACATGTGACATGTCAATACACACTATTATTGCATCTTGTAGCAGGATGGAAAGGCACAAGATTGCAGTAAATACGTAATATGTAACTATCAATGCCTACTAATCAACTCAAAGAAATATTTTCACTAGTTCAACAACAAGATCCAATATTGCATACAGGTTTGGGAGTTAATCCATGAGTCATATGATAGATATTATATTAATGCTTGAAAGTATATAAGATATTGAACATTTTAAGGAAAAAAAGGACTTCTATTACATATAATGTAAAGCCTCTCACTGTTTTCCATACATTTAAAATCGCCTGTGATCAATATAACTTTTACGAACCTCAGTAAGGTTTCTCTAATGAAATATATTTCTATAGTAAGTATTATCTGTTATTTTCAAAGTTAGTCATAAATGTATGAACAGAGTTTAAACTACTATTGCATAAAAAAGTTAAGAGGTCAATGCTCCTGTCAGTCCCTCAGTACAGACTGGTGAATTTATGCCTTGGAAGGACACATCCTAATAAAAAGCCATTCTGTGGGATTGGCACTGATTTAAGTACTTCACACCCTGTCGGGTGGTCATTACTTAAAGAGTCACTAGCAAAAGGGTGGCAGGACCTGCAAAATCTTGAAGCAGCCAGTCTGCCGGATTGGCAAGAATATATTTTTAAGTAAACCTCTGCAAGTCTTACACTCAGGAACCTTGAAATTGTTGACTTTATTTCTTTGGGCATGCTGTAGACATTTTCAAACATCCAAAAAAGATGACGATCCTTGTTGTGCTCTTTTAACTTGCAGAGAATCCGCTGAAATTCAAAAAACAGCAGACCAGATCCTTCTGAAAAAAAGAAGTATGTGTTCAGTATTGAAAACTGTATACCATGTTAATTTTACACATATAGCATAGAGCGGTCAGAAGGCTGCTGCCCTTGATGCAGTTTAATAATTGTGCTCTGGTTTTGAATGACAATTTATCATGTCAGCATATTGTACGATACTAGCATAGGGGTTGGATTGTCCAAATAATGAGGCACAGTTTACTAAATGCAGACTCCAGGGTTTTGCAAAGTATGCATTAATTAAACTTCAGCAATATCAATACAGTTTACAGTAGTACCCGTACTCAATACGATACCAAACACCAATATTGAAAAGGAAAAAGTATCATATCTTTTAACCAGTATACTGCTTAATTGAATTCTATAATTGACTTAACTGATACCTGAAAGTATCTGCACAAAGGCAGTTTGCTAACTATTAGTGAAATTTCTGAGGCTGAAAATAGGCCCCTGAATGGCAGGCAGTATCGAAAGAGTTTTTCGTATTTTTATGGAAATATAAATATTGTATTGTATTTCAAACCTTCTAAAGGCGACAATCTGGATCTCAGATTCTTATGACAATGACACAGGAATTAAGAATTGCTTTACAAAACATTACAAGGAGAGTTTACATAGTAATCTGATTAACATCTCCTTTAAATGTTTTCTCAACTATGCAATTGTCTTGCAGATTTTGAAATAATATATATATATATATATATATATATATATATATATATATATATATATATATATATATATATATAAATATTATACATACCTCCAAGTCCTTTCCTTGCAGGGTTGCATAAGGAGAGCTCGTTGCAGGGGGAGCCACCTATCAAGAGGTCAATAGGGCACATCTTTGACACCTGCAATTGAGTTATTATTAGAGGATATTAATTATCAAATAGAAGGTCATACATCAGGGTCAAAAATATATTTTTTAATTCAAAGTCTTTGAAACCTTTAGTTGGGTAATCACAAGACCTTGATCCTTCCGACTTCTGAATATGAGTGGGTTAATCAGAGACATGGAAATACAGCTCCATATCTCTTGATTAATGAAAGAACCTACCTCTGCACTAGATATGTTTCTGACGTCTCCTATGTGCTGGACCTTCTCGCCATGCCGCACCTTAGTCACTGTAATTGCCTCCTCGTCAATCTCACTAGCTAGATACACCTCTATCTCCAATCCCAACTCATCCAGAACATATCTCCCTGGAAAAAATTATATGACATGTGTAAGAGTATAATATAGTAGTAACGATATTGGTATTCAAAACTTGAACACTGCCTCCTAATTGCTCAATTTTTGGCATACTGTTATTTTGTTAATAATAAGAAACATATTCTATTTCATGAATACATTACATTCAGGCAGGGGCCTGCCTGATAGCCAAGTGGTCTAAAGCTTGCTGTCCCTTCATCCATTGCCTGGTTTCAATTCCTGCTCCGTCAAAGTGAGTTGTTTTTATTATTTTTTATTTTTATTTGTTAGCTTGACAAGCACAACCATCTCATGAGATGATCGAGAAAGTTGCCAGAAACTTTGGGTAGGCGATGGTTTTGATGGGTACTCTGGAATTATCCACTACTCCTTACAACTGGATAGCCATGACTTAAGAAAAAGTGGCAATAAATTAAATTCTGAATATATTCAGACATTGACTTCCCTGAGATTTATAACTGAGTGATATTCAAACCGCAAGATACTCACCTGTACCAATGCCATCAAATAGGGACAGAACACGCAGGGGCCTACGAGGGAAACTTGCAGGTTCCAGAACCTGAATATGACATAAAAAATAAATGACTTCATAACATAGTACATAAGGCCATATATGCCACATTTACATGCATTTTAACTGATGTATCTGCTGTGAAAGGCATTATAACAATGCAAAACGATATGTGATTTTGAAATAAAACTTGGACATACGGAAGATATATTTGTTTTGCACTTATGGCTTTACGGTGGCTTTAGTTTGGAATAAACCATATGTTTTTGTCAGTTCTCTGTGCACTTTTTCAGATTTTTACCTGTAATCATCTAATACTTAAGTGTATTCATTTTAATCTCACTTTTAGAATCTGTCAATCAAAAATAAAACAGAGAAGCTTGTCATCCTATTCCTTTCTCTAATCATCTGTGTACCCATCTTTAGACAAATCTCAAAGAAAATCTTTGACAGTTTACTAATGTTTATATACAATTGAGGCCAAACACCTTCACCAGTATTCGTGGCTGGCAGCAGCCAAAAAGCAGTTATTATTTATGTTTTTGCTATAAAAAAATTATGCGTTTTTCACTAGGATGTATTCCTGTGACATAAACTGCTCCTCTAGGATCTATTCCTATAACATATACTACATCAAAAGAATCTATTCCTATAGCATATACTGCTCCACTAGGATCTATTCTCATAAGGCCTAACACAAGTTGTTTGTTTCCTCTAACCCTACCCAAAAAGGTTTTACACAGAAAGATCCCTACCCTAAAGTTTTTTCCGCCCTTCCATCTCCCAATCGACATAAAATATGCGTAAAATACACATTTTTGAACAAAAAACAAAAAAATAATTCAAAAAATATCTTTTGCCGACCAACCTACCCTATTTTTTCCGGACCATTAAAGGAAACAAACAATTATTTTTTCTATGCCTAGTAAACTAACCTGGCCTTCCTCACAGTCTGGCTGAAAGAGTCTCAACATGTTGTTCTGCCAGTTAGACTTTGGTCTCAGCATTCCGTGGGACTCCTCCTTGTACTCGGTGCAGAGAAAGCACACCCAGGAATCTGATTGGAGGATGGTCTGCAGGTTGGAGGGCCCGGCGAATATCTCCACACACGAGCTGCAGTAGACACAGTGGCAATTCTGAGCATCACACATGAAGAGCTCGCCTCCGTTGTTACATATAGTACAGTACACGCAGCTGCCATCCTCACCACAGGTAAATATAGTCTCCATCCAGCTCTCCTGAAAATATAGAACAAGGACAGGTAAATATCATACAGTACACGCAGCTGCCATCCTCACCACAGGTAAATATAGTCTCCATCCAGCTCTCCTGAAAACACAGAACAAAAATACTGTTATAGGTCAGGTATATATCATACAGTACACGCAGCTGCCATCCTCACCACAGGTAAATATAGTCTCCATCCAGCTCTCCTGAAAACACAGAACAAAAATACTGTAATAGGTCAGGTATATATCATACAGTAAACGCAGCTGCCATCCTCACCACAGGTAAATATAGTCTCCATCCAGCTCTCCTGAAAATATAGAAGAAAAATACAGTTATAGGTCAGGTAAATATCATACAGTAAACGCAGCTGCCATCCTCACCACAGGTAAATATTGTCACCATCCAGCTCTCCTGAAAACATCGAACAAAAATAGCATTATAAGACAGGTAACTATCATACAGTACATGCAGCTGCCATCCTCACCACAGGTAAATATAGTCTCCATCCAGCTCTCCTGAAAATATGGAACAAAAATAGCATTATAAGACAGGTAAATATCATACAGTAAACGCAGCTGCCATCCTCACCACAGGTAAATATAGTCTCCATCCAGCTCTCCTGAAAATATAGAAGAAAAATACAGTTATAGGTCAGGTAAATATCATACAGTACACGCAGCTGCCATCCTCACCACAGGTAAATATAGTCTCCATCCAGCTCTCCTGAAAATATAGAAGAAAAATACAGTTATAGGTCAGGTAAATATCATACAGTACACGCAGCTGCCATCCTCACCACAGGTAAATATAGTCTCCATCCAGCTCTCCTGAAAATATAGAAGAAAAATACAGTTATAGGTCAGGTAAATATCATACAGTACACGCAGCTGCCATCCTCACCACAGGTAAATATAGTCTCCATCCAGCTCTCCTGAAAATATAGAAGAAAAATACAGTTATAGGTCAGGTAAATATCATACAGTACACGCAGCTGCCATCCTCACCACAGGTAAATATAGTCTCCATCCAGCTCTCCTGAAAATATAGAAGAAAAATACAGTTATAGGTCAGGTAAATATCATACAGTACACGCAGCTGCCATCCTCACCACAGGTAAATATAGTCTCCATCCAGCTCTCCTGAAAATATAGAAGAAAAATACAGTTATAGGTCAGGTAAATATCATACAGTACACGCAGCTGCCATCCTCACCACAGGTAAATATAGTCTCCATCCAGCTCTCCTGAAAATATAGAAGAAAAATACAGTTATAGGTCAGGTAAATATCATACAGTAAACGCAGCTGCCATCCTCACCACAGGTAAATATAGTCTCCATCCAGCTCTCCTGAAAACATAGAACAAAAATACGGTTATAGGTCAGGTAAATATTGTCTCCATCCAGCTTTCCTGAAAATATAGAATAAAAATAGTATTATAGGACAGGTAAATATCATACAGTACACGAAACTGCCAACCTCACCACAGGTAAATATAGTCTCCATCCAGCTCTCCTGAAAACATAGAACAAAAATACTGTAATAGGTCAGGTAAATATCATACAGTACACGGAGCTGCCATCCTCACCACAGGTAAATATAGTCTCCATCCAGCTCTCCTGAAAATATGGAACAAAAATAGCATTATAGGACAGATAAATATTGTCTCCATCCAACTCTCCTGAACATATGAAACAAAAATGAGTGTTAAAATAAGGTATAATATCATCTCCATTTAAGTTGCCTTAAAAGAGTATTACACAATTAAAAATGAATTCATAGTTCAAAGTAAAATATCAAATTTAAAGTATGTTGCCCTGTAGGGTCAGTTAGCTTTACATTTTAAGTATAATACTCTATTTGAGATAGAAACAAGGCGGGATGGAGTTCAGATCAAGGTATAGTGATAAATATAATGCTAGTATCATAAAGAAAGATCAATATAAGACAGCATCCTTTTGGGAAATCAAAAATAGAGAAATTTACAAGTTCCACACACAGGTGAGTTTTATTGACCATTTTATCATCATTACTGTTAATGAATGGGTTTATTAACCCATTCATGACTGGAAATCTACTTGAAATATTTCATCTGGGTCAACAATACCTTTGAAGCATACGTTGGGAAAATATTAGAAAGAGACCTTTAAGTTAGTTTCTGATTAACATTTCTCCTTCAAATACTTCCTCCAAAAATTGCTTTATGCTAGAGAGATATTCCAAATGGCTAGGCAGTTTTGGGGCGTAACAGGCATGAATAAGTAGAGTAAAAAAAGAACTAAAATAGAAGGAAACTTGTAGAATAGATTAGTGTATCAAAGTTTCCCTTACAATTGTCTAGCATGACCTACCTTGCAATAATCACACAGTCCCCCTTCAAACATTGGGTGTTGAGCCACCACTTCAGGATCAGCATCACACGCAATACACACATCTACAATGGAAAAGTTTACCTTCCAATGCTGGGGCTACTTTCGTCAAAATTACAAAGACACATAGATATTTGAAAATCATCTAAACCCTGTCATATTGGTATTTATTGGATAGCTATCGCTGAGTACTCTCATATGCTAGGGTTTCGGTCATTTTTCAGGGTTTTTTTGCATAATTTTGTCTTTGTCAATTTAACAGCCAGCAGCATAAGGGTTGAGCTATAAAAACCCAGGGGGTTCCCTCTCAATCTGCGATAAAGACTACAACTAATTGTACCATTTCCAACAGTTGGGATATCAGCAGTTTTATTCGAACGTTATTTCTGTAAAGCTACTTTTTCAATTGATATGATTCAATTCATTTTTCCAAAAAAAGAATATAGTGTCCATTGTTACAATCGAACCTTGCAATTGTAGGCTGCATCCTTGAAAATCATTTACTTACCACGTGTGCTTTATAAGTATACTGGTGATTTCTGATTTATCAAATCTGATATTGAAATTTCAAAATCTAAAAGGCACCTCCATAAACAGAAAATCTGACTGAAAAAAGTTGTCTAAAAAATAAATGCATGTTGAAAATATAACTTAGCTTACCATTTATCAGGACTTTTCCTTCCCTGACTGGTGCAAATACATCACCTGTAATGAGGACAAACAAAATTACCAGCGAAGGTTTTGCTAATGGGCAAATTTTCTCATTTCAGAGAAAGTATATAAAAGGGAGATATTAGATACATAACTTCAATATAAGGTATACATTGAACTATTTTTAAAGGAGAGTTGTGTGCTGAGTCCAGGTAAACAGATCCTTTCCAATTGTTTTTTATGATGGGCTTTCAGTAGAGATGCATTACAAAAAGGTTTGCATGATGTAAACGAAAAATCATATCGAAGCTCAGATGTTTGCTATCATAACCGTACCTTTCTCCCTTACAATCTCCTCACGGAATGGTGGGGCCAAGTTGCTGTCATCTTGAGAATCATTGTCCTTTTCTCTCTTGTCTGCAATCACCTTCAGGTGGGCCAGTACGTCAGCTGGGAGTGGTTTATCTGTTATGAGAGGTAGAAAAGTAAATAAAACTCGGGACTCAAAAATAGCTGTTAATCCAAAGAACTGGTTTCAGCGCTAAGTGTCCCTACCCAAAGTTTAAGTAACTGTTTTTATAATAAAAAGTCCTCTATAGAAAAAGGCATACATCACAAAATGTCTGTATGATGATGGTGATACTTGATGGTTATAAATGAATGTATTTTTACAAAAGTTACAGATTCCTATATTAACCTCCAAGTATTCTTATATCAACCTGCTGCTTTTTAGGGAAGGGAGAGTTGAGCATTGCATCAGATCATTATGCCCATGATGCAATTCCCAATTCTCCCTACCCCTAAGTGCATGATGCAATCACCAATTCTGTAAAACATTAAATCTGTTAATTTGAAACGACTTTTAGAGTTTGTTCATTTTTATTACCTATACAGAGGTCGTTGGGGGGAGGGGGGGGCAATCATGAGATAAATTCGTTATCAACTGTTTTGTAGTATGATACAACTTATATCTCGCAATCAGAGGGCTGTATCACCCTCTGCTGCGCCCCGGGTAATACAGCCCTCTAATTGTGACATATGTTGTATCATACTCCAAAACAGTTGATAACTAATAATATATATACATATATATATATATACATATATATATATATATATATATATATATATATATATATATATATATATATATATATATGTATGTATGTATGTATGTATGTATGTATGTATGTATGTATGTATATATATATATATATATATATATATATATATATATATATATATATATATATATATAATATTTATATACATGACTGATAAACAAACATGCATGGAAATCAATGTGTATGTAGGGCCACCATATATAACCCCAATCCTTAAACAATACCATCTTGTCTATTAGTTGTGATTGGTATCTTTTTTGGAATACCTTTGTTAGGTGCAAATGGATCCTCTGAGGCTGATACGTCACTCTCCAGTGGAAAACCTTCCTTTGCCCACTCCATATACATTCTGTGAATGTCTCCGTCGTCATAGTCACCCTCATCCTCCCTCCTGCTGCCCCGGGAGAAGTTACAGCGCAGGGCACATTCCTGCAGTATATGGGAATAATCAACACATGTAATTTATATATTTGTCAGTTGTCACTATATATCTATATCTATACAACTATATATATATATATATATATATTTGTGTGTGGTGTGTATGTGTGTATATATATATATATATATATATATATACATATATATATATATATATATATATATATATATATATATATATTTATATATATATATCATATATATATCATATATTTATCATATATGTGTGTGTGTTTCACTTTCTACTATGTTGAGTGTTGTGCTAACTAGCATTTCCTCCAAAAGATGGCACCACATCCTAGTCCATGAAACACTTTGAGAGTGGGCCATCTAGTGGCACTTTGCATAACTAATATGCTTTTAAATGGAGTGCTTGGTCACACCAGAGAGTTCTATCTATATATCTCTGGTCACACTTATGATGCAGCCCTTACAGCAATACGTGAGTAAAAGTTATACGTTAATCTGTCTTATTAAGCAACAATATCTATTTGCTTTCCCTATACTTTGCATAAACTGATTATAAACTTTTTATCATAACAAATGAATAAGAAATTTTAAGAGGCTTTATTCAATTCAAAAGATGATTAACAAATGACATAAGTTATCAACAGTGAGAGAATACTATGAAATATGCAAATCATTGATTCAATTCAGAAACAATTAAGGATTTCTAAGTCTCAAAATATCACATGAAATCTATCAGGCCTACTTTCTCTAACTTATTTCTATGTGTTTTGTACATTAAAGCTAGAATATTGCACACATGTTTTCTCATACAACCAACTGAATTATGCTGAATGCGAAAATTAGTCAATTAAAAATTGCACAAGTTGAAAGTCAGTGCATTCCAAGAGCAAAGGGTTAAAGAACTTCAGTGCCCACTTACCCTAACAGCTTCTTCCACTCCCCTCACATACATCTTGGTGAAGGGCTGTTTGTAGTTCTCTCGGAAGTTATATACAAAAGGAATAATCTTGTCTTCAGCCACCTAAAAGCAGTAATTTGTTGAATGATGAAAGTATATGAAATTAAACTGTGTCATCTAAATACTTCATATATGTGTGTATATATATATACATATATACATAGGTAAACTCCCTCCCTGTTTATCCTTAAATGAATTGATATCCAGATTTACTCAGTTCAATGAAAACCCCACCCCTTATTGCTCACAATTGGTGTAAATTAAAGCTGCACTCACCACTCACGAACTCGAGTGGCTCGAGCCCTTGAGCAAACTCGCCGAGCTCGAGCTGAAATGTTCAAATCGTGAGCTCGTCGATGTTGGGAACACAAACATAACACAGGGCACATAACACACATTATCAAGATACATAACTGCTTATCGCTGTCATGTCTTCTTTACAATCTCCAATGTATACATTCAAGCGGTGTTGAGTGTTAAACTGACCTTTGTACCTCGTCAGCACGTTTTGAGCTCATGAGTTGATCTCCCTCCGTGAGTGCAGCTCTATTGTAAATATTTATTGGATAAATCCAAAATAGATGTTAGTTAATCTATATATTCTGAATTGTTTTGTATATGAAGGACATAAAACAATAACATTGAGAACTGATTACTATACTTAACAAATAGCGACTATAGATGAGACATACTATACTGTTAACCAAGCAGGTGCTGAAATAATTCATTTTCACCCAAAATATGTGGAACCAGTTTTCATTTGTAATGGAGACATGTCCTGATCAGTGAGAAAATGTTAATTGTATTATTAAATATGTAGGAAACTGTACGAAACTTATTATTGTTCTCAGATATGCTAGCATTCATATAAGGAAAAGATATTGAACTTTTTCCACTTGGAAAGTAGGTGGCATGTAGAATGACTTCCATTGATCTCCAGTTGAATGTCAAAATGACACACCACAACAGAGGATTCCCAACAAATCATTTGAATTATCAAATTTTAAAAATAAGGGGTGCACTACCCATGGTCTTAGCCAGGATTTGGAAATAGGGTGTGCAAACAGAGGTTTCATAGACCTTTTGAGGTCTAAAGTGTGGTACAAAGTTCACACTACTAATGAAATGAACCCTATATATCTACAGATTTTTGTTATTTTAGGCCAGTAACTGCTTTGTTTGTATTGTAGGAGTGCACTACATGCACTATCATCTAGGAATAGTCATAATCAGCAAATTCTGACCTACACTTTTTGGTGTCCAAACTGTCAAAAAAAACAGTGTTCTTGGTGCCCAAATGACACGCTGGGCGCATAGGTGGCTTAAAGCCCCTGGCACTACCTCAAGGAAATATTGTAAATTCTAATGATTTGACAGAACTAGAGGTTATTTCTGCTAGCATATCGATAACCTATAATATCACAAAAATTCTAAAAGGTGCCAAACCCTTAGACAGAACTGAGTGTTTGAATGAATGCTCCCTACCTCTGATATCTTATGGTCTCCGTACCAGAAGAGCCACTTGGCGCCATTCTTGGCTTGCGGCAGGTGGCATAGGTTGGCTTGGATGATGATACCAGGCCACCATCTCTGTCGACTCAGGTGGCCCCAGACCAACTCTCCAAGACGGCTTTCCTGTGGGTGACAAAATTGGGAACACAACCTGAGAGAGAAACAAAACACACCAGGCACCGACATAAATACTTGCCTGCTTGCCTGGGCAAGTGAAAAAAAGGGCTTAAATCCATGATAAATAATAAAATAATACAAAATAGGACACAACCTCAGAGAAAAACAAAACACACTACAAGGCGGCAGTATAAGCGATATTCACACCACAATCTCTGTCGACTCAGGTGGCCCCAGACCAACTTTCCTGTAGGTGACAAAATATGGCACACAACCTCAGACAGAAACAAAACACACACACAAAACCACACAACAAAGCTGCAGTACAAAGCACTATTCACTCTACTTGGATGGCCTCAGATTAGTTTTCTTTAAGATTGCTTTCCAGTAGGTGAAAACATTGAGAACACAATCTCAGAAGTGAAACAGATAGACCACGACACAACAAGACAATAGCACAAGCAGATTGAGGTACGCAGGGGTATCATAGTATATATAATGCACCTTGGGGCACCTTCTAACAATCAGTTCCTGAACACAGCATTTTTGGTTGCAGACATGCTACAATAAGCTGAAACAATTGCCATCAAGTGGCACATATAGGAAACTTTTCATACCAATAATAAAGGCTTGGAACTACTTTAGATAATAGATAATACAATTCAATGAAGTTAACATGTTTAATGAAGCCTGTATCAAAAAATAAGGAGGCATATGAGGAGCTCAGCCATGCTGGTCGAGAATGAAATTGGTTTAATGAAAGTTCTGAAATTCTGTTGTGAAGGCAATACCTAGTATCAACATAAAAATTAAAAATAAATTTTGGGCCCTACCATGCTGTCTCCGGGGGTCCCATTGTCGTCTGAGGAGGAGACTGGCGCCTGAGTGACGCCCGGGTCATCGTTTCCGTCACTTGCCGCACTGTGCTGGTTGTTCTGCGTGGCGGATTGGTTGTTTCTTGTTGTGGCCGTCTTATTGGGGCGATCTTTTCCATCGTCGGGGAAGGAGAAGAGTCGGCGACAGGCGGGAGCTTGCCGAGCCTCTCGGGTACCATCCCCTACTTCTCCTGATGCACCCTTCTTGCTCTTCTGTGTGGGGGTATCATGGGGTTGTGTGCAGCTCCTTTGATGAAAAGGAAAAATGGTGTATACAGGCCTCAACGCTAATTCAAAATGTTACTGGCCCCGCTAGACCAGTAACAAATAGGATCTACTGGTCCTACAAAAAACTTTTACTAGTCATCAAACTTTTCTTTAACATAACAAGAAAAAAAATTGCACAAAATTCACTGTCAGGCTCCATCCCCCTCCCCTGATACACTCTCCTTGCTCTTCTTTGTGGGGGTCCCATGGCGCTGTGCACAGCTCCTTTGATGAAAATGAAAATTGGTGTATAAGCTTAGATGAATAGACACATGGATTTGTGACCACAGGCCAATTGCCATAGGACCCATTGCAGAACCCTGGCTATACCTAATCTCACCGAATCTAGACTCAGTGTGACGTCACTAGGAGACAAAGACCAATGAGGGCTCTTGTTTACATTACAAAGAGAGAAGCACGTCAACATTCGCAAGATGCACCTCTTCAGCGCTACTTGAGCGATCCTGGCCAAAATCTGTCCTGTTAGTTGTGGCTGTGCTATTAAGCTAGACCAGGTGGTTGCATATCCGATGGATCAACATTCGTGGTATAACTAAGGGAACATAATTGGAATGCTTTTGGCCCATCTTGACCTGAGCTGATAAAGTCACTGCATGGCAAGGAAAATATTTCTTAAATAGGATAACAATGTATTGTGATTTAAATAAATATCATTTTTGAATATTTGAAAAATATTAAGGTAAAGTGATAAGGCAACTTAAATTCATCATTGAAGTCATCTTCCCCTTTAATGGCAAATAAGTCAGAAAATTTAAGTCAGGCCTTGGTGGTCCTTAACCCTTCCAATGCTGAGGCTACTTTTGTCAAAAGCACTCTCAGATGAGTGCCCATGTTCCAAGGTTTCAGCCATTTCTAAGGTTTTTTGCATAATTTTGTATGCAAAATTAGATACCAGCAGCATAAGGGTTAAGATAAGATCTCTACGTAAGCGTTCCCTTAACACAAAAAAAACCTTTAATATAAAATATTAAAATATTATGGCCTCCAATACTCACCTTGTGGGATATTTAGATTTGGGTTTAGGAGCATCTTGGTTGGTTTCCGCCGATTCTTGTGTCCATTCAGGACTCTGAAACAGCACTGTCTTGGCGGGCTGTCTCCGCAGTTGACGATAAACGCTTCTACTACCACCATCCTGCTGATTGCAATTTAAAAACACTGTATATGACTATGTTTTTCAAAGAGCGTTTAACAGTCAAAAATTTGGGCAGCTAGAAAACTTAAAGTAAACAGGTAAAATTCAGGTATCACTGCTACATGCAATTACTCACTTAAACAATCTAATAAAAATAATCAAAAGCAATTTCTATGCACACTTCCTTAATTTCACAGCAAAATAGCACCTATTACAAATAGTTGTTAAATGTTCTTAAGTAAAATACCATTATACTAGGCTATAAGTTTTGGTTGAGTTAGCAGCAGAAAAGGACAATATCTAAAAAATTAAAGCAGCAAATAAGAATTTCAGAGAAAATCTTTAATCAATGATATTTTAAACTCTTTTATACAGTTTATTGCATTCCCTTTAAAATCATTTAAACCTCAGAAAGAAAAAATAGAAATATCAGCTGTGAAATTTGTTGCAAGAATGCAAGGAGCTGTCTGGTCTGGTAAGACTAAAAAGAGTAACTACTGTTAGTTCTCCATAATTTGGGACACTATCTAATAATTACGTTTTATATGGGTTCAGGGTGGCCCACGTTTTCTGAAAATACCTTGAGGTTGTATCAGCAAGATTTACAGCTAGCTCCATATTTTGTGAAATGGCAACTGGTGACAGATTGAGGGTTGCCCAGATTTCCCATTAATCATTTTTCAAAATAATAATAGTGGCACTAATTCCTAGGGTGTTCCAAATTTGAATTTACGGTACTACCGGTATTCAAATAGGATCAGGCAGAATCCCCCGATAAAATCTTGATTTTGGGGGCATCTTACTGTGAGACATTTGAACTTACCCAAATCCGGCTTTCAAATGCTGCAGATCCAGGATCCCCGTCTTCAGATTCCGCAATACTATGGCCATCTCCAATCGGCGGCGGCTGCGAGTCCACTGGTCCAATACTGTTTGTTCTGTCCACCAGTTTCTCTATGACCAGCTGCAGGGATTTCCTGTCTCTGAGACGCCGCCCATGCCCTTTCCTATTGTCACCCTGCAGACATGTAGAGGTGGCTCCCTCTGGAGGGTCTCCCCCATTTCCATCCTCATCCTTGGACTCGGCCACATGCCCCGGTGCTGTTAAGTCATCCTCGTAATTGCTATCAGTCTCATCATCATCCATGGTATCCTCTTGTGTCCTGGATGCATATGGCACATTCTTTTTTCCTTCTTTTCCATCACCAGGTTTACCTTTCTCAGGGGACTGATCCAACTGATCCTTCGTAGCTAACTTAATGGCTGCCCTCATGGTCTCCTCCTCCTTGTGTCTTCGGATCAGCTCTCGTATCTTCTCCAGCTCTCTCCTCGCTTCGGCCTCTTCCTGTCTCAGTTCCTCCTCTCTTCTCAGTTGCCCCATACTTTCAGACTCCTCATCGTTAGTATCTTTGGTCTCTCTCCGTTTGTCTGCGACCTTCTTTCTCAACTGCCCCTGTCTCTGGTTGTCTGCACCATTTTTCTTCAACTGCGTCCTACTTTCAGACTCCTCATCGTTCGCATCCTCAGTCTCTCTTGGTTTGTCTGCACCCTCCTTTCTCAACTGCCCCTGTCTCTGGTTGTCTGCACCATCTTTCCTCAACTGCATCCTACTTTCAGACTCCTCTGGCTCATCATTTGCATCCTCGGTCTCTCTCGATTTGTCTGCACCCTTCTTTCTCAACTGCCCCTGTCTCTGGTTGTCTGTACTATTCCTCTTCAACTGCTTCTGTGTCTGAGCATGTCGATCCCCTCGCTGATGATTGTCTGTGTCCTCTCTCAACTGTACCTCTCTCTGGTTGTCTGTACCATTTTTCTTCAGCGGCATCACTGTGTGGGCATCTGCATCCTTTTGGTGATGATTGTCTGTGTCCTCTATCAACCGCCCCTCATTTTGAATGTCTGTACCCTCTTGATGATTGTCTGCATTCTTTTCCCTTACCGGCGCTTTATCATGGTTGTCTGCACTCTCTCGTTGATTGTCTGATCCGTTCATCAGCTGTCCCCCTCTTTGGTTGTCTGCATCCTTCGTCCTCATCTGCTCCCGTCTCTGGGTCTCACTTGTGCTCACTACATAATCTTCTTGATCATCAGTGTGCTCATCAACATGTGTTAAAGGGTGCCCTTTATGATCATCCTTGGAAGGCCCACTGCATTCCTTCCTCTTGTCATTCTGCAGCTCGGGGGGAGGAGTAGGAGGATGAGGAGGGGTAGGGTTTAATTCACCTCCTGAGGCAGCCGAGGGTTCTTGCAAGGTAGAGTCAGACTCCTCCTCTTTCGGGCCACATCTCACACTCTCCTCCTTATCATCATCATCATCCTCCTCCATGGCCACAGGCAGTGAGTTCACATCCTCATCTAGCACTGCAAGCTCCATATCATTGTCCACCTGCTGCAGTACTGAAGCGCTCTGAATACCAGTACTCAAATCACCTCTCTGAAGATCACAAGGCTTCTTGACTGCAGATTCTTCTCCAGAGTTAGCAAAGTCTTTTCCGGGTGAAGTGCTTTGAATACCAGTATTCCAATCATCTCCCTTCAGACCACAAGGCTGAATACTCGTATCACCTCCCAAATCAACTCTCTGAAGATCACAAGGCACCTTGAACACAGAGTCCTCTCTAGCACTAACAGATCCTTTTCTGGCTGAAGTGCTTTGAATACCAGCGTCCAAGTCGCCTGCCCGTACTGCACAGGGCACCTTGACCACAGAGACTTTTCTTGCACTGACAGATCCTTTTCTGGGTGAAATGCTCTGAACACCAGTAGCCAAGTTGCCTTCCTCAGGACCATGTGTCACATTGATTGCAGAATCTTCTACAGAGTTATCAAAGTCTTTTCTGGGTGTAGTGCTTTGAATACCTGTATCCATGTTGCCTGCCTTAACCACCAAGTCCTCACTAATGGATCCTTTTCTTATTGATGATACTTCTTGTTCCGCAGCTCTTTGAATGTTGTTTCTTGTTCGATTGAAGGGCTGCACTCTCATTATTACATCTGGTTGGGCGCTGCTATCTCTAACACTAGGGGGCGCCACTGCCTCACCATCCTGGCAAGACCTGATTCTCATTGGCGCTAATTTCTGCAGCCCTTTTCTTGGTATCTTCCTTGGTGGTGCATCTGTCATGCGATCTTCTAGAACCTTATTTCTTGTTCTGACTGCTGGTGCCATTTCTGTAGTGTTCATTAGTGAACCGTTACACATCTCAGATGATACCAGATCTCTCCCCACAGCCCCTGTCTGAGTCTTACTTCTTGTTCTGCTAGCTGGCACGGCAGCATCAATCGCATCCGTTTGGGACACACTCCCTGATCTACCTGATGATAGCACAGTGCCAATAGCATCAGCCAGAGCCTCATGACTTTTCCTGCCAATTAATGGCAATTCGGTGAAAACTGACTGTCGGTCCTTCTTCCCCTTTCTGCTGCATGGTGTGGTTTCCCTAACCTCTTGCTCTTGTGTATTCCTTTTCCTGCCATTTGTAAATTCCCTGGCACAATGTGATTGGGCTTTCCCCAATTCTGAGGAGCACCCCTTATGACCTTTTCTATCTTTCCCTTGAAGTGACGCTGTCTGAACTTTTTTTTTGCTAGGTGACACTTTTTTTGAAGGTAGCCTCAAGGCTATCTTTTTCTTATGACCTTTGACCTTTTTACCAGCATGGCCTGACTTGACATTGTTCCTAATCTTCACACTTTTCTTTTTCAATGATGAACTCGAAGCAGCTTTTCTCTGTTTATTTTTGCCAGTAACCTGTTTTGTGTGGACTGCCTTGGCTTTACCTTTAGGGGGTGATCCATTCCTTTGTGGTGGCATCTTACTGGAGGTCTTCTTACAAACATCTTGTAATGGCGCTCTCTTAACTTTACTGTACTTTTTCGGGAGATTTTTGTTAGTGGAATTTTTCCCCTTTTGAAAGGAAGCCTTGTTTGAGATATTATCACGTGACATCTTGGACCTTTTTATTTTTGGGAGATTTTTCTTAGTGGAATTTTTTTCCTTTTGAACTGAAGCCTTGTTTGAGATATCACGTGACATCTTGGCTTTTTTAATCTCCACTGCGTGAATGACAGGACCACTTCTTTTCTTTGCCTTCAGCCCCGCAGTGAGTGTCTTACTTGGCCTGATGCCATCATCTACACCCTTCTTGGAGTTCTGCCCTGTACAGGTCTTGGTTTTCCCATCCTGATTGGGCTTGACATTTGCAGGTGAAGAGGAGATTGTCTCCAGCTGGCTGGCATGTCCATCGTCGATATCATTCGATCTGCTCCTCAGTTTATTCACTGTAATTTACATGAAAAGAAGAAAATGAAAATTACACTAGAAGATGACCCCATTACAAGGTGGATTAAGCCTTATGCTGCTGGTGGCTAATTTGGCCAATACAAAATTATTCAAAAATTCTTAAACAATGACTGAAACCCTGGCATTTGGGTACTCATCTGAGAGTACTCAGCCAGTGCTTTCCAATGAAAACAAACATGACAGGGTTAAGATGGTTTTCAAAAATCTTTGCGTCCTTGTGCTTTGGACGCTAGTAGCCTCAGCATTGGAAGGGTAAAGATGGGAAGGCGAGATCAAATTTAGTACCAAGAAACCACAGACAACTTTATATACATGCAATTTTTAGATAAAGCTTTAACCCATTCATGCTTGGTCACCTTAGATCCATGGTATTTTGGGAAAAGTTTTTGAATAATGCATGACCATAAAAATATCTCAAAGTGATATCTCAATGGATTGAGTTCTCATTAACTTTTTTCCACCAAATATTTAGCAGAAGATATCAACAAAATAGTCAGGACCTGTTTCGGGTGGCTACAGAATTATTTTCTCTTCGGTATCAAATTGGTCCAGGTTGGTATACAGCCTGGACACTGGTGACATCTATTGGTGATTTATATTGATTATTTCTATTGGTTTTCACCAAAAGTATGTGTCGACTATTGCTCACAGGATACAAAACACGATTTCTGTAGATCTACAGGTAAAGAAGCTTAACCAGGAACTAGAAGCTCCTTAAATGAGTTCATGAAAAATGCAACAAAATAAAAATTCAGTTTCTGACCAAACTGATTCCCTGCAACATGTCTGTTTGATACTACTCAATTCAGCAAATTGACAAAATAAAAATTCAATTTCTGTCCAGTTTGATTCCATTTAACATCTGTATGGTTGATATTAGTCATTTCAGTGTGCATATATTGATAATAACCCTAGTTGAAAATAAATATGCCTATAAATGTTACCTTTTCCCTCGCTGATAGCAAGCAGAAGAGTTTGCGGTATATCCAGCCTGTAAAGTTCCCTTAGTCCACTCATGCTACAACAAAAAAAAAGATACAATATGATACAATACGATAACTAAATGATATAATAATTAAATATTAAAACAAGATTTTAAACAATACTTCTAGCCTCCAAACAATGTGGATATGTCCAGATAGCAGTTAACCCTTATGCTGCTGGTGGCTAATTTGGCCAATACAAAATGATGCAAAATTCGAAAAAAAAAATGACTGAAACCCTGGCACATAGGTACCAATTTGATAGTACTTGCTGGGAGCTTTCCAATGAATACCAACATGACAGGGTTTAGATGGATAACAAAAATCTTTGCAACCTTGTGCTTTAGACGAAAGTAGCTTTAGCATTGGAAAGGTTAAGACAATTTTATATCATTAATCAGTATCAGTATTATAGACCTTAAATGATATGATACTTTTTCCTATTCAGTCAGACAGTATCAATATTTTTGCATTGTATTGTGAACCAGTACCAATTCCTACTATTTGGAATATGGCGATGTTTATTTCCTTTCAACTTATTAAACCTACATGCTTTAATAGGGTAATAGATAGGTGACACCATGATCATTACCTTTCCAACAATTTAACCTACAAATCCAGACTTTTAAGTAATATTTACAAAATTATTCCCTCAAACTGAGAAAAGAAATCAGCAATAACACAAAACCTTAGAAGTTCTCACAAGTTGCATATAGTATAAGTACCCTCTTACATGTAGCTAATCTTATGGATTGACATCTTTGAAACTTTATATGATACCTAAAAGATATTTTAAGTATACTGCCAGCTCTCATGGACTAAATTTGATTATATTTAGTACTGTCAGTTTCACAAATTTCCCAGATATCTAATGAACTGCTTTCGTGTGGAGATGTCTAAGTAGCAATAAAGTAAATTTTATATGTATTTCAAATCTTAAATACTCCACTTTTTTTATACTTTTTCCCATGCGATATGAGCATTTGGTATCGTATAGAGTCCCAGTATCTATCCCCAGCCAATATCTAAATAATTGATTCAGATAAGGAAGCCAGACACTTTAATTAAAATCCTGCCCTTACATCACAGCTATAGGTCACATCACAGCCGAAATGAAGATCAGTAAATTGTAATTCCATTAACAGATCACTTGTTCACACAAAGACTTTGAATTTATAATCAGTTAATCACCCTAACAGGGGCGTCTGGATCAAAGATACTTATTGAAATAACTTTGGAATCAATAATATATTCACAAAATATCTGAATAAAAAATTGTTGGTTGTGTTTTGATCAACATTTCTCCTTCAAATATTTTCAGGGGGAGGGTCATGTACATTTTTCAAAGACAGATTATATATTTACCAAATCTTGAGGGACAGATTATTTATTTTTTATATTTCCAGAGATATTATTTTCCCCACATATTCTGAGACATTTTTTTCAATTTTCTGTGATGAGTGAACTTGTTCACTTGTAAATAATAAACATTACGTTTTAGATGATAGAATTTTCTTATATTGTACTACTGTTATGAGGCATTCTACGGAAGTGGCTATTCTTAAGCTGAAATTCATGCTTCATTTGCCTTTTTTCAAATATTCTAGTCATATTTGCCTTTTTTGCATTTTATGGTATTTTTCAATATTTAATATGTATTTCTTTCATTATACATCTGATTATATCATGTTGCCATAGTAATATCTACACATTGTTTTCCCACACAGTGCATACCAAAGTGTATCCACTTTTCTACCCTCATTTGTTGCCCTCGTTCGTTGCCCTTGCCCGGCGTTATGGCAACCATATGTAAACAACTTTTAAATAAGGCCTTTTTCAGAAATCAAATGTTTCTTTCCCATAAAGTGAACATAAAAGATATGGCATATTGCCATGTAGTATTGTGTAGACATTGTTTTTTGCCACACAGTGCAACCAGGGCTGGAACAAAGTGTTTTTAGTCTCATTTCTTCACCGCGCCCGGTGTCATGGCAACCATATGTAAACAACTTTCTAAAGCGCCCTGGCTTCAACAAGTTAAAGGCACCTTTCCCAAAAAATTAATAAATTTTTCATGATATAATAGCCATTAAGACCTCGCCAGGCAGCTCTGTTGGAAAACTCAAGGCCGAGGGGGTCTGATGCATCTCACAGCCAAGGGCCGCAGGTCAGAGGCTATGAGATGCATCAGCACAGCTGCCTGGCTCGGGCTTAATCCCTTTGACACCCAGCTTAGCAAGGGCGATTTTCAGGAGTTATATGATACTTACCAAATTGGTTAATCAGTTTCAATAGGACTACTTCAATCAGGGGGGGGGGGGGGGGGGGGGGCAGCCTGGCTTTTCTACCCAGGCTGAATGTTTTAAGGATGCGTGGTATGCGAGTGAGCGTGAAGCACAATGCCCCCCCCCCTCCAGGATATCAAATGGCGGATGTCTAAGAGTCCACAACTCGGATCTTGATATTCGGATGCGTGTGCAATTAATTACTCGTAACTGGCATCTCCCAAAGCCCTAGGGTATACTTCTAAGTGTTTCACGGCTCCTCTGTCAGGTGTCAAAGTAATGGGTGCATTACTCGTGAACACTTGTGACTTTCTATCACCCAATTTTAACAAAGTTACACACTCTATTTTTCTTTCTTTGTATCCAAATCTGCATGTTACTCTATTCTACTTTTGTTTCATACTAACTGTACATGTAGATAACTAGATTATCTATTCCAAGTATTTCTTTCAGAAAAGTGAATCCAACTAAAAACTGATCCTTTAATACTAAAGCAGACGACAGAGAAAACATTAAGTTATAGCCATGTGCCATGTCTTAAGCAAATGAAAAATCACAATCGTGATCTTAAATCGAAAAAGAATGAAACCATTTCAGAGATACTTCGATTAAAGATCGAACTGCCATACTCTTTAAAGAGCTTATTGAAACTCGTCATTCAAAACAATCTTCAAATTCCAAACTAGCCTACCTGATTCTGTTAGTGGAAACGTTTCGACCTTTTTGATCAGTCGCCTGACTTTTCCACAAGCTTTCTTAATCCATGAGGCTAAGTCAGCTTGGTCTGTGCGCGCTTCCAGCTATTTCCTGTCACGTGATCTCAAAGTTAAATCTTAAGGTGGATCCCATCAGTGGGGGGATATAAATATTATTGTTTAATTTATCATTAATTTTTGCACCGGATACGATTTGTATTCAGAGTAAGTAGGAATTATTGGACCAGTCATAAATGTGTTAAGATAAGAAAGGCTTTAATTCTTATTCTTAGGCATTCAAGTATATTAAAAGTTAAAATATAACTGCAAACCATGATTACTGCTCCAATACATGGCAAAAGAAAGAAATTGAGGAATTAACAGTTGAAATGTTCTTTTTCTGATATTAGGTATTCCATTGTCCACCATTTTACCATTATGTGAGAAACTTGTCAACCCAGGGGTGGGGGGGGCGGGGTCACTTTGGTGTTTAGGGGGGTACATACATTCGTTATCAAAATTTAAAAATACCCCTAAAGCACTGATTTTTGGCCGAAAAAGCACCCTTATTTTTTAAAAAGCACTGATTTTTTTTTCCAGGAAAAAAACATCCCTTCTTTTATTAATACACAGACATTTGATGAATGGGAACATATATTTTAACCTTAGATTTTATAATCCTCTGCCTGTTTAGTGGCAGCAGACTCGTAAGCCCAGTCACTTCGGGAGTCACTCGGCGTCAGAGCCGCGTATGTTTTGTAAGTGGATTTCACACCCCATACTTCGTACCTGGGTACAAAAAGGTACCCTTCTTTAACAAAATCGCGGACATGCAGAGGTCTTAAAAAAGACCCCTTCTTCCGCGAAATATGTAATGCGGGTGTGGCCCCGCTTTGTACTTGAGAGCCGCCAGCAGGGCAAGGGTTAACAAAGTGCCATCTACTAGTATACAAATATGACATCCCTGTGGGGTGTACACCAGGAGTAATTTCCCCCAGAGAGGATCGTCGCTCGAGGGCGTAGCCCGAGGGCGACAGTCCTCGTGAGGGGAAGTTATTCCTGGTGAACACCCCACAGGGATGTCATATTTGTTTTATTATACCAAACAAAATGCAAAACACAAAAGGCAAAAAATTGATTTTGGATAAATACTCGTTGAACTAGTTTCACTGGTAGGTGAAATTCTGTGGGTGTTTGTGGGTATTCCTCGGGCTAGCGGTTGCTATTCAATTATCAGGTAGATGTTGCTATGTGCTAATCATTTAGCACATAGCAGTCACTATGTGCTAATTGATTAGCAAATAAGCTGTTAAGGACAACAGCCTATCGCTAAGGAGTGAGGATAACATGACAATTAATGTATGGCCCTTGACCAACCAGAATCAAGAATCTTCATGTGAAGTCTAATAATGTAAATTAGCATACAGTGTCCAAAGCTTGTGTGTATTTATGTAACACAGTAGCATCTTTGAACCACAATAAGAGGAAAAATAAATTGTCCACAAAGTATTTGAATAGTGTTTGCAAAGACCCTTTCTTTGATGATTTATGTGAATTAAGGTGATAGTCTAGTACACCAAGATTATCACCACTAGGTGGTGTCCTTGGCTGGCCCCTAAGAAT
The DNA here is from genome assembly GCA_963942565.1 of Maea johnstoni. Taxonomy (NCBI): domain Eukaryota; kingdom Metazoa; phylum Annelida; class Polychaeta; order Spionida; family Magelonidae; genus Maea; species Maea johnstoni. Next base: position 23,614,132 of record OZ012687.1, read on the forward strand.
GGATATCAAAACAAAAGATTACACATGAGCAATGTTCACTCCCCACAAACCTCGACCTGGCACAGTCAAGAGAACAAAGGGCGGGCCCCTTTGGGCCTTCAATGTTAAATTGCTGCCAGACGACATGGCCGTCTGCTTTAACCATGCAGGTTCATTCGGCCTAGACCATTTTGACCAAATTTTCATCTCTTTTTTTGGCTGAAAGTGAATAACGATGCAGTCTTCGAAGCCAGTACTTTAGAATATGACAGATATGAACCCCCTCTAGGTGCAAGGTCATGTCACAGGTACCTTGAATTCTGACAGGACCTGAAAATCAGCATTTACTATGTAAACCACGTGCTGTTAGTAATTTTGAGGCTTATGGGAACATTCAACAATTTTTTTAAAATACTCATCGTGCAAATCCCGTTGAGGTAGGACCTTGCACCTTACCAAAGACATGTTTTAGACATCATATGGTAGACTCTCATTTTCAAGTAAAGGGTTAGTCTTGACATTTTGCCCAAAAACGAAACACATCCAGGTGTGTTCTTTAAGGGTGCCGCATTACCTCAAAATAGTCACTTATTGATTAATTTACTATTATTCGGCAACTATGAGATGTAACCTTTACAATAGCATAAGTGCCGTTGTCTTCATTAAACTCAGTTTTCAGATATTCAAGTTTTAAAAATGACCTGCGTATCAGGTAGGGTTCTACCTTAATGCCACCTTCTCTGGGAAAAGTTGACCAACTGCATGACCAGACTCTTATCTAAACATGAGGCACAGCTATCAGAGCATGCTCAGATGTACCAGGAACTGTCTTATGATATCACAGACTCTTCCTGGTACTGCTAGTCTGGCAGTTCTCATCTGCTCATTAACATAACAATAGGATTAGCCACATGTTATGGCAAGAGCTCCCTTTGGCAAATCCCTCCCTACATATCGCTGACCTTAAAACAGACTCGTACTTTATGAAATAGAACATCTCCAACAAGATCATTGAAAATGATTTTAGGATGTGTATTACCAGCGCCCCTGGTAGCAATTTCAGGAACTAAATAATTTCTGGAATCTTGGACCTTATCTTTTACTATGTTGCAAAAAATATTGGAGTGGGACAGTTGTATCATTTTTCTTTTTCTAGAAAAATGTAAGGAAAAGACATCTACATATTCCTTTGCATTTTGCCATGGTCGACAACAAGACTGGGATTATATCAAAAGTGAACTAGTTTTTACAAATTGTAATTTGATATTGTAGGTTTTGTCAATTTTTGTCCTCTGGCGCTAAAATGGTAATGGTGTTTTTATGTTCAAAACATTGGAGCGTTCAGGTTCATCCCCCCCCTCCCCTCTGTAGATGCCTAATACTACTACCACTACTTCAACTACTACTGCTACTACTATCATCATTATCATTAACTATCATCATCATCATCATTATTATCATCCTGATCAATAATAATGAAAATTGTATCAACAATGATAAAATGATAATGATGTTATCAGTAATAATAACAATAAAATACATATGAAAATAAAAGATAATGATACTACTACTACTAATACTACTAATAATAATTAATAATAACTCAATAATAAAAATTGTAAATAATGATTGAAGTGATAATAATAATGTTAATGATAATAAACAAAGCAATTCCAGTTTGAAAGATCTACCTTTATTGTAAAAGTATGATACATGCAAATAGTGATCTTATCTGACCATCACATCATCAACAAAACAGATTTGTTTTCAATATTAACAGAGTATATTTTTTTCTTAATCTGAGAGAAAGAAAGTGACAAGAAATGTAAGCTCTCAAGACGATGCTGTTCTTTGCAAAAATCAAGCACTTTGGAATTGAAAATATATAAAGGAGTTGTTAGTAATGTTCTGATTAACACACCTGTATCAAATATTTTCTGCCTATGCTTTTGCCTGCATGATTTCATTAAATTATCAGGCTACTTTTGGCCGCTCTGAGCATTAATGGGTGATGTACGTAACATACTACCATGTTTTATAATTAATCTACATTCTACCACTGGTTAGTACCATAACTGAGCTAGTTCTCATTTTCCACCACGAGCCGGTGTAACGCTAAAAAGTGTCCCAGACACATTTCAGAGGGACGGAAATTCTCATTACCGTAAATTCTCAGAAATTTTTCGCTATTTTCAGAAAACATGGGCCACCCTCAACACATAAAATAGTAATTTTTAAAAAATGTCCCAAATTACCAAGAATTTATGGTACACCGATTTATTTCACAATCAGTTTTCCCTTTTGGCTGCGGTTGGTGAAGTTGTTGTTTCGGGTGCACATGTAGTAGTAGGTTCCTCTCTTGAAGGCGAGGACAGCTCCTGGGTACGACGGCGGGGCATTGTTCAGCTGCGACTGCATCGCATCTTTGGAATCAGCAGCATGTGTCTCGGCATCGAGAGGGCAACCATCTGACTTGGCACAGCTGGAACGTAAAGAGACGTTAAGATTAAAAACCGATCAAATCTGTCACAAAGCAGTATTTACGGTAAAACGGGTATATTTCCTGGGACTTTTATTTCCCGAAAAATGAATATTTTGGGTATTTCTCATTTATAATTTCCCGGCCTGCAAACGTCTGTCACACCATACCAATAGAAATGGTTTATTTTTTAGAAACCGTTTTTAGTTTTATCGTCTTGAACCCACTCGGTAAATTCGGGAAGATTAATTCCTCGTTAACATTACATGATTTACAGAGTTATAAAAAGTTACTATGTTATAATCATATATGACAGTATTACAAAAATCCACAGGGATAGTAGACAAAGGGGCCATTACAGCAAGGCTTCAACTTCACAACAAAACTATTAAAATCTTGGAGACCGGTAGGCTCACTAAATGCAAGCACAGATGAGCTTTGGCTTTTTATGATTAGATCTAACCATCTAGGAATTTTGAATTATGATTCTTTGTCATTTTTTCTGCCATATTGTGGCAAATCTGTGACTAGCCATTCATAAGTGGTGGAGGAAACTGGACGACCCGGCAAGTCACTGGAAACCTCACATGCCCTGGCTGGGATTTAAACCAGGTGCAGTGGTGAGAGACAGCAGTCAGTGGCAATGCCTTAGACAACACAGCTGGTCTAAGGAATAGACAAGTACACTGTGCGAAAGTGACTTTGTTTTACCCACCAATAGTAGCTGTTTTTCACATGTGACCATGTCTTATGGTAGACGTCAGCACTGGATTATACACACTATGGTATAGACACATCTAGGCATAGTAGCTTGCCCACTTCAGAACCTATTTTCAATATTTTTCCACCTGTTTTGCACACCATGGCAAATACACATCTAGACCTATTCTAATTGTTTCCACCTGTTTTTGATACACACTATGGTAAGGACACATCTAGACATAGTAGCTAGTCTACATCAGAACTAGCCTATATTTCTAAGCTGTCATTTGTATTTTTCTGCCATTTTCTGATATCAAGCACCAAGTGGTCAAGGCAGCCAGAGTGACCAAATTAGTTCACATTTATCTCACCAGGTAAATGGAGGACTATATAAGGACCATATGGTGCCATCTAACTGTCATTTCTGGTACTCCCAGGTTAATCAACTCAGAAGAGAATGGTAACTTAATTTTCAGGGACTTGGAGCTATTTCAGAGCCTTTATTTTGTTTTTACCCACCTGAAGTAGCCAGAAGTGGCCATGCTGAGACCAAGATCCATGGGAGTGATTCCATCCGTCTTGCCATGGTGCATCCAGTAGACCGTGGCCTCCTTAAACATGGTGGACTGTTCCCAGGTGGCGGGGAAGTTCTGGTTGAGATCGTTCAGCTGTAGGATATTGTGTCTGTCTGTTCCGGTCGTTCCCTCCCCGTCATCGCCAGTCTGACCATCACCACCGGGATTGCCATTTTTGTGGGTGTTCGATCCTGAAGAAATGATTTATTTGTATATTTTATAATGTGTGAGTCTAAAGTGGAATTTTCGTACAAACATCTCATGCAATTTCTGTGGGTGTTCGACCCTCGGGAACTGATTTATTTGTATGTTCTAATCCTCCTGAGTCTAAATCGTAATTGTCCATACAAACGTCTGATGCCAAATTTGTAATCAAGATTATTGACCAAAGTTGAGAACCAAATTGTTCATGTTTGACGATCTTATGAGATTTTGGTCCACCAGTCATTTGACATATCAAAATGAACCTTGAATCTAGCAAAATATTCTGACCAATTCTCTAGGCTATGGCTAGGGTGACTTTGTTTAGGGAAGCTCCAATTCAAAAGGACCAGTAAATATTGGGTCTCGTTTACCTCAGTTTGGTCAATCTTTTATGTTTTTAAAATCTTAAATGATGCAATGTGATATTTAACTTTTTCGATACTATACTTTTTCTTATTCAATACCGGTATTAGGAATCTTATCGAGTAGTGGTTAACCTATCCCTATTACCGTCTCAATATTTACACTGTTAAATGTCTCAGCAAGCATCATCTTACCTGTCCATTGGATGTGCACTAAATCATTACTGGATACCTCGAGTGTGTTGGGGTAGAAATCATATTCAACAGCAGGATACGTTTGTACGATATTGCCCCTCTTTCCGCGGACGTTGAGATTGTAGATATCCTTGCCGGCCATATTGGCTGTGCGTGGTGCAAGGAGGAATACATGTGTTCGGTCTTGGAAGGTGCGGCCGGTCTGGGCGGTGTTGAGGGCTAGTTGGAGATCCTCTCCCAGGGGCGCTACTTTGGGGTCATTGGTCACCCTAAAGTCAAAGGAAGTAAAAAAGTCTTTGAATACCTTTACTTGACTTAAACCCAAGATGAATAAAATAGTGGATATGTAGCGAGAGAACAATTACTATATGCGCTATAGGGAAGACCATGGTATCCCAGGGGTCTCGTATCTGGCCTCAGTGTGACGTCACTAGAAGACGAAGTTTACATTACCGAGAAAGCTGCACACCAACATGCGCAGAAGGTAACTTTTGGGCTATTTGCCGCAGCCTGGTTAACTTACTATCATCATTATTACTATACCACTACAACTTATTATCATTAGCATCATTATCCTCTTTATCATTAGCATCATTATCATTATCATCATTATTATTATTATCACTATCATCATCACTATCATCATCATCACGATCTTCATCATCACGATCTTCATCATCACAATCTTCATCATCACTATCATCATCATCACCATCATCATCACCACCCTCACTGGCTAATTGAAATCATAACCACCCCTCTAGATTGCTAAAACAATCAAAATAAGAAGAAAAAATCAGCCTTATTCTAACTGCTTAAGATTTACTACTCAAACTAACAAACTATAGTTTGATAGTTCAATAAACCTGCATACAAAAACTTTCAATAAACTTACAGATCATCACCATTGTTGCTTGCATCTGTGTTGTATGGATCGTAGTCATCTGTTGAAATGTTATACCTGAAGGATACAAAAAATAACAAATTAAGTATGAGAGGCAACCATTTAGAAATAAATATATATGTAATGCTAGATAAAATCTTATAGTAGTTACTATGTGATTTTTTGTGCAATTGCAATTTTAAATTAGGTCTCGTTATTTCTCTCTTTATTATCATTCAGTACAATTACCAGTACAATTACCTTAAAATCAATACCAACTTACAATAGGAATATATTCGCCAATACACCCATGTTGACACACCTACAGATACACATAGATCACCCATTGATATCAGAAAATGAGTAAATGCCAGATATCATTTTAACTGTATTCTGAAAATTTGAACAAAAAGTATTCACAGATATACAAGTATAGGGTGTTTCAAAATAGTCATGTGACCTACCTAATTCTAAAGACGCATCTCTGAGTATTTCCAGATGGGAAGTGAGGCAAAGTCCACGTATAGTTGTTAGGCACTCCATCACGACCGTTGCCATGGTGATTCACTCTGGAAAATGAAAAATTATTATTACTTCAGGATGATTGGAAAGTCCTTAACATTTCATTGTCAAATGCAAAGTATAAAATGTAAATATCTTAAATAAAGATATGGACAAACGTCTAGGCTTAGCTTAACCTTCATATTTTTGGTATCCTAGGATCTATTCCTATATATCTATTTGATTTTCTGTGGTTTAATGGTGTAAATATTTATAAATGTGAACATATCATAGAAATATATCCTAGTGGATCATTATAGGTTGTATAACCCATCATGGTTGCATGCTCCCCAGGGAGTTGAAATGGTTCAAAGAGTGAACAGGCCTGCTGGGGAATAAATGTATAGTCGTGTGAACATTGATAAAATGGAACAAGACTATAAACCTAACATTTTAAACCTAACATTTTTATGGTTGGGTGGTGAAACCAAACCATGAGCGAAAGGCTAATGGTTTAACATGTTAAAATGTTGATCAGAACCCAATCCACAACTCTCATTCAAATATTTTGTGAAATGGTGCTTTTTTTCAAGTATCATCAGTTCATGCACTACTAGGCGATCTCCAGGCAAAAAACGTGTTAAACATTAATACCCATAAACTAGGGCATTCCCTATGGCAAACCTATACCTACCTACAATTGACAGGTATATTTGGTATAATCATTAGGGGCAGTAGTACTGGGCTTCCCCATGTGGCTCCCTCTATAGTATCATATGTAGTATTGAGAAAAGGGTTAAAATCACTATAATGATTCCTGATGACAGTCTGGTAGGGACGGAAGTGAAAGACATTATCTAGTGGCGCCACCTACAGCACATACAGTATCATATGGAAATATTGAGAAAAAGGCCGAATTCTACCTGCACCACTCCATCTGGAGTAGGCAGAAACACTAGAAATTCCCCTTGTGGCGCCATCTATGATTTCATGTAATATTGAGAAAGGTATGAACTTCACCTGTTCCATGGAGCCTGACGACAGTCTGGTGCCGCCATCAGTACCAGACATTCCTTAGTGGCGCCATCTGTTGAGTCGTAAGGAACTGCCCACTTGTAGGTTTGGCCTCCCTCTGTGGCGGAGTTACAAGCGCCCTCTGTAGTGAATTCTGTAAATTACAAAAAAGGGTAGAAAAACATTAAAACATTATATTTGTCATGGAGAGGTGCCAGGGCACGACATCTTTTGTCCAGTAAGGATAGGGCCCTCTGTAGTGAATTCTGTAAATTAAAGAAAAGGGTAGAAAAACATTAAAACATTATACGTGTCACGGAGAGGTGCCTGGGAATGAGATCTTATGCGCTCTAAGGAGAGCTACCTCTGTAGTGAATTCTGTAAATTAACTTTTAAAAAAAGGTAGAAAAACATTAAAATATCATAGTGCCTTTTAGAGCTGACTAGAGTTTGCAGTTGCCTCAACCCATTTATGCTTGAGAGTAACCCTTAGCAATGGTAGTCTGGATTTACAGTAATTTTGACAGGAACCCAGGAATTTAAGAATAACTTCCCAAAATACTTTAAGGGTTTTGCTGGTGATGTTCTGATTGATATTCTAGGTCTAATCTTTTCCGCCAAATATGGTTTTGGTATTATAGGTTTCAGCACAATATTCAGGCTGACTTTGGCCAAGTGTGAGCATTAAAGAATGTTTCCCTTTCCCTGGATTTATTATGATCTGGCTGTGCTTCATCTGTTATCAATGATGGCCAGAATCTTAGCTGCTAAACCTACTACATCTTCTATAAGCCTGACTTATCAAACCACAAAGAATGAATATTAGCAATAGACATTAGAATGATGTATTTGAAGAATTATTAAATGTCTTTGAAAAATGACTAAAACAATCCTGGATACTCAATCTTTCATGACGTAGCAATTTTATAGATATCAAATAAGCAAAATTTAGTCAGTCAAGTCTATATGTACAGTATCATAACTTTCTTTGCAAACACCTCGCATACATACATACATACATAAATACATACATAAATACATGCACACATACACACACATACATACATGCATACAGACATAAATTAATGGTCACAACTCATTTGCTTTCTTGGAGCTTTTTCAAGATAGTTGCAGAAATTCTGCCATACTTCGCCATTTTCTGTGCACTGTGCTGCATTGTTCCAGCGTGAGTAATGCTTCCTTTGTGTCTTGGCGGTGTCCCAAAAAACAGGCATAAATTAATGAGATCTATATAGTCTTTTCTACCACTGTCAACCACAAAATGCCTATTGAAGAAAAAAACATCAAAAATAGCTAATGTTCAATAAATTTGTAAAAACACATACTTGGACAGCCCAAAAATTGCAATTTGATTTGACAAAAATAAATACATGCACACATACACACACACATAAATACATACATACACACGCATACATGCATACAGACATAAATTAATGGTCACAACTCATTTGCTTACTTGGGGCTTTTTCAAGATAGTTGTAGAAATTCTGCCATAGTCCGCCATTTTCTGTGCACTGGGCTGCATTGTTCCAGCGTGAGTAATGCTTTCTTTGTGTCTTGGCGGTGTCCCAATATTCGACGCACTCTCCGTAAGGTTGTACATTGAAGCTCTTGGTCTCATAATGACTGGAAGAACGAATGGACAGCTTTTTAAAAAGGTGATTTATGAAACAGACCATCTCAAACAGTCCCTTAACTCTGATCATTGCACATTCAAGCTTTAAAATACTAGCTTACATGAAAGGCAACAATATAGAGTTTAACCCATTAATGCTCACAGTGGCCAAAAGCAGCCTGGCAATTTTGATGGAATTTCTCAAGCAAAAACGTAATTGGGAAATATTTGAATAAGAAATGTTACCTAGAACACTACCAACAACTCTCCTTCAAATATTATGCAAAATTATTCCTAATTTACAAGTTATTGTCAAAAGTATCTTGTATCAAGACAACAATTTCAAGTGGAACTCTTCATCATTGACTGATCAAATACTTCTTTAAACCAATGGGGAATGGCAATACTAAAAATCCAGGGGGTGCTGTGCTGATTTGGGGTAGAACTTGTAACATTTCTCCACCAAAACTCTCTTTGGTTATGATATCCATATTTTTGAATTGAACAATGACGCATTGGCTGTATAATCTTTCTATGAAACTTTCACTGCATTGAGGAAGATTTTTATCTACTTTCAGCCAATTACTTTCATTCAGGTCCTACTGTACCACAACATTGTGTCCAACTATTGCCCAAAATCAATTGTTATCCTCTTTTGTTGAATTCTGCTTATGAAGTGTCGGTTTACATTGAAAATTGTATTAAATTAAAACTGCAACAAATCTTTTCAAGACATGCTATTCTGCAGACAAAAATATCCCTATGTTTAATGGGATTCCCTGCAAACATGGTCGTCAAAATGACTGTAAGGTTAGGGCTATTTAGAATAACTTCAATTCCTTGAAATTTGGATTTGGAATTGCAATCATCATCACTTTTGCCATAAATAGACCACATTGCCAATTTTAGACTAAATCGTGACTAGCCAGTAAATGGTTGAGGAAACCAGAGTACCAATCAAAAGAACACTGCCTAACTCCAAGTCACTTGTAAGTTTCTCACATGCCCAGGCTGGGATTTGAACCTGAGCAGTGTTGAGAGACAGCGGGCAGTCAGTGGAAATACCTTAGGTCACTAGGCCATCAGGGCAGGCACCCAAATTCCTTTGCATTTGTCTCAGAAGTAAAAAGTACTGTATTGAAACTCACTTCCACATTGTTATATTTTCGGCTTTTACAAAAAAATTGCTTACCCACCCTATTTTTTTGGACCGTTACAGGAAACAAACAACTTTTTACAGCTTTATTCGAAATACTTCTCTTTCCTTCCTATGTCTCCGTTATAAAAATGAGTTAGTACAAGAAAACTCACTTGCACATTGTTTCGTTTTCGGCCAGAACCGCAATATCCTTCCACTGGGTGGGGTGCCAGTAAGGGTAGTAGTCTCTCTCCTCCGGGCACTCGTAGCCCCGGCGCTGACCATTGTTGTTCTGGCGTGTGTACACGGCATGACTGTATCCATAGGGACCATTTTTCAACTGCTGATCAGCAGTGAATAAACCTAAACAAGAGAAAGAAAAAAATAAAATAATAAATAAGTAAATAAATAAATTTAAACTAAAATAACTAAAAGAATTGACTGAATTGTTAGAGAAAATAAATTTACAAAGAGCGATACTTACATCAAATAACGAAGACAAAAATAAAAAATATACAAATATATATCATATCAAAATATAATACAGGCGAACTTGGATATGAAGGACTCAATGGGACCAGGAAAATTGGTCCGTCGTATGCAAAATCCGTCATATACATATGACACATGCTTGATATGCATGGGACTGGGACCAAGCATATCGTCCGTCATAGGCAAAAGTCTGTTGTACAGTGGTCCGTCATATCCAAGTTCACCTGTTTAGTAACATTCCTTTAAAATGTATCTAATAGTATACAAAGAACATCCAGATGAAGGTGAAAATCTTACCTAGGTTTCTCTCCCTCATGAAGCACTTATCGTAGGACTCAAAGCCCTCATTAATGGCTCTCTTCGCGTCGATGGAATCAGATTTTCGTTTAGCGGCCTGTGCTTGAGATCTTTCCCGCCTACTTGGTCTCTTGTAGTCCTGCCTCTTGAGGCTCACACCATTTCTCAGGGTATCCTTACTAGCAGTGGTGGCATCTGAAAAAAACAGGCGTAAATTAAAGAGATCTATATAGTTGTTTCTACCACTGTCAACCACAAAATGCCTATTGAAAAAAACACATTGAAAATAGCTAATGTTCAATATATTTGTAAAAACACATATTTGGTCAGCCCAAAAATTTAATTATCACGCACCATGCACATGCCACTGGTAATGGTGGAGGAAACTGGAGTGCCCATGGAAAACCAACTCCGAATCTAAGACACTGGCAACATTTGCACAAGCCCTGGGCCAGATTTAACTTGTCTCTGGTTAAAGACAATCAGTGTCACACATTGGACCACTCTGCTATTGGGACTGGCCCAGCTTTTAATATTGGAAATTTTACATGTAATTAACCCATTTATGCCTGTAGCGCCCAAAATTGCTTGCCTTATAATTTGGTGATATCTCTCTAATGAAATCAATTTAAGAAATATATGATGAAAGAGAAATGTTGATCAGAATCTAGTCGACATATATCCATTAAATAGTTTAAAATTTATTGTTCAATTCCAAAGTTATATTCAAAATTATCATAGGTCTAGACGACACTTGTTAACCCTTCCAATGCTGAGGCTACTTTCGTTCAAATCACAAAAACGCAAAAATCTCTGAAAACCATCTAAACCCTGTCATGTTGGTATTCATTGGAAAGCTCTCGCCGAGTACTTTCAAATGAGTACCCATTTGCCAGGGTTTCAGTCATTTTTCAGGTTTTTCGCATCATTTTGTATTGGCCAAATTAGCCACCAGCAGCATAAGGGTTCAGGAAATATCCAGGCATGAAAGGGTTGAAAAGCAGTTATCAGAAGTGGGAGAATTCATGAACAAAAGGGGTGTGATCTCGAAGGGGCTAACACCATAGTCTCAGCCAGAGGGGGATCTGGCCACCACTTGGACACCCAAACCTTCAAAGATAACCCCTCAAAATAACCCCCCTTGCAATGGTACTCATCACCTTAAATACTCCTTTAAAACAATGGGGAAATGGCAATACTAAAAATCCAGGGGGTGCTGTGCTGCTTTGGGGTAGAACTTGTAACATTTCTCAACCAATACTCTCTTTGGTGATGGATTTCTCAAAATGTCACTTTTAAGCATAAACTTGATTTTTTTTCACCTATATTGTAGTTCCCATGACATTGTATAAGGATATCATATCTGGCCATTATTCAGACACCCAAACCCTCAAGAATAACCCCTCAGGTCACCCAGTTTTTGAGAGCGATTTCCCAAAATGTCAATTTCAAGCATAGAATTTAATTTTTTCATCTCAATTTGGTTCCTATGACATTGTATATGGAAAGCAACCCTTATTTCAATATGTAAAACCATGTTTATTGTTATAATCTGAGTATATTGTGATATCCCTTGAAAAATATTGCATGCCCAAAAATGTTACAATTGCCAATTTTGGATACCCATTTTCTAAACCCTGGCTAAAACCCTACTTGACGGATATTGATTTGTCATAAACTTACCATCAGCTTCGCACATGTACTGGAGAACGAGATTGCAGTTCACTTTTTGTGGGTCGCTATCCTCGTTCCCGCCACAACCGTGCTGATTGGTCCACTGGAAGGTCAAGTAGCTCTTCCCGCCGTTGCTAGGATCGCTTTGGAAATATTTCTGAAACAGAAAACCACATAATATTTCACCATGGTTAGTATATTAGGTGACCTGTACTTGAATTGCAGTTTGCTGGATCCACTGTTCTAAAAATAACCCACAAAACGTGAAAAAATCACTCTTGATTTTTTCAAAATATAAACGGCCGACACAACTTAACAGTTTCTGATGATGAATGCATAACAGTGAGATTTTTTATTAGATAGATAAAACAATAGTTCAATGTCAATAAAGAACCTAGAAAAACACTAAATAAACCATGTGACCATTTCCAGCACTTGTTCCACCTGTTCTCCACACCTGTTCCCCGCCGCCGTGAAAATTCAGCTCATACGTATTGGAGTATCAATTTCCCTGTTTAAATTGGAAGTTTTACTTCCCAACTCGGTAATGCTTGGGTTCAGAATAAAAACAGGATTCTAATTTCATTTTTATTAACCTCCCTACCGACTCTGCAAATATGGTCTGGGAAAGATCTGCCTTATTGTTTATTTAGATTTGGAATAGAAATAAGCATAATTTTTTATGTTCTATTCAGATTAAGAAGTAACTTACCAGTTATCAGTGGTGGAGGAAACTAGATTGAGCAGTAAATTAAGGGCTTTAACCATAATATGTATTCAAAAATTCATATTATTCTCTACTTTGGTGCATAGATCTATACATACAAGGATCCAAGTCCTAAGAAAGTCCTTACTAACCATTTTATATTGTGCCTCATCCGTGTTTCCCTGTGAGTTGAATTTAGTATCACCAACATTGAAGCCTCCTCTATTATTATTCTGCATAAGAAAAAGCATGTATGGATAAAGAATAACGCATTGCAATTAAGATCAACACAACCAACAAATTCTTTCAAAAAATTAAAAGATAATCAGTGAATGTGGCACTCGGTAAATTATTAGCTCTCATTTAATCCAACAGAAAGAATGTTATCACAACAGAGTGTACATTAGCAATTGTCAATGACATAATAATTGCATCACTTAAAAATTGTGAACAATTTTAAGCACCGTATACAAGTTTGTCTCAGTGCATAGACAAAGCATGAAGTATGAAAACTGCATTTCAAAATATCTTATTTCAAGAAATGCAACTGAACACGTTTGTAATTCATTGCATAGTACATTTAACAGGATTAACATCTAACAAATACAGTTCAGTTAAATCTAAAACTAGAATAAAGCTATATCATCTCAAAAGAAAAGATGCTCTATGCAAACACATTGCTGTCCTACATTGTGTACCAAAAGCGCCACCTTTTGTCCTAATGTAGAACTATGCAACTTAAGATTCTCTTTAGTTCATGGAATCTGGTAGACCGAAATATCTGACTCCACATTTGACTAGATGTTGATTTCTTATGTTGATTTAGACAATATCTAGAGGTACTCTTAAGCATGAAGGGATTATTATGCTTTTAATACCATTCTTTGGATATAAGCAGATGATTAAACTTACCTGTGAGTCAAACACTCTATTAGCATTATTCCTATTTGCAGATTTCTCATTTAGTCTGTTGTTTGAGCCTCGAGGGTTGTGTAGGTATATGTCTGCGTTGACTAGCACAAGGCAGGCCAGCAGGGCTGCCAAACTCCCTTGCATTTTACCAATCTGAAAAATAGAACACAACAGAATTACAAAAATGATACTTTGAAAACTAGATACCACACCTGGTTAAAGCAGGTACATTGCATTTTATTGTGAGTATAATTAATATGTGATATACATTGGAACTACATGTACATGTGCATCATTTTTGATTTACAGAACCTGGTGTCCAGTATGAATATTGACTTTTGATATGCATGGGAACTCTTCTGCTCACTGGCATTTGTTGATCAGCAAAAGGAAATTTGGTAGTGTGAGAGTTTTATAAGATCAAAGATTTTTTGCTTCGTAGACACACAGCTGACAAACGCATGCCTTTACCAAAAACATCCGGTAGATCGCAATGAACTCAAATGTTAGTCCCTTTTAAAACTAATTTCTACAACGAGAATTTATCATGGTTAAAGGCACTATGAAAAAAGGTCGCATGCTTCGATTTCAACTCTTTTACACCTGGGGTACATATGTGACCTGCTATATGTAGATGACTCTTTGAATGGAGTATTATTCCGTAATTCGAAAACTATGAAAGAGGGTAGGCTAACACTAACTGGAATCATTTCCCGAACTATCAATCTGTTATAAAGATTCTTTCATACGTCAGGCAATGTTGATACCCAAGATGTGAATGAGTCAATCGCCATAGCAACGCACGAGATAGTAGAAAATGACAAACAAGCCAAATTGCTCCACCTATCGAGCTGCGGCGTAGATTAAGAATCAATAGGGTAGTTGAAACGCGCATCTCAGTATGTTCTATTAGGTAGTTTAAGATAGAAACTCCCTGGTTCTATGAATAACCAGGCAATACGAGAGATGTACATCACATAGATTATGTATATTTTTGGTTATACAAACTTGATACAGGTCTCTGACCTAACAAAATAAGCCAGTTTACACATTGTTTATGATATTTTTGTGATACAGTTCTGTGAGGTGCGTCCATTGCCTACGCCTGCAATCACCTGAGCAAAAACAATGCGAACTTTTAAGAGAGTCACGTAAACGCAAGAAGGCCAAAGACAGATCATGTCTATTGAAACTTTATATTAGCACCATTCCCTTACTTACAACCTCCCCGAATTGAGTTAATGATGTTTGACGCTTATTGATCAGTTTTCCGCAAAATGTGAAAAGGATGTAACGTCCTGGCTTTCGTAATGTGAAAGTGTACTAAACTTTCAATCAACATAAAATAAAAGATGTGCAACCAACATAAAATAAAAGAAAATCAATAAGCAGAAAATTAAAAAATAGTAATAACTCGCAAACAATTGAGTAGAAAGATGTAGAGCATTAACCCATTCATGCCTGTATAGTAGCCAAAACTGCCTGACAATTTTAGTAATTTTTCTCTAACCAAAGCAATATTTAGAAAATATTTGAACGAGAAATGTTCATGAGAACTTTATCGACAACTCTCCTTGAAATATTTTGCAAATTTACGCTTCAATCCGAAGTTATTTTCTAAATTTTGACAGGTCCAGACGACACTGGTCAACTAGATTTCCAGGCATGAATGGGTTAAATACATTAACTCCAGAGTTAAACATGCGAACGGCAGAAAATATAAAAAATCTTCCAAGCAACAGTATTTCATCTCTGATATAGAGCAGTAGGAGCCGACAGCACAAAAAACTTACATGATTGCTCGTTGTAAAATATCGTATTTGTTGTAGTACGAGCCTTTTTAGTTGTTAAAGACCGACAGTTGGGTAAGTTTTAATTCAAAATACTCATAGTTACAACCCCATCTAACCAGACAACCATTTAATGACGCCTGTCACGGGAGGCGAAGAGCACGATGATTGGCATGCGTCTAGTGGAGGCGGGGCGATTGCCGTCTTGGCTTCTATGTGACACGCCCCTTTGCATTTTCTGAAGTTCGTGACTCAGAGTAGACCATTTTAGATGACCCCTTCTTCCCTCTTGTAGGTTATGTCCGTGAAGTTCACTACTACCATAAATAGATGAACCCCCCTTTCGTTGAACACGACGTTGTTCCTTTATGGTCATTACATGGCTGGTGTCTGCCCGAGGCGGGCCGATTAACGACTTGGCCTCCAGACCAAAGGCCAGAGATATTACACGCCCCTCTGCTTTTCTGAAGCTCGTGCCTAAAAGTATCGACCATTTTAGATGACCCCTTCTTCCCTCTTGTAGCCTCTTGTTAAGCCTTACTTCACTACTATCATAAATAGATCTGCCCTTTTGCTGAACACGACGGAGGACCCAGAGTTTTTCGGAACTAGGGTTGGATGACATGTGTCGGCAGTAGAATGGGTGTAGGGGGGGGGGGGGGGGGGGGGGGGGGGGGGGGGTTGACTGTAACGTGTTCGTGTTCGGCGTTCATTTACCCTACATGTCTGTAGGGTAAATGAACGCCCGGCCGCTACGCGTCGCCACCGTCCTGTATTATAATATTATAATTACTTGTGACGTCATCAAAACTGTAAAATCGCTAATTTCACTGATTTAAAAAAGGTTATTTAATTTCCTAAAAGTGTATTCTTAGTACAATTAGTCCATTGAATGTATCCATGCTGTTTGACCAAAACAGAGTGGACGCTATCATACATAACTGGAAGAACCAGGTTTTCAGTAATGAAACAATCCCAGGCGTTCCACAAAGGCTTTCGACGTGTTTGAAGCCGCCTAACGGCGGGTTCTGGAACCTCGCGTCCAGACCTTTTAATGCCATTGGCCATTTAGTGGAGCAAGTGAATTGCATAAAAACTAAAATGTATGCTCGACAACATCATGGATAGATATGATCATATATGGTTTCATGATAACTTTATTATATTAACTATGCAAACTAGGCGATATTTTATTGTAGGCCAAAACTGAATATTCAACTTAGAAGTTTTGGTACAATCGAGAATGATCGCATTGCAAACATTTTCAAATGTAGAAGTAGTAGTATAAGTACATGTAGTACATGTAGTAGTAGTAGTAGTAGTAGTAGTAGTAGTAGTAGTAGTAGTAGTAGTAGTAGTAGTAGTAGTAGTAGTAGTGGTAGTAGTAGTAGTAGTAGTAGTAGTAGTAGTAGTAGTAGAGGTAGTGGTGGTAGTAGTAGTAGTAGTAGTAGTAGTAGTAGTAGTAGTAGTAGTAGTAGTAGTAGTAGAGGTAGTAGTAGTAGTAGTAGTAGTAGTAGTAGTAGTAGTAGTAGTAGTAGTAGTAGTAGAGGTAGTGGTAGTAGTAGTAGTAGTAGTAGTAGTAGTAGTAGTAGTAGAGGTAGTGGTAGTAGTAGTAGTAGTAGTAGTAGTAGTAGTAGTAGTAGTAGTAGTAGTAATTGGCAATTATTATAGCGCTTTTTCCTCCTGTAATGTACAAACACCCTCTTGTTTTTTTTATCTCTAAGATGGCTTTTCCATGTAGACTGCAACAAAAATAGCATATATAACGATTGGAATTTATAGTTATTATGAGCGTTATGAATAGAAGGGGTCTAATTGAAGAGCCCGCTCATGGCAGTTGCACTGAAACGCACCTGTTTCAGTGTTTCAGCCGATGGGATAAATGCACCCAAGTCGTGATACGTTTACGCTTCATTAAACAGGAAGTCAACCCTGACGTGTGTTTTTTTTTAAATCAGAGGCATCTCAAATAGAATGGAGAGGGAATGAGAATTGATCATGTTTCAAAACGTTAAGCACTCAGTGATGTACTAGTTGCCATGGCAATGCTACACCAAAAACTCGGCCTCCATGTCAACAACAATCGTCATGGATACTTAATAAATTCGTTTATTCGTCAATAATCGCAAAAGTCATATGGAGTACACAAAATGCACTTTAAATGCACGCAGTGCGCAATTTTACTGATATCTTGATTGGAGTATGGAGAAAGTCAAATGCCATACTCATACAGGTCGAACAATAGAAACTCATGCAGGTCGAACAATTGAAACTACGCGAAAGTCTAGTACGTCATCTTCTTCGGGTCAAGAAACACGCACAATCAACACTGTTTTCCATTGTGATCCTCTCTATATCCGTCAGTTGGCTAGAGGGTGATCTATTTGTAGAAGCGTACAGCCACAGGTATACTAGAAGACTAGCTCCTAGTCTATGATTTCATTAGATTATGCTTTTCTCTGTTCTAATCTCTATCATTTGCCTTGGATTAAGAAAAGAATGGATATGTAACGAGAGACCAATTACTATATGCCCTATAGTTACATGCTAGCCTCATGCCAGGACTAGCAGATAAGGCAGCAGCACGAGGTCACGTGGGAACAAGGACCAATCAGGGCTCCCGCATCGATTACATTACAGAGAAACCTTATCTCCACCACCTGCTGGGGGTGCCCAGAGCACCTATTAGCGACTATTAATTGACACTGGTTGAGGCTAGCATGTCCAGGTTGACCGGCTGGTTTCCATTCCATGTGTTGGTCTTCTAAGCATTTGCTAATGCCTTGGTGTTAGTTCCTGTGGCTTGTGATAGATGGCACCATGGGTGGGCACACTGGTCAGTCAGAACCATAGACTAGTACCAAACATTGACCTAGATATGGTCCCTATGCTTAAGGTATAGGAGGGTACAGCAAATTTGCTGTACTCATTAGTATTCTAATTTCCCCTGGAAGCACCCCTTGAAACCAGCGAAGCACCCATTAAAACCAGCGTTGCTATAGAGGCCCTGCCAACTGGATCTCTTGATTTTTCACACCTCATTAGCAACACTCATCATAATCATGCTTATGACCCTACTACAACATTTGGGAAGGCATAAATGGGTTTCAAGACACCTTTTAAAGGATGCAGAGGTTCATACATCCACACATACGCAGCTTATCATTTTCTGAATGACACCTTCATGACAGGGGCCTTTAACAGATTATCTTCTATAAGAGCTCCCTCATTCTCAAGCCCTGCATCCAGTGTATTCTTCTTATAGTATACTCATTTTAATCATTGATGCTATTTGGTCTTATAACAAAAAGCATCGGTATATAAAATCGGTATTAGAGTCGGCACCGACTAGACGACTACCTACATGTAGTTATAAGTCGTGGGGGAAACCAGAGTACCCGGCGAAAACCACCGCCTAATTCCACGTCACTGGCAACTTTCTCACATGCCCCAGCCGAGAGGTGATACGACACCGATATGTTAGTGCAATTCAGTTTATGGTTATATCTAACATTGACAGAAGTATTCAAACAATACGTGATAAACGGAATTCACCAGATATCTATACTTTTGCCTAATTGCTATACGGTACCGTATTTGTCATCCGCTGGCTATCTTTCTGCCGAAGGATTTACAAAATACTGCTTTATTAATTGACCTTATTGGCTAACTTTTTTTCTAATTTGAGTATGGCTTTCGTCGACGCTCGACATTAAAACCGTACCTTTAGATGTGTACTCCATTTGACGCGTTTTCATTTTAATTAAAGGTACCGGCACTTGAAAATAGATAAAAAGCCCCACTACCTATGGGGAGCCGTTTGTAACATCACGAATTCTGTTTACAGAATACAATTCTGTCCAACAGAATACGATTTCTGTTGGACAGAATTGTTTTCTGTTCGACAGAATAACATTCTGTCGACAGAATTACATTCTGTCCAACAGAATACGAATTCTGTTGGACAGAATTACATTCTGTCGACAGAATACAATTATGTCCAACAGAATTCGTATTCTGTCCAACAGAATTCGTATTCTGTCAACAGAATTCGTGATGTTACAAACGGCGCCCCATAACTACCAGTGTAATGTAATACTAGTATTCATTGACTATTATACGTGATATAAAATTATATCAGACCATCAGAAGTATTGCCATTTATTTCTACTAAAAAAAGATATAATAGGCGAATATTGGGTGAAATTAATTCCGAGTATAAGCCATAGGCTATGGTCGTTGTATGTGTGGGGTAAAAAGCCGTCACAACAAGCTCTATCTCCACGATAGGTAAATCAAAACACTCACCTTATTGGTTTCAGAACTGATTGCGATGCTCCTCTCCGGACGATCTCTGTCAAAGGCAATGAACTTAGCGCAATGTTCGCCTTAACATGCCAATGTTCCACCCCACCCCCCTCACCCCCTGGCGGTGTAGGTATGCAAATAGCAACGTCCGTCACTAGATACATGTTGTTCGTTGTCGCTCCAATGCCCGTAAACATTAAGGGGAGGAGCTTATCTCTCCATACATGGCAGCAGTCCAACTCACACCAGAGATAATATATATATAAGTATAGATATCTCTGTTCACACACAGTTTCGCACGACGGGGCCTTCATTTCGTATTATCGGTGATGGATAGCCCCCTAGGCACAATAAATCCTACCCCTATGCTAAGCATGCTTATTTCTTTAATATCTAATTTGAAAAGAATACCAACACAAACATGAACCAATTCTGATTTAGTTTTAAACTTGGTCCACAAGTGGCAACAATAAGATTTTTCTAGTTCCTATGTTTTGTTCACCAATGGCGCCCATCTTGTATGTGATAGATAGACCCGAAGGAAGTTGTATATGCTATATACCCGAGGTGTTTCGAGGCGAAGCCGAGTAACTCTCAAGGGTATCACATATAACACAGCTTCCGAGGGGTATATGTACATGTAGCTTGTAACACAGTTGACTGCTTTTCACCAATCGCAGGCCAAGAAAAGCTTGGCTAAGCTCTCTTGCTCAATACCCTCTGTGTTTCAGGCAGCTTAGAGAGAAAGGGTTCAAATAGTGTGGGATATGTAATAGAAAGAACACGAGGGGCCGTGGGTTATGGGGGAAAACCCAAGTTTCCGCACGAGTGCGCAGCACGAGTGGGGAACCGAGGGTGGTCCCCCATAAACCACAGGTCCCGAGTAGTTCTTTCTGACTTGTAGCATGGCCAGCTCCCTTCAGGCAATCTCAGGCCGAGAGAAAGGTAGGCTCCAGAACACAGGAAGTACAGGAAAGGAATAGTGAAGGATAAGGGATGGGAAGGCATACAGATTCCTCTCGATTATCTGACGTTAATAGGACATATAGTTTAGCGCTCTGGCAATGGAGAAGGTAGGATATTCGGGTGAGCAGTGTGTGGGGGTACACATCATACCTCATGGTAGATTCATGTTTAGATGTCTTTATTTCGGCTATTGTAAATATCCAACAGAATACCCTGCTCTACGGCCTTCCTTGTAGTGTCTTATCACATCAGAGACGCACAGATTTGAAGTGATGTTGATTTTCAGTGCAGAATAATGGTATTTCTCTCTCTCTCTCTCTCTCTCTCTCTCTCTCTCTCTCTCTCTCTCTCTCTCTCTCTCTCTCTCTCTCTATATATATATATATATATATATATATATATATATATATATATATATTTATATATATATATATATATATATATATATATATATATATTATATATATATATATATATATATATAAATATATATATATATATATATATATATATATACATATATATATATATATATATATATATATATATATATATATATATATATATATAAATATATATAAATATTATATATATATATATATATATATATATATATATATATATATATATATATATATATATATATATATATATATATATATATATAAGGTATCTCCGCAAGTGTGCTTTCCCGAATGACCACGGTTCACCTGCTTTTGTTTCACCCACAGGTAGGTGTCCACTGACCACAGAGGCTCCACTCCTACAGAGGGCAAAGCCTCTGTGGTAAGTGAACATCTCTTTGTGGGTGAGACAAAGACAGCTAACCGTGTTCTTCAGGAAATAAGAACACACTTTTCGAGGCCTGTGATTGGCTGAAGGGAGCAGGCCATGCTTCAAGTACCATATAACACACACTTTTCGAGGCCTATGATTGGTGGGAGCTAGGCAACTGTGATACAACAGCTAATTGTACCACAGCTGCCTGCCTTCCACCAATCACAGGACTTGAAAAGTGTAGGTTGTATGGCATAACGTACACTTTTTGAGTCTTCGTTCTCTAGCTGCTAAAACTATAGAGGTGTTACCCAAGGGTATTGAGCAAGATCGAACAGCCATGCTTTTCTCAGCCTGTGATTGGTGGAAGGCATTCAACTGCGGTACAAGCTACATAGACCCCTCGGAAGCTGTGGTGTATGTGATACTCTTGGGGGCACTCGGCTTCGCTTCGTATAAACCCTTCGAATAAATCACATACATCAAAGTTTCATCGGGGTCTATCTATCACATAAACTAACAGCTAGACATCAAGTATTGTAGTAAGAGAACAGGTGAAAACAGGGAAAACATGACTTATTTTTTTCATAGCCTATGTGCTACATATAGTTTAACACATTGGAAGCCATGGTGTATGTGCTATTCTCGTGGTGTTACGAGGCGAAGCCGAGCAACCATGAGAGGTGAAAAATAGTGATCTAGGCTTTGTGTGTCGAGGCCAAGCCAAGCAACCCCCAAGGGAATTTACTTGTTTTAATTTCATCTGCCATTATCTAGTTGTTGTTTCTTGGGGTTTTTTTCTGGTAAGTTTAGTTTAGTTTAGTTCAATATTCTCTTACCGTTTTCTAATTCTTATCTCCATGAATTAAGCACTGACTGCAATGTTTGTATAAAGTTCGTTAAATTCTGGTGATCTGTGTGTGAAGCCATCTATCATCTAAAGTACTCTACTATTCTCTAGTGACGTACTAATAAAAGGTGATGTAACTAACTTCATAACATACGCTATATGTAATTTTGCAGTTTCTTTTCATAGGATTTGGAGTCACAAATTTCAAGTCCCTAGAAAAATATTAACTATTGACAAGGAAAAAGTCATAAGGGATTTAATCAAGCGATACTTTTCAAGCTGCGATGTCATGAACAAATGAAGTAGGTTTTAAAATCGCCTTCAGTCACGACTCGTCAGTTATTGTTAGTACTTGTACTTATCCATGTTTGGTATTCATGTGAGGTGAGGCCCTGCCAATGTATATCGACAGCCGGTGACTACTTCGAGAGGTCTGACAGGTGGCGACCCCTACACTATATATATACTAAAAAGATGACTATCAGCTGAGTGTCTTTCGACATCATTATTTGGGTGATGTGATGCATGTACATATATAATAGTCGGGAGTTACCTATTTATGCTAAAGTGCTTCTTTAGAAGTTGTCATCTGGATCTAAAATACTTTTGACAATAACTTAAGCAAACTGCATTTCTCTTTCAAATATTTCCCGACTTAGCTTTTACCTCTTATTTTCATCTATCTAAGCGTAGACGAATAAGTCTTTATTCATCTAAGTTTTTTTTTATTAATCTAAGCTTTTACCTACATAATTTCATCGAAATTATCAAGCAGCTTTTCAAAGTTGGCTGTTGTGAGAATTAATGGGTTAAGTATAGTTACCAATTGCTTATACCTTTTAAAGGAAACCAACTAGAAAAATATCTTCCTTCACTTTGCCACAATCAAAACTATAGGGATTAAGATCCGCAGCTGAGCATTGGTGTAGTTTTATAGCCGAGACGAGGGTGTTGGCGGCCTCAGATTTGCAACGAACGCCCTCGGCGAGGCTATAAATCTGCAACAATGGTCAGCGGTGGATATCATCATCATAGCGGAGTTGAGTGATAAAAAAATATCTTACACTTCAGTAAAAATGACACAAAAATCATGCTTTCTTATGGATGCTATGGCAGTGAGCCGGGATTAGGTCTTGACTCAATTGGTTTCTATGGCACCGATGCGGAACACTTTTAAGCCACAGAAACAGTTTTTCACTGAACATAGTATCTTTTCCCAGCCATATTATTGCATATTGCCATGACAACGCGCTATGATAGTGGACAAAGTCGTACTCAGCCTCTAACCAATTCGATTCAGTAATAACCCCTACAATATATATATAAATATATATATATATATATATATATATATATATATATATATATATATACATATATATATATATATATATATATATATATATATATATATATATATATATATATATATATATATATATATATATATATATATATATATATATATACATATATAAATATATATATATATATATATATATATATATATATATATATATATATATATATATATATATACACACATACACACACATATATATATATATATATATATATATATATATATATATATATATATATATATATATATATATATATATATATATATATATATATATATATAGGTAATTACTCTTATGAAAGGATCCTTTAGGAAATATTTGAAGAAGAAATGTTCATCAAAACTCATCCCTGAACCATCCTCCTGGAAAAAGTTTATTCAGTCTGAAATTAAAAATAGAAGGTCACGTCGACAACAGATCTCATCTCGTGCTATAATCCTGGATACGGCTCGAAGACGGGGGATTCTCCGATAGCCGCAGATTACAGACAGTAGGCTCACTAGAAACGCGAGGTTCTGGTCGTGAATGACCCTAGTGCAGCACTGACTACACTGCAGGCGTCTGTGTAACACAAGCATGCGTCTCTTGCGCGCAGAGCCTAATATAATTGTAAATAATAATAATAATAATAAAATCTTTATTAAAAGTCTCACTCAGTATGGATAAACATATTACAGACAGATAAAAACATGCAAGTTCAATATACTGACCACTCTTAAAAGAGTTATGAGAGACATTAAAGCAAGTTAATAGTACATATCACACAGAGATGTTAAAACATAGATGCATTTTAAAATCTTTTAAAAGTTTATAAGACACATTCAGTGTCCCTGTGGTTTCATCAATTCAGATCTTCTAATCTCGAGGATGGTTTTAAGAAAGCTGGCACATTGCTTGACATTATTACCATCACTTAGTATTGTTTTGAATTTCTGCTCCTCTGATATGTAAGAAAACCCTTGGATTGACTCCTCTAGTCTTGTAAATAGAGTTGCTCGCTGTGCATTATAAAGAGGGCAGGTAAGAATGACATGTTTTTCATCTTCAACAGTTTCTCTATTAAGCGACTTGCAGTGAAAACAAATCCTTTCACGCACTGGTAAGCCCTGATAGCGGCCTGTTTCTAGTGCCAGAGGTGCAACCCCAGCTCTAAATTGGGCTAGAGCCCTACGTTGTGCTCTGGGTAAATTAGCTCTAACATAGGTTTCGGCTTCAAAAGTTGTTTTAAAGGTATTGTAAGACCTCAGTTTGTTTTTACCCACCCCATGCTGAGCTTCCTCACGATTTATTGAAGTGAGCCATTTAACCTTCTCGGCCTCCCTCAGAATTGAATCTACATTAGGAATTACCATTTCCGCCAGGTGGAGGTGCTCAACATTGGCCAAATGAGGTGATTGGTTTGAAATAAAGAATTTCCTCACTTTAAAAGCCCAGTTTTTCTTATTTCCTTGAGCTTGGTTATTTGCCCACAGAAACACTCTTCTGGTCAAACGCTCATTTGGCAGAACACTTAGTCTGCACCACAATCTCGTCACACACAGCCATTGGTGGTGTAATGGGGTCTTCCATATGCATATGTATGCCAATTGGTTAATGGCTGCATCTCAGTCCTGTTATCTTTCTTCCAGCTTTATTGTACAAGTTGTCCCAAAATAGAATGCAATGAGCTGCATTTTACCAAATTGGCAGAAAATTATGAGACCGGCATGTATAGTTCATACATCTTTGAAAAGCTAAATATGTCACCTAACTAACATAGAAAAATAAAAATCAAACAATACTCCGGAGGGGAGATACCCCCCCCCCCCCAAAAAAAAAAAAAGGTCACACCCCTCCAACGTGAAATTGCACACGAGAGATACTTGTGTGTTTGCATGTAACATTTCCATACATATGAACACCCATAAAACAATACATCTAAATGCATATTGCCATAAGTGGAGGGCAAATTATATCAAAACAGCCTTTTTGACACAAATAAATTAAAATGAAAGTCTTCATGAGGTGTAAATTGCTGGCCCACCTTGTACTCAATGGACTACAAGTTGCAATGGAAGCTTAAAAAGCGACTGTCCAGTGATCAGGCAATTGCTCCACTCAAATCATTCAAAAGGGGAATTCTGACCAAGTGATTTTGGGCATGATTGATTGGTCATCCCTTTGCATTTTGATAGGTAAGTATCTTTTTTTATTTTTCAAACATTTTTATTTTCCTGCTTGCCGGGCAATCACGGCTATGCCAATGTCATCCTACAATTTACAAATATATCAGGTTTTGCAGTATAAGGGAATATATGTGACAAGAAAATTGTACAAACAGTATAATAAATACTTTAAATATATTGTATCTTGGTATTCTCCAGTAAGATACCCCATCTTTGTTCCAATTTGTCCTCTCTATCACACAATGTGTATTTGTATTTTTCATATCTATAGAGGTTTTTCACCTGATTTTTGATACTTTCTATTGTTGGTAAGGTGATGTTTGTCCTTACATTAACAATTGTCTTCTTTGTTAATAAAATTACTGCATTTACCCAGTGTGCCTTTTGGAGCTCACCTAAAAGTATAGTTCTGTCATTAATGAGATAATTAACAACCCCTATCTCAGACATCCAACGTTCTACTTCTTGCCACAAAGTTTTAACCATGGCACAGTCAATAAGCATATGTTCATTGGAATCTTCATATTCATTACAAAAATTACACAGTGGAGAGTCTTTGATTCTCATTTTAAAAAGAATATTGTTGGTATAAAATCTTCGGTGTAAGGTTCTAAGCTGAATATACCTTAGATAAATGTCATCAAACATACTGATTTTTGAAAAGGATTTTTTGAAATCATAGTTTTCTGTTATATTGCCCACCTTTGAGTTCCACTTTGAGCAAGCATTTTCAATGATTGAATTGGTTTTACCCAATAGCATTTTATAGATTGTTGATACTCCTTTGGTGTCTTTTTGCAATATCACATTCAACATACAATTGTTTGGTATTATATGGTTGTGGAGAGGAGTCTCTCTTGATTGTAAGAAGGCATTGATCTTTATTGTCACATCACCATATTCTAGGAAATTAGTCCGTAATTGAAATTTTTCCTCGAAATCACTCTGACATAATGTTTTCCCGTTAGACTGGAGTAGATCATTTATAGTGTATACTCCTTTGAGTATCCCTTCCTTCTTTATCTGTAATCTAAAATAGATAGGTAAGCATCTTGATGATTGAAGCAGGTTAAACAGGTGAAAGCTGGTAAAACCAGTGCTAGCTTGAGTATAAGCAGGCCAGTACCTGTCGTGTGCAATTTCATTTCAGAGGGGGTGTCATGTTTGGGGGGATATCTCCCGATAGGAATATCATTTCATCATGTTTTTTTTCATGATACTTAGCTGAGATATGTACATGTAGCTTTCCAACAGTGAATAAATGATAAATACCGGCTTCCTTTTTTTCCTGAAATTTTGCGAAATGTTGCTCGATTTTATTCGGGACACCCTGTAGTTCGAGCTCTTCATTGGGCATTTTACAAATTCATCCTTCCTAAGTATCATGCATCTACGTCACACTATCAAGAGTATGGAAAGCCGTTCTGGCAGAAAAGTACAATTACAACTTTAAGGGAAATTATTTTACCTTTTGATATGCCATTAGAGGCAAATGATATGCCTTCATGGGAAAATGAACTGCCTTTAAACGATAATGAATTGACTTTAAAGGTAAATGAATTGTATTAAAGACAATTAACCAGCATTTGCCTTTATAGGCAAATCAATTGTCTTAAGGTAGCTTGAGGGGTAAATCTCTTTGACTCAGTGTTTCCTCTACCCCGCCTGTTTTTATTTGACAGTTTAGCCTATAGATACAAAGTATGTATTGCCTGAAAGGTCCTCTGATGAGGAATCCATTCAATATCATTCCAAAGCAGGGTGTAAGATGTTTTGGGTAAAAAAACCCAGGAAAAGTGCATTTTTGAACGTCAGATTCATAAATTTTGAATAAAGTCGAAAGTGCAAAAACCGTGATAGATCTCCCTCTGAAACACCCTCAGCTATATCTATGCGAAATTTTCAGCAAGTCTGTACACATTTCATATCCTAAATGCATGTGTGAAACGACCATGTTTTGATAGAAATTTGATATGGAGAAAAGGGCCAAAATCATTCCCTGTTAGATTGACGTTGATATTCTAACCTTTGGAGGAAAACACTTTGATGTGAATAGTGCAGGGGTTAACCCACCATACGATTTTTACAATGAACAAAGTTTTATTCAAATAAAACCAGTACTGCTTATTTGAGAGACAACTGATATAGGATCATGATGTTGTGATTGATCTTCTTTGAGCAAAATTTAAATGAGTTAAGCCGAATAGTGAAATTAGTGTTGTGATTGATTCCCGTTTGTGAAATACTTTCATGCCAGCACCATAGCCATGTCTTTTCTATCATTTTTCTGCCAATAATGGCAGTATGGATTGCACCCATGGTCTGAGCCAGCAGGGAACTTCTTAAAATGTCAATCTCAAGCATTTAATTGAATTATTTCATTGTCATATAATTCCAATGACCTTGTATAAGGATATCATGCCTTAATATTTTCATAAGTATAAACATGTTTATGGATGAAATCTAAGTATATTGTGGTCCCCCTTAGAAATTTGGACACCCCAAAATTTTACAATGGCCAATTTTAGGCACCCAGTTTCTTATTCCTGGCCAAGACCCTGGATGCACCTAAGGAAAATTACAACTCCATGATAGACTATAATTTGTATTCTAAGGATTTGGAGTTGGACTTCTCAAGTTTTACCCAAGACATTCATCGGTTATTTCAATATGTTTTTACCTAGCTTAGCACCTTAAAGCTGACCATCAAATCATTAAATGGAGGGAATACCTCGTCCACATGAAACTTCAAACCTAACTTGTATTTCTGCCATGTATCAGTGTGTATATGGGTGTACTTTGCAATCTTTAGATACTCTTAAGGCCACTCCAATTTAATTACTTGTCTTACGAGCTTTTTTTGGAAAAAAAATCCTGTCAGACTCCAAAAAAAAAAGAAAAAAAAAGTCGTCATTGGTGTCTTACGGACGAAAGTGGTTTTGAAATTTTCTGTCAGACTCCAAGAAAAAAAGAAAAAAAGTGCAAGTTTTAAGAATATTCTTTGTAAGTGAGATTCAACCAACTACAGGAAGCTATCATTGCTGTAGTAGAGCCTCAGACTTGAGGAGGTATACCTCCCACCCTTCAGGTTACAGATATCAATAGATTGATTTATTTTATTTAGTTGAGAATAGGCTGGTAGAAACATATCGCTACCAGTCCTAGTCGTCAGACTCAAAAAAAAAAAAAAAAAAAAAAGTCACATTTTTCAACTTTTTTTTCTATTCCAAAATGGCTCATTTCCTACCTCCTGAGCACGTAAGACAAGTAAATAAATTGGAGTGGCCTAATACAATTTGGGAAGTCGCGCATTAGTGAGTGTATACAAATTGATTTGCACAACATGTATGATCTATCAGAATAGCTACAGCCTAGTGAAAAAGCCAAGCCTCCACCGCTAGGAGGATAAATTCCTCATTTATTTGTTACAAAAGCAAAGTTACAGATAGACCTTCAAAGTGTATACCGAAAGGCCCCAATGTCTCACTAGTGATTAACATTTTTTCCACAAATGTTTCAAATATTTTTTAATTATCGAGTGAATTAACTTTTCATAGAATTACAATGCAAGTAAAGAATGAAACTACTGTATTTAGGCAACATTAACTCTCTTTTCTGTCATATGCAAGTGGTGGGGAGAAACCGAGAGCCCAGGACAACCATCTTGTCCCAAGTCACTTGCAACTTCCTCACAAGCTTCATAAGAAACCTGGCAGAAGTGAGAGAGCTAGCTGTCGGTTACTACCTTAGAAATGGAAAGATACTTAACCAAGGCAATTGGCCAGACATCTCCACATTGTTTGCTGAATATCAGGACACTTGTGTAAATAAGTACTTGTTCAAAAGCATCAATTACTTAATGTGTGAAGAAGAGAAAGTTCTGATGAAGATCCTTTCAAATATTCAGAAAGCGCTTCCCTTTCACCCATTAATGAAATATTGCAGGCAGAAGCACATTTAGGAAATATTTAGCAGGACATTACTAACAAATTGCCTTCAAATAGTTTGTAAAATAATTCTTAATTCCAAAATAAGTCACAAGTATCCGCTATCCAGACGATAACTTCTGGAGTAACCCCCCAGCACTAATAGTCAATTCAAATATCACCTGAATTTTTTTAAGGACCAGGAGTCGTTTGAGGTATAGTAGAGATGAATGGGGTTCAAGCATAAATGGGCCATAGCTACACAACTTCTTGTGTAACAGATACAAAGGAAAAATAAAGACAAAACTAAGTAATTACCTAGTATGCAAATATAGATTTATTGAGAAGGAATTGCATCAGTGCTAGTAATAATTATGTCTGTCCAGCAGAGAGAAGGATATCAAATTGATGTATGGATCTGCAAAAGACCGTCCAGTTGTCTAACATATAAATTCTCTAGAAAAAATAGTTAAAGCTCTGACTGTATGTGAACTGACCAAACGCACTTCAAGCATATGTGAATTAATGCCAAAATGAATGATCATTTCTTCAATAAAGAACACTAGTAGACACCTGCCAAGAACAAACCTGTCACGGAGAACAATGTAATAAGGATGAAATCTCCCAGCATCCATCTAAAGCAATAATATGGACACTAAGAATGGAATGTATTGATATTCACTAACAATTCTTATCGACCAGGAATTTCTTCCTAAACATTACAAAAGTTTACTTGCGTTTTATCCAGCTTATAAAACTTTAATATTTAGAGCATAGTGTCTCAGAGAGTAGACATAGACAATTACATAATATATCCTTAAAACAGATTCATATTATTGCATAATACTTATATTACAAACGAGGTATACTGATGCTTGATCAGTAGACTCATATCTAGATATACATTCAATGTTTACTAATATCTAGATTGGTATTCATCATCATTAGCTGCCTTCCACCAATCATGAGCCTTTAAATGTTTGGCACTGCACATATAATTTTTTACCCATACCATAACAAATATCCTTCCAATGATCTAAGGTTGGGAGTCAGCAGTGAAATTTTTCTTGGCCTGTGATTGGTGGAAGGTAGCCCCCTGAGATAACCATATAGACTCCCAAACAACTAATAGTAGATATTTCATCCAGGTTTCTCTGTAAAGGTACCTCTCCGATATATCACATGCAAAAGTTTCCTAGAGGTCTATCTTATGTCCACTTATCCCTGCTTTGGACTATTTTGGCCAATATAAAAGGATGCAGAATGAGAATGGTCGAAACTATGGCACATGGGTACTCATCTGAGAGCTATCCAATGAATACCAACATGACAGGGTTTAGGTCCTTAAAACACTTCGCGTTCCTGTGCTTTGCCGAAAGCAGCCTCAGCATTGGAAGGGATAAGCAATGGGATTCATGATACTTCAATTAAGAGTAGTGTAGTACTGTGCAGATGTTATTTTTTCGTCTAATGCTGCTAAAGTTCTCTTTATTCCCTTCAAAATTTTATACAATTCTTGACCTTGAAATCTGTAGATCACAGTGGATTTGTACAAATGATAGGTTGATCTCATGATTACATACACCTTCAATTATTCGTTACTACTATATAATAGTATGATTGGTTGACGGTTACGAATAAATTATTGAATTTCATTAGTTTTCTACACTAAACAGTATGTTAGTACCATAAATGGCCTAGTTGCCGTGTTCCAGACCCATGGAGAGTGTGTTTATTGGACGACCAGTTTAGCCTTCTGGCTGCGGTTGGTGAAGTTGTTGTTTCGGGTGCACATGTAGTAGTAGGTTCCTCTCTTGAAGGCGAGGACGGCTCCTGGGTACGACGGCGGGGCGTTGTTCAGCTGGTTTTGCATCTTGCCTTTCCTGTTCACAGCGTAGTTGTGCAGTTTGGCGGGGCACTGCTTGGTGCTGTCGACACATCTGTGGAAAAACAAAAGAAATATCACAATGAAATCAAATAGGAATTTTAACCCTTCTGCTGCTGGTGGCTAATTTCCCTGCCTATTTCATTTATGTCAAGGGTGCATAGAGTTACCTCCGCTGCTTTAGCCATTACAAGTGAAGCCTATCATATGAACTTCATGGGAAAGGTATATTGTATACTTTATAAATATACATATATACACACATATATATATGTACACACATATGAATACATACATACACACTCATATTATGTATATTGATGCCCGTTGTGCTGAGGCAATGCACACGTAAACAAGCAACTAGCAGGTGCAACAGACAAGGATTGCTTATTTCAATTAATAGAGTAAATTACTTTGTAAATTACTGTTTAGTGACTTGCTTCTCATACTAATCATGAGTGAAACTGATAAGAATGAATCAATTACTCTGATCATTCACTTACTCATAGTAGCCACTGCTGGCCATGCTGAGAGCAAGGTCCATTTCTCCGATGCCGGTCTCTCCGTGATGCATCCAGTAGACCCTGGCTCCCTTGAACAAGTCCGACTGTTCCCAGGTGGCAGGGAAGTTCTGGTTGAGATTGTTCAGCTGCACAAGGTTGTGTCTGTCTGTTCCTCTCTGTCCCTCCCCATCATCGCCCGCCTGGCCGTCACCAGCGGGATTGCCATTGTTGTGTGTGTTGGACCCTGAAACAAATATGTCCAACTATAAGGATACCGAATCATGAACAAACAGTACTGAAGTACAGCAGATTTGCAGGCCAATGTACAAGGAATGGGTCAATCCATAGGTAATAACATTTAAGATTTGAAGTTTGCCCTCTAAAGACATCTATAACAAATTAAGTCAAAACTTAAAAAAATTAAATATCTGAAAGGCTCTACTGTCCATACTATCCAGAGGGTAGATAGATTTAAGTGTAGCCATTACACACTTGCACAAAAACGTGACAGTTGGACACCCTAAAGAAAATCGTTTTGGTTGAGTATGTGAAAATATTCATGGAGCCAATTTGTGTATATTCTTTATAGTGACGGTTATGGCCTAATAGGTTACATAAACATAACATCTTGGTTTTAAGTATCGTAATTTTAATACCATTTGCCTGGTTGTAACTTACCTGTCCATTGGATATGCACTAAATCGTTTGGTGAAATCTGGAGATTGTTTGGGTAGAAATCATATTCGACAGCAGGGAACGTTTGCACGATGTTGCCCCTCTTTCCGCGGACGTTGAGATTGTAGATCGTCTTGCCTGCCATGTTGGCTGTGCGTGGTGCGAGAAGGAATACGTGTGTTCGGTCCTGGAAGGTGCGGCCGGTCTGGGCGGTATTCAGGGCGAGACGTAGGGGAACCTGAAGACCGATCGTGGGATTGTTGGTTACGGGAGAGATAACACCTCTACGTCTGAAAAAAGATATATACACACATAAATATACACATAGTATAGAGTAAGACTTATTAACTTAAGCAAACATGGAAGTTTAGTGGAAAGTATGCACTGCCCATTACTAAAGAAAATAAAACTTAACACCTAGGGGTCTATGCATACAGTTCATCATTATGCGTTTGCTGTGGTAGAGGCGAAAAATCCATTTTTTTCTACCAGAAAGTCAACAAATTCATCCAAGTCGAAGGTTAAAAACCTGATTATTTTGACATCATTTTTCTTTGAAAGTATCTTAACAAAATTCACAGTACACTTCAATCAGAACCTATTTAATACTTTTCTTCATAGAGGTGATACTTGACCCTTTCATGTCCGAGATCATCAACTTCTTCAAAATTGGTGAAGTATCATATGATCAGGGTCTGACAATAACTAGCAAACTCTACAAGCCTGGCAGGGCTGGTAACACCTGGATTCTACTAGCCCTACTCCAACTTGAGAGTTCAAGTAACTATTAAAACTGAGCCACCTTCTTTTATCTATACATACAAGAAAGTATGCTATCAATTAAGATCTTCCAAGAGGCACCAAAATTTCATGTGAAAATAATTTTATCAGGACTGGTAAATTTGGAATGGTCTGGTAGGGGCTACTTAAGTTGGTAATTTAGTACACCTTAAGGCCTCTTTTCACATTTTACCTAGTCCAGACTAGTGATACGTTGTACAATCAACACTGATGATACAAAAATATCAGAGCATACAGATACCATGATTGGGTTATACATTCAGAAGTAAATAATACACTTACGGGTTATTGTTATGGCTGGAGTTGGTGTTGTACGGATCATAGTCATCTGTAGAAATGTTGTACCTGTAGAAAGAAAAATAACGAAACCAACATTAGTTAGAGCTACATGTGAGAAAAAGATGTCCATTTGATACAAATTAAACTGTATTTATGATATTCAAAGTAATGAATATGTATGTAATCCATCTCCCCCTCAAGAACAGAGAGAGGCTATTTTAACACTTATGCTGCCACTGGCCAATTTAGTTTTGAGAAGAAGTTGTGCATTTGAAACAAATTAAATTGTATTTATGATATTCAAAGAAATGTATATGTATGTTTATGCATATGCATATCTACAAATCCATCTCCCCCTCAAGAACAGAAAGAGAGCAAAAGAGAGAGACTATTTTAACCCTTATGCTGCCGCTGGCCAATTTGGCCAATACAAAATGATGCTAAGGAACATGAAAAATGATTGCAACCCTTACACATCTGAGAGTACTCCGCGAGAGCTACTAAATGAATAACAACGTGACAGGGTTTAGATGTTTTTCAAAATTCTTTGCTTTCTTGTGCTTTGGACGAAAGTAGCCTCAGCATCGGAAGGGTTAAACTAACTGACAACACTAAATCTAGGATGTATTGAAACTATAATTGTGACCTACCTCATTCTGAAGACGCATCTCTTTGTTTTTCCAGATGGGAAGTGCGGCAGAGACCAAGTGTAGTTGTTAGCCACTCCATCACGACCGTTGCCAAGGTGATTCACTCTGGAGAATGCAACATTAATAACATGTCATCAGGAGGAAATTATTCAATATAACATCTCTGGAGACATACATGCAGAAATTTACACACTTTCTTAGGATACTAGTTAATCTTTTACAAAAAGAAACGCCAAAGTTCAATGAAGTACTTTTTTAAGTACAAAATATGCAGGTAAGAGTACCAGGCATTCACTAGTCCTTCCATCAGCAATACTACATGGAATTATCATAGAATAGCAGTAAATATTTACCTGCTCCATGGTGCCTGACGACAGTCTGGTGCCGCCATCAGTACCAGACATTCCCTTGTGGTGCCATCCTTTGAGTCATAAGGAACTGCCCACCTGTATGTATGGCCTCCCTCTGTGGCGGTGTCACAAGCGCCCTCGTTTGAGAATTCTGTAAAGTAAAAAAGGGTAGAGAAACATTAAAACATTACAAATGTTCCTTGTGAGGTGCCAGGGAACAACAGTTTTTGCCCTGTTAGGAGAGCTGATTAGAGTTTGCTTGAGAGTACCCTTAGCAATTGCCATCAAGTATACATTAATTTTGCCAGTAATTACCCGGGAATTAAAAAATTACTTCCAAAAATAGTTGAAGGGGAGTTGCTCTTTTGTGAATTCTGTGAGCAGAATAAAGGGGAAAGATGCATTCTATGTATCTTTGAACAACATCTATTTACATTAGGAGCAGGATTTTTACATTAGGAACTGGGATCTTTCATATATCCAAACAACCTATTACTATTCAGGGTAATATGTGTTTAAGCATGTACAAACACTCATCTATATCTGTACATCCTTATCTCCATCCACTTCCATATCTTTATCTACACTCATGTACACGGGCGATCACATCCATGGGTATAAGATTATCACAGCGTGACAAATATCATGACATCCACTAAACCTTAAAAATGACTGAAAACCTGGCTCATGGGTACTCATCTGAGAGTACTCCGCGACAGCTGTCCAATGAATACAAACATGACAGGGTTTAGTTGTTTTTTGTGTTCTTGTGGTTTGGACAAAAGTAGCCTCAGCAATGGAATGATTAATAGTCAACACATTTGCTTACTTGGAGCTTTTTCCAGATAGTTGTAGAAATTCTGCCATAGTCCGCCTTTGGCTGTGCACTGGGCTGCATTGTTCCAGCGTGAGTAATGCTTTCTTTGTGTCTTGGCGGTGTCCCAATATTCGACGCACTCTCCGTAAGGTTGTACATTGAAGCTCTTGGTCTCATAATGACTGGAGGAGAGAATGTAAAGCTTTTTAAAAAAGGTGATTAATGAGAGAGGCAATCTCGAACAGTCACAAAACTGGGACTGTTCTACGTTTAAGCTCTCGGGCCAAGAATGGTTGAGAGAGACTCTGCATAGCATTAATAATGTTGTAAACAGCCAAGTTCTCATGCTGTTGCCTGATTCTCTCAGCTGAGGTGGCAAGTAAGCCACTATTCGAAATACCTCTTAATTCCTTTTTTTTGAAAAAAATATATAAACAAAAAAATAATGATAATTTCAGACTGTTACAGGAAACAAAATATTTTGAAGGCTTTATTCAGAATTCTCATCTTTCCTTCCTGTCTCGGTTATGAAAATTTATTAGTATAAGAAAATGCACCTGCACATGGTGGAGGAAACCAGAGAACTCATCAAAATCCTATGCCCAACCCCCAAATCACTTGCAACTTTCTCACATGCCCCAGCCAGGATTCGAACCTGAGCAGTGTTGAGAGACGGCGAGCAGTCAGTGGAAGTACCTTAATTAAGTCACTAGGCTATCACGGCAGTCCCCCAAATTCCTTGGTATGTCTCGGTAGTAAAAAGGACTATTGAAACTCACTTGCACATTGTTTGGTTTTCGGCCAGAACAGCAATATCCTTCCACTCTGTTGGGTGCCAGTAAGGGTAGTAGTCTCTCTCCTCTGGACACTCCAGGCCACGGGCAGTGCCTCTTGCATTCTGACGAGTAAAGATGGCGCTACTGTATCTCAATCTCGATCTTCTTAAATTCTGGTCAGCAGTGAACAAACCTAGAGAAGGGAGCAATGAACAAAAGGATGAGGAAAAGATTTACAGGTGAACGGAATAGGACTTACCGCTAATTCAGTACAATACACATAAGAAATAAAATCGGTTTGAAAAAAATTGAAAAAATCATAAATACTTATACAGGTGGACTTGGATATGACGGACTTGGATATGACGGACTCGATGGGACCAGGAAAATTGGTCCGTCATATGCAAAATCCGTCGCATACATATGACGAATACTTGATGTGCATCGGACTGGGACCAAGCATATCGTCCGTCATATGCAAAAATCTGTCGTACAGTGGTCCGTCATATCCAAGTTCACCTGTATTAATAAATACTACCTTATATAATCAGTTAAGACTTAAGTGTGTGGGCCTCTTACTTACCATAGTTTCTCTCTCTAACATAGCACTTGTCATACGCCTCGAATCCCTCATGGAGGGCACGGTCATATCGCGTACCAACTCTTTTGCGAGCCGCAAACTGATTTTTTGTTTCTCTCAGGGATCTTGGTGCAACATATTGCTGTTTATTGGTATTCAGGCCATTCCTCAAGACGTCAGCATTAGGGGTGGTAGTCACTGAAAGAGAAGTTTGGCATGTTCATCAACCCAAATATGCTATTAATAATAATAATAATAATAATAATAATAATAATAATAATAATAATAATAATAATCTTTATTTCGCAAGGGTAACACAGTCAAATACATTAAAGAGAAGTCAAAAATATGATGGCATACATATATTAATGATATGAAGGCATAACATATATTAATGATATGATGGCATACATATTAGTGGAAACTTTTTAAGCCAATTGACCATCAAAGAGCTGTAATCCAGCACAGACTGTCTGTGCCCCAGGGTTTATATACTTGGACACCCCTAGAAAACAACTTCGATATATAGTATAAAATTCTATAAATATCTGAAAGAGTTGTTGGTTGGTCTTTTTAAGGTCTCTTTATCTTTTTTTCTGAATACATGGTTCGGTTTAAAAGGTTTGTAGAAGGCCACTATTATAGAGGAAACACAATTTACCTGACAGATAGCTGATGGTATTCCACAAGTATATTAAATTTGGCGTCATAAACTATAGATGAATAAAACAATGGATAGGTAGCGAGAGACCAATTACCATATGCGCTTTAGTGAAAACCTGGCTATCCCAGGGGTCTTGAATATTGCAGCGTGACATCACTAGGAGACAAACACCAATGAGGGGTCTTGTATCGTTTACATTACAGAGAAAGTTGCGCACCAACACGCTACATTTGGGCTGTTAAATATCACAGCCAGGTTGTTCTGCGAGACCTGCCATTTGCGTATACGGTGGAGCGACATTTGTGCATTAACTTACCTTCATCCTGGCACATGTACTGCAGAACCAGGTTACAGTTGGACTTCTGTGGGTCGCTGTCCTCACTTCCGCCACAACCGTGCTGATTGGTCCACTGGAAGGTCAAGTAACTCTTGCCGGCATTACCGGGATCACTTTGGAAATATTTCTGAAATAGCAAACAAGTAGGATTGTCATACCTGTCTTACAAAACCTTAAAGTACACTGATAACAATTGCTTAAAGGGTAAAACTTAAAAGCAATGTTCTTCTCATTTATCCGATATATGTACTTTGTTTTATAAATATAGGGACACTTAAATGACCCTATTGTAACTAGGTTTAAAACTACATTATATATAACCAGTGCTGAAAAAATAATGAGTGTGCTTTACATATATTCCTGAAAATTCCAATAGCATGTTTGTAAATCTGTGATTATTCCCATTCTAGAGTGAAGTGATATCAGTAGTCAATGGTTGCTGCCTACGCAGTAGTCATTTGTCAAGCTCTGAAATGGGTAATATTTTGGCAACATCTTTCTGGTAATAAATCATTGTCGCCTCTCCTTCAACCATTTGGCAAATGCTTTTTCATTCCCAGGACGTTTTCATATGTTCATATTAGTGCCTTATGATAATGCAATATCAAATAACCCTTTCACTGATTGTGGCATATTTAATCAAAACAAAATAAGCTTAAAAAATGCTGAACTATGACCAAGACATTGGTACCCATCTAGTAGTACTTGGCAA
Organism: Maea johnstoni; assembly: GCA_963942565.1. NCBI lineage: Eukaryota > Metazoa > Annelida > Polychaeta > Spionida > Magelonidae > Maea > Maea johnstoni. The sequence continues at coordinate 23,653,059 of OZ012687.1, forward strand.
GAGTTCTCAGTGAATACCAACAGGGAAGGTTTTTTAAAGACATTTTTTTCAGTCTCGTGCTTTGGAGAAAAGTAGCCTCCGAATGTAAATCATGATGCCTTTATCAGAGCATTAATAACTGTAACCTCTTTACCTGCTAAAGACATGAATAGGTTACTAGAAATACCTAACCAAAACCAAACATAATGAATTCCCTTCAAGAGAAATACTTACCATTTTATATTGTTCATTATCTGCATTTCCATCGGAGTTGGGTAATACATCACCGACATTGAAACCACCTCTATTGTTATTCTGAAAAAAGCAATAGAAATGAAGTGAACAATATTGCATTTTTACACAGTCATACATCATAGAGCGATGTCACATTTTCCACTCATATCATAAGTACTCGCCTATCTTCTTATTCACTAATCTGTATCCATTCATATTACATTGTCATCCCTTCATACACTCTCAAAATATCAGTATATGTCTCTTAAAATACATCTCTATCAAGAAACCGCTTGAAAGGTGGATAGATATGACCAGCTAGATATGATTTGATTTATCCTGTTCCAACATAATGAAATCAACCCTTCCAATGCCACACATGTATATATGACTTGTGGGAACAACCTAGAGATACATGCACACATATGTGTGTGAGATAATCAGATTAATTGGGAGAAGAGTCTGACTTGCCAATCTATATAAAGACCCCACACAGCTAGACATCTAGTAATTGTCTGTTAGGATGTTGTGCCTGATTTAGGTTCATTTTGATTATGGCAGACCACAATTTCATAAAATCATCTAACAGGAACAACCTGGAACTGGATATTAGCAAACAGTCCATTGCAATTTGACATTGGCCATTTGTGGAGAGATTTACAATTTGGACTCCTATGAGTTACGATAAAATCAAAAATTAAAATACCATATATGGGAAGGAACTAGTAAAACTTACCTGTGAGTCAAACACTCTGTTTCCATTTCTCCTGTTAGCAGATCTCTCGTTGAGTCTGTTGTTGGAGCCTCGAGGGTTATGTAGGTATATATCTGCATTGACCAGCACAAGGCAGGCCAGCAGGGCTGCAAAACTCCCTTGCATTTTTACCAATCTGAAAAGGATGAATAAAAAATGTCGGACTAAATATGTCAAAAATTAAGTCCCACAATAAACCCAACTAGAAAAAGGGAACCTTAGGCCTAAAAAGAAAGTTATAGTTTCCTGTAACCCTACCCTTAACAAGTTTTTTTTCAAAAAAATCCCTACCCTAATGTTTTTTTCGCCTTCCTAACTCCCATTCAATGTAAAACATGCATACAACACATTTTTGATCAAACCTACCCTATTTTTTTCAGACCGTTAGAGGAAAAAAACAATATTTTTTTCTTGGCCTTAGTGCCTGGCATGAGAGTAAGATGTCCTCTCCTGTAGGATGACCTGGATAGCGCACATACACCCATAAATATACATGCCAGGTATAGCAAAATGTCTGAAGAAACAAAATTAGATCTTCAAGAGACTTGATGCATCACAGAGGATCGGTATGGACAATAAATACTTCAAAAACTATAAATATTCAACCAATAAACCAAGTAGTGCTGGTAATATAGCTTTTGTTTAATGAATTGCATATTTAAGGGTGTCAGGCAGTACCGTCTCCAATAGGAATTTGCATATTGTCACACCCTGTAAACATTGATACAGTGCATTACCATCCATATTGAAGTATAAAACAAATAAAACTGTGTTTGCTTATCTATAGTGAAAATAATATTTGTGTACTTAGGATTTAAACTAAAAATAGCTCAAGGTATACTGGCGATAAATTGCTTAATTACACACAAATTAATGAATAGATAAATAAATTCATAAAGAGAAAGAAAATTAGCAAAAAATACTATCATAAATTGCCAAGTCTCTTTATAAGTGAGTGACCGTTGTAAAATATCAACTGAATCTTCAAAATGTCAAAGAATGAATTAATGACTTGTGCAATAGTTTCCTACCATCTGGAGGAGGGTTTTGATGGATATTTCTCCAAATATTTCTAAACGATATGGTAAGAAAATAACCCCAGAATGAGTTGGTTAACCAACAACTTGCATCAATAAAAAAAATGCATTTCACTTAATTTTAAGTATCAGTACCTGATTGTGCTGTCCTAGCATGGCCCCATTGGAAGCCAGACCCACTGATGCAAAATAATACCACTATAATTGTTCATGTCTCATCACACAAGCTGGATGCTAGCCGAACTTTCTAGTCATGTGTATTTGGCCAGAGTCACCAAATTAGTTCACATTTCTCTCACCAGGTGAATAGAGGACTCATTTCTGAGTATAACAGCCTGATTTGAATGTACCAGACAAAGGGAAGAAACACAGATTTCCCCTTGTAGAAGAAGATTTAATATAAAAGCAGTTTTATTGGAAATTACTACAAAAAAGTGTGATATTTAGGTAAGGAAGTACATAATGCACCGGTCTGCATCTTAATACATAAGATGCTCTTAAGGGGTTGAAAGTTGTAACTAATGACTTTCAAAAGCCTATGTGACCATTTCATGTAAAATACCCTTGGGGTTACTCGGCTTCGTCTAGTACTGAATAACAACTCGGATATAGCACATACCATACAGTTTCCTTGGTATCTATCTTAGTATCTATCACAAAACCAAATACAAGAAAATTCACGCAGTAAAATATATGCGAGTGCACTTCAGAGCAAATATAGATAAGCAAAAGAACAGAGCGTACCTCATCGAATCATAGTATCAATATTTAATATTTTGTATCGAATTTACTAAAACATTGTTACAATATACCATCACTCATATGTCACCATCTCCACCATTACTTTGATGGGTAGTGCGATGGGCTAATTATAATTCGTCACTCTAAACATACTACCTACATAAACTGGTGTCATCCTCCACATTTAGAAACAAACGGTACATATGGCCTTGAATTAAGAAGTGTGGTTGGTCATCTAAGATATGGCTTAAATAATAATAAAAAAGACCCGAGTTCTGAACGCTGACAGCTGCCGCGTGTAGCTGAGAGTGAAAGTGCACCATCATTGCGAAAAAGGCATGGCACAGGCGCTAGTGGACTTTCGCGGGAATTTGTCGAAAACCTGTCAGCCGCATCCGACCCTTACGTGCCCCAGACTAGGAGTTAACTATGGCGGTAACAAGTACACACGGACGAGGCAATTAATCTGTTATGATAGCGAAGCTGAGAATTACCATGTAATATCACATTTACAAGTGGTGCCATTCATCAGCAACTTGCCCTAAAGCAAGCCAAAACCTGTCAATAATACTCCATATAAGCAGAGACATCTACGTAAATAGATTTCTCCCTGACAAAAGCGAACCTGACATAACCAGGAAGTAAAACTACAGTAACATAGTAACGTGTAAAGCACATGACCATGACAACATCATGATGGGGAATGACTGAACTCGAGGCGGTCTCCATTAAACGTTGCCATCATCTAAAGCTCGGACGAGATAATATATGTGCTCACCTTATGACTACAACCAGGACGGAGTTCCTGTGCACGGAGCGGTCACTTGCCTTCTGCAGAGAACCCACACCCCAACGCTTTAATAAGGGGTCCCATTCGACTGTCCCATAACCAAAATAGCCACGGCCATCACGATATGCTGATTAGCGGTTCACAACCCTCGACGCAGGGAAGGGGGAGGAGTCATGACCTTATAAGGTATAAGAAAATAGTCACGAAATAGTCACTACGGAACTATAGTTTCGATGAGTGCTATTCTACCGAATATTAGAAAGTTAGGAAAAGATATTTTGATCCATAGTTGTACATTTCTTATTAAGAGGTTACAGTTGTATTACTTTTGGGAGTGGAATTACCCGGTAACCTCTCTATAAGCATACCTTCCGGGTTATCTGAATCCGCGTTCGTGATGGGGCGGAGCCATCAGGGAGATGCAACTGTGTGTATCTATTTTCAGGATCTTCTCTAGAGACCTCCTGTCACTCTTTATTTCCAACGAAACCTTTTTTGACGTCTAAGCTGTCTTCTATATTTGTTCACTGTTGCGCCTCATTACCACCACGAAAGCTGCATGATCCTAGGGCTATTTCTTGTCGCGCACGTAGTGGAAGACCCCCATAACGCACTCTACGGGCAACAGTAGGTGACGCCTACCAAGTCCTGAACACGGAAGCAGCGACAAGTCACTTTATATCGTGTTTCGTACATTCGAGCCAAGTTTTCGGTTCCTTCCGCTGAGAAGTCATGAAAATACTTATACTTGTAATTGCGTGCCTCCTCGGAGTGCACGCTGACATATACCTTCATAATCCGAGGTGAGTAAAAACCTGTATTTTATTCGCACACTCTATCCACCTGTCGTCAATGGGACCCGAAAGGGGTTTGGAAATTTGTGTGCTCAATGAATTCACCTGTCCCACCAAGATTCTCAGTGCTTTTACTGTTCAATACGGTATGGCTGTAACTCTTCTTAAAGCTGTCCGTAGTAGATTTATGTTACTTTCTGACAGGGTATCGTCATTTGTAACCGAACATGTGACCATAAAAGTGTGATAAAACAAGTTAGAAGTCTTCTGTCGTTGGCCATGGAGGTACCGTAGATGTGGAAATTTAACCACAGGTGCCTGCCACAGGCTGGAAAATAAAGAAAAAACGAATAAAAAGCTTGTTTTGACTTGTTTTCTATACTACCCACACTATCCCTATATATACATATTTATATATAGGGATAGTGGGGGTAGTATAGAAAACAAGTCAAAAGAAGCTTTTTATTCGTTTTTTTCTTTATTTTCCAGCCTGTGGCAGGCACCCCGCCGCCTGTGATTTAACTAAGCCTCAGCCTAGTATATAAGCTTTTGAGTATTAGTCATTGACATGACTGGTAAGC
>OZ012687.1:23662968-23768080 GCA_963942565.1 Maea johnstoni
CATGAGCATTTCACACATCTGCATCCATACCACTTGACTGTGCATCAAAAGGATATCTGAGCGGCATCATTTGATTGCTAACCCTGCATCAGGTACAAAAGAGAAATTGCATGGATTCCAATTTGGGAATTCACCTTCATCATTTCTTTTGCTATATTAAAGCTGAATCATGACTAGCCAGTTGTAAATACGAAGGAATCGAAGAAGGTGGACTGCCCTGGTAAAACTACTGTCTAACTGTCTAACTTGAAGTCACTGGCAGTTTTTTTCACATGCCTGAAGTAGGAATCAAACTTGGGGAGTCATGGCTATCATTGGTAATCCCTTACTTAAGACCACTCTGTTATTGAGGCAGGCGCTTCCAAGTAGAATGGAGAATAAACATGCAAATCAACCTGAAGTCACTGGTAGTTTTCTCATATGCCTGAGGTATCAATTAAACTGTGGCAACATTGGCAACACTTTACTTTAGACCACTCTTCTATCAGGGCAGGCCCTTTATGCAAAAATCAAATGGTCAAACTTACCAATATAAGACCAAGACTGGATGACTTGAAGTGATCTTAGTTAACAGATGGTCTTAATTAACAGGTAAACTATAATATATGCATCCCCAAATTTAATTTTAATTTTAATCTCTCAAAACAGGTGGTCTTTATTTTTTATGTAAAGAATAATGCGTTTGTCATCCAGGTGAATTGATAAGACTTGAGGCTTCTCATGGCAACTCGTCATTACTAATTGGTAAAATATAATGAATTCAGTTATAAATGGAGTCAATGACAATCAATCGTTATTTTCAATTAGTACTGTTAATTAGTGATTTTACTGTTTATTTTGTCATGATGAAACTACCATTTTAACTAATTAGTTTCTTTCCTCTTTCTTTTTTTGCTGTAGAACTATCCCCACCAACCAGCTTCAGTGTCAGCATCGTAACTGTGACTATGATGGTCGCTATGGCATGCATGAAGACTTTGATAACTACCTTGGCTGTCTGACGCGCCAGAGAAACCAGGGCCTCTTCACCGCAGACCAGGTAAGACACAAACTTTCCTAAGGCCTAAAAAAAAGTTGTTTGTTTTCTGTAACGCTACCCTAACAAGTTTTTATTCTAAAAAATCCCTACCCTAAGGTTTTTTCTGCCTTCCCAACTCCCAACCAGCGTAAAACATGCATAAAACACACATTTTTGACCAAAAAAAATAAGCAATTTTTTTTTTGACCTACCTACCCTATTTTTTTTTAGAACTGTTACAGGAAACAAGCAATTTTTTTCTAGGCCTAATCAATCATTCGGGGCTCGAGATAGAATTGGAGCCAGGAGCACAGGGCTTCTTTGAATTCTCCTATAGCTCTGCAGGGAGCTTGTTTCTTTATACATGGGTTTCTATGTACAGAACACCTTAAAGTAGCTTCTAAAGATGCAATTGTGCTCCCTGGAAAAAAAATAGTTTCGAGCCCTGATATTTAATCAGTTTATTGTGACCTCATTTCTTTTTGGCCTAAATGAAGACTTAGATAACTATCTAGGTTAATAATGTGATACACCACGGAAACATGCGGGTCTCTTCATTGAATTGGAGGCAATCCATGAACTGTAACTGTTCACCTCCGGAAATAAAAAGACATATTGGAAAAACTAGTAATACAGTGTTGTAAAGAAATATGCAGCTTTCAACCAAATATCCCAATCAAAACTTTAGAAATGTATGTTTGTTTTAATTTTCTCCACTATACCGAATTTTGACAACTAAACCTTAAGACTTTATTCATAAAAATATATTTTATCCATGATGTAGCATCTTAAAGTATTATATCAAGATTAAGAGTGCACAAATTTATAGTTAAGAAGTGTTTAAAAAGTTTAGTAAGATATGGATATCCGAGTACTAGATAATGTCATTTTATATCATGTATTGTGCACAATATGTACGGTGTATATCATGTTACATCATTGTGTATATCATGTAGTGTGTAATTTTTATCATGTAATGTGTATCTTTAATTGTGTATATCATGTACTGTAATTTTGCATGTATAAGACATACTTTTTTACACAAATCTTTACACTCAAATCGGGAGTGTTGCTTATACGATATCAGGACAATATGCCCCCGGACAATATCCCCCGACAATAATCCCACAGGACAAAATCCCCTCGTTCCAATATCCCCCCGGACAAAATCCCCCCTGACAATATCCCCCCGCGTAAAATATTTTTGTCCCAAAAATTTGATAATTGCCAATTTTGGCCTACCAATTACTAAATCCCATATGAGACCCTGGTTATGAATATATATCTAGTAGTTAATAGGACCTCTCATATCAAACTTAAACTGGCTTAGTACCTATTTGTTGTAGCCAGTGTCTAGAACAGCCTCAGTTGTGTATATTTTGAACCCTCAGGCGTTGATATTGTGAGAAGTACTGTCTTGTTTCACCAGTAGATGGCAGCACAGTGCCCCAAACAACCTACTGATCTGCGATTGGTGGTTTTCGCTCAGCAACAACACAGGGTTAATGAAGGCGAGAGTATTAACCCTTCCAATGCTGAGGCTAATTTTGTCCAAAGCACAAGAAGGCAAAGCGTTTTTGAAAACCATCTAAACCCTCTCATGTTGGTATTCATTGTATAGCTCTCACTGAGTACTCTCAGATGAGTACCCATGTGTTAGGATTGCAGTGAGTTTTCAGGTTTATTGCATCATTTTGTATTGGCCAAATTAGCCATCAGCAGCAGACGGGTTAAAACCCTTCCATTATATAATTTTCAACAAAGCCACTTTTACCCTTTTATGTAAGGGTGCTGAAGAATGGCTTATCAGTGGTGTCAGCTAGAGGGTTTGGGGTCCTGCTGTTGCAGGCGTGAAAGTGGACGCTTCACAAAAGGAAATTAAGTTTAAAATTAGAAGGCCTTTTGTTGCTGTGGTCACGACTGGTGTTTTGCTTGGTCCTGTATGCATGCCTGCACGCAGCTTTGACTGGTGTTTTGCTTGGTCCTGTATGCATGCCTGCACATAGCTTCGTCTATAAATCTGAATAGGAAGTATTTGAATTTTTCTGACCCTTAGCTGCCACAGAGGTGACCAAGGCCCGGAATGTGTGAGACATATTTGCAGTGATGGGTGTTCCCTGATCTTCTAGGCTTGAGTGCTTGCCAAAACTGCCATCTACCAGTCACTTCATTGGCTTTCACTTTTATGCCTTCAATGCAGCGTCTTAGACAAGATTTTGAAAGTGCCTGACGAAAATAGCAATTCCAAAATTTATACCATTTTTAACTACTCGGCCACTTTAAATCCTTATACCAACTACATTTAATAGCCTATTGTTTCAAAAGGGTGACTCACACTTCAGCCATGTCTTAGAAGATGCTTTTATGCAAATATTTGGAAGTTCCCCCAAAAAGTTAAAAATAATTTCTTCCTAGAAATTTCTGCCTGTCAAAGGTTTTCAGGAAACTACCCTAAATCTTCGTGCATTGGGCTTTACCTTGAAAAAGGATACATCCAAAAATATGATGATTGTCAATTAGGAGGCTTTCAGGTAACTGCTTCTATGGCAAAAAGTGTAACTAAAACAAAATTCTAGTTTCTATCCCTTACATAAAACTCACCAGTACATATTTTGGCGCCACTTATCAATGGACTTACTCCTCTCTCAAAATAGAGGCCTTGGATTCCTCAAACCTTTTCATGCATGAAAATGATACAATCTAAAAAGGGTCACCTTTGACGTCAAGAAATACACAGAAGTGATCAGTTACTGAGGTTCAATCATTTAAAAATACTCTGAAGATGAATGCCATTGCCAAGAATCATGACTGGAATATCTGATAAAGCATATGTCAATGCTTTGGCCACTTATAAAAATCATTAGTCTTCATTTAAAGATAATGAGTACATGAATGCCCTTGTTTGGTCAACTATAAAAATCATTTGACGTCATTAAGAAATACCTGGTAGTGGTCAACTACTGCGATAACATGCCAAGAATCATGACTGGAATATCTGATAAAGATTTGGTCAACACCTTGGTCAATTATGAAATCATTTGACATAAGTTAAAAATACAGAGTAGCTGAATACCCTTGCTTGGTCAACTATAAAAACTATTTGACGTCATCCAGCAATATGTTGTGGTGGTCAGCTACTGTGATAACATGCCAAGAAACATGACCGGAAGATCTGATAATGAAACTTTGGCCCCAGGTAATATCTTAAGATGTACATTTCAGCCATGGAATTCCTATTGATCAGCTGTTCTATTTAAGAACCCAAGTCGTGCACCACCTGGCTTCGGTTCAGGAATGTTGAAATCTACATATACTGTCCTACTTCAAATGATCATTTTATTACATAGATTGAGCAGTGATCCTTTAAAGCCAAACTGGCATTGTCTTCAGATATGCATTAGTATCGCCTTAGTGAACATCTAAAACAACTGTACCTTTTAGTAAGACGGCGTATAACACATCTTCATTGATTTTGGGTAAATTATTCAGTGTAATTGACTTATCTAAATAAAGTGCATGCCTGAATCCACTCTTTCCATTTGAGAAATTTAGTCTGTATGCTTGTCAAAGTATTGCATTGTACTAGTAAATCTTGTAAGTCATCCTCCGCTCAGGTATTTAAACATATGATGTAACCTATTGTGACATCAAGCTTATAATTCTCTGATCTTCAGTGAAGTGCAGTGTATTTGAAACAGGAAGTATGCTTTAGTGTATACACTACTTTCATGAAATTAACTTTAATGAAGTTTAAGGAATTGAATTAACTGTATTTCAATGCGGTCATTCAAGAATCACAATGGAAAGCACTGCAATTTAACATTGTAGTTAGGGGAACACCAAACATTAATATTTAGATGTAAACTTTGAATAAGACACTCTTGAATAATTTCAAAATAGATATCACCAATTCACCATGATGTGTGAATGAAGTCCATGTTGATAACGATCATTGTGTTTCTCATGTGATTATACTTATTGAGCTCTACATAGTTCAACTGTAGAATGATGGAGGTTGTATTAGAACTTAATTAGCATGCATGCTTTCCGATTTGAATCCCTTCTTCAGTCATATATCTTACACTGCTTCCCTGTGTAATTGAATCTGGGTGGAGGCATGTAAAAAATTTGCCAGGGTATTGTGGCTTTCCCTATCAAAGACAACTAATTGCTATTCTTTATATGACCCAAACATAGCAAAAAATGGGAAGGTTTTTTAATTTCAAATCTAAATCAGGTCATCTACTGGTCTTTTTATTACTTGTTTTAGGTCAAATGAAGGTCAGTTGTTGTTGTTTTTAGAAAAAAGGTAATCTTGCAGTCACCAACAGTTTAAATTGGGGGGAGGAAGGTTCCCTGATGTGGGTTTTTCATGGATAATAATCCAATATCGATAAAAATGATATACATAGACTGCATCAAAGCCAATGGCTAACCTCAATTTAATGTTCCATTCCTTTTGACATAGGAATTCTTTTATTTTGCCTTTGATTTGGGAAGGAGAGATACTATCAGCCCTTTAGTGATGGCTGTTAAACAGCAGGCATCTGTTTACCATTTGTGCCAGTCTTAATTCGGTCACTCACAGCAGGGTCCCGATGCATGACCACAGGACAATGGGTCACCTAAAAATACTGGCACTCGGTCGGGGCAAGTCACGATTCCCATTCCACAAATAGAGACCAGTGAGAGTCGGGCCCTTATCTGATCTATGGGGTATTGTTGAGGGTCAGTGCTGTGTCAGGCAGGGGAAAGTATATATCATGTCTTTCTCTGTAGGTGTCCTATTTAGTTAAGATACCTTTCTTTGAAAGATGCCTGTGTACTGTTGTTGCCATGGAGATGGCTGCCAAAACAAAACAATATACTATGTCCTGAGAATAACAAAACATACATTCTATGTACTGAAAGTAAAATCCTTTCATTATTTTGCATTCATTTTTAATTTTGTGTGCGAATTGTAATGACTTCATTACTTTCATATGTATTGATGCCCCTTTCATAGGTTGGCCAATCTGTGACTTGTAGGAGTTAGTAATAATAATGATAATTGATATTTGATATAGCGCCCTTCCCACTTATAATATTCAAAAGCGCTTTATGAAGAAGAGTCAGTGGACAGATTTATTTGGTCCATATATAGTCAAAGAAACTCCATAAATACTCATGAACGCCCATTTTAAAACGGCAGCGGATGTCTCCAGGGGACTAGTTTCATTCTCAACAGTTAGAGTGGTGGGGGAATACCTTTAGGGTTAAAGGTGGTCAAGATGGTGACATCAATAAAGGTTGAACCAGAATACCTCTCGGGTCGAGGGTGGTCAAGTAAGAGGATGAGGGCTGGGATCTCTTTGACGTCATTAAGGGTTGAATAGGAATAACTTCTGGGTAAAAGGTGGTCATGGAAGATGGTTGGGACCTCTTTGATGTCAGTCAGAGAAGATAGGGTTGTAAATCATATGATGGCAGAGTATCCTTATTTTACTTGAAAAGTAAGGAAAGAAACCTCCACCAAGATGCTCTTTTCCTGATTTTTAAAGGGATCAACAAATAACCATTTGCTAACTATTCTGTCAATAACACAAAAGGTGATGTGCAGATGTATTTTTTTTAAATCAACACATTCTATTTGAATCTTAATTCTTTTCTTGTAACCTATCATTTTGCCTCTAAAAATCTTCCTCCAATTGGACTTCTAAGTGTAAATGTCTGTAATATTAAGTCTAAAAGGTAGCCAGTGATTGGTGGCAGCATCACTTTCTAGATAATTGTATTTTAAAAGTGGCCATTAATGTTCAATATAAGAGATACCAACCAATGATTTTGAAGGCCAATGTTTTCCTGCACAGACTCAAGTCACCAAGAAAAGTTTGATTTTTTTGTCCGTAAATGCTCAATGAAACTTAATTTTGCCTGCTGCTGTTCAAACCATTTGAAATTTTGCAGTATTTTTGCAGATCTCTTCACTTATTTCGTTTTATTTGATACTAATTGCTTAATTACCTCACGAAATGGACTAGCAGAGAGTTGATCAAAGCGAGTAAAGTAAGTTTTCATATTTAGAGCAAAATTCCAAGCTATGAAGTACTTTCGAAAACCTCTGGCTTTTTTAAACTATTTAACCTCTTCATGTGTATAGCAACAATAAAAAAGCCTGACAATATTTGTGATAAAACCTCTTTACCAAAAGCATCTTTCAGAAAAATACTAAGGAGAAATTTCGGTCATTACTCAACACGAATCTCAGGCATGAATACAACAACAACAAAAATTCTAAAAATACTGTGGTCTCAAGGACTTGTTATTGTTCACTAGGCAAGAATTGAAAGGGAGGGGCATTTACAAGGATTAACCATGCCTTGTGGCGAGACAAGGGTACTGAAGTGTAATGAGGGATTTTCTGCTGGTGATCAGGTTCTTTGTGTGGCTGGTGATCTTATCCGATTGGAGGAACTTTACATGACCAGGGGTCAGCACTGTTATCAGTTCAGTCATCGCCATAGCTGAAGGCGGAGCTCATGTCAAACAAGGCGAGAGATTGTTGTGAAACACGGCCATTGGGTAGTTGGCCGCATCCCAGGCAATGTTCAACAGGGATTGGCATTGTCGACCCTTCCAGTGCTGAGGATACTTTTGTCCAAAGCACAAGGATGCAAAGATTTTTGAAAATCACCTAAACCCTGTCATGTTGGTCTTCATTGAATAGCTCTTGCTGAGCACTATTAGATGAGTACCCATGTGCCAGGGTTTCAGTCCTTTTTTTTAGGTTTTTTGCATGCATCATTTTGTATTGGCCAAATTAGCCAGCAGCAGCATGAGTGTTTAAGGTGGTGCTGTCCAGGGTATTTTCAGGATACTTTTCTTGTATCTGGTGCACAGGCACCCAAAGTTTTAATAGGGCTGGGAAGTCACGATTCCATTCCACAAATAGATCATCATTGAAAGTGAAGAGTCCTTATCTGATCTCTGGGCTATTGTTCAGGGTCATGGCTCTATCACGGAGGAGAAAGTATAAAGTACATCAATATTGTCTTTCCCTTCAGGTGACAAATGTGGGCAGATCTCAGGGCTTAGCCAGGATTTCAAAATGGCTGTTTTAAACAGCGATTACAAAATTTTTGTCCGTTAAGATTTAGCAACTGTCATTTCAGATCCTTATACTAACTACATTTGATAGTCTATTGTGTCAAAAAAGGGCAAATTACACTTTACCCAGGTCTTAAATGGTCAATTACTAAAAAAAGTGCCTGTCCATAAGACAGGCAGGACAAGTCCAGAATAACTAAATTATGCATGCAGGCTTCACCCTTACCACAGATGTTAATCCTCAGTTTTATCCGTATTGCACAATAAAACACAATTATGTTTGCAGCAATATTTTAGGAAAATTGAATATTATAATAACTATTAGAGAGCATGATAATAATAATAATATCCACATTTTTGTTACAATAATCTACCTCAACGATGACCACGTGTGCCTCATCTGACACTGAAGTATAAAATACTAGTTCTGTTATGTTTAGGAAACAATTAGTCTCATTTGCAACAATAAAAGCTGCCCGCATGTTGATTATTAGCCGGGGTGAGTGACATGGTATGTCAGTCATTATTTGCCAATTAAGCATCATCAATCAGCTCGATTGCTGTGTCAATTTGAATATATTTGCTAATATTTGTACCCACTAACTTTCTGTTTGATCTGAGTCAGCCTATGTTTGCTCCATGATGCACGCTATGCTATATGAGCCTTGGTTGGTTACGATATATGATAACAATGCAGCTATTGTGATATGTACAGGTGTTTACTTTAATTCATGGAAAAGGTGGCCTTATCCTTATTCAGTTTGATTTACTGAGAGGTGTAAAGAAATTCAATCATACACTCTTAAAGATTAAGATGCATTTCCCAAAAATAAAGATGCTAAAGTGAAAAGAAGAAATTAGTGCTTTTGACTCTAACTCTAAATGAAATTCAGTTAGCTGTAGGATGGGTATCCTTTTTTGTCCATTTACTGGAATCGTCTACATGTACTCGCCAATCATATTACATATTTGCTGTTATGGATCCCAATAGGATCAATGTGTTGGTCATGCAAAATCATTAATGTTGGCTTCAAACACAAGTTTGCAAGAAAGCCTTCATAAAATGCCAGTCAACGGGCCAAAATAAATGGCACTTAGTGCTTTATTGGCATCATCTCTAGGGAGTTGAAATGGTTCATAAAATGCACAGGCTTGCTAGGAATAAATATGTTGTCCGTACATGAACTGTCATACAGTAAAACCAATTTCTATAAACATTGTTTATTTATCTAACTACATCCCAGAGCCATTCAATGTTTTCAAAGAGCTGTAAATATTCATCTTTGTAGCGGAAAATTGTATTAAACTTTGGTTTTCAGAGGCTGAGAATTGTCAGAGCTAAATTTGAGGCTGAGTTGTATCTCCTTATTACCTATATGTCTGTAAAATTGAGTTTTGATCTTCGTGTATTTCAGAAGCTGAGAACTGACCGAGCTATCTCTACTCGCCAGAACCCTAACAATGCCAGGCGTGGCTATGAGTGTGCAGAGGAGAGGGACTACTACCCCTACTGGCATCCTTCACAGTGGAGGGTAAGATATCCCCTTAACCCTTATGCTGCTGCTGGCTGATTTGGCCAATACAAATGATCAAAAAAAACCTGAGAAATGACCGAAACCCTGGCACATGGGTACTCATATGAGAGTACTCATTGAGAGTTATCTAATGAATACCAATATGACAAGGTTTAGATGGTTTTCAAAGAATTTTGCATCCTCAGTGTGCTTTTGATGAAAGTAGCCTCAGCATTAAAATGGTTAACCCTTTCCATTCTGAAGCTACGTTTGTCCAAAGCACAAGACTGCAAAAATGTTTGCAAGCATTAGCTAAATCCTGTCACAGGCCTCAGCGCTAACTCAAAATGTTACTTACCCCATAGGACCAGTAACACCTAGGATCTACTGGTCCTGCAAAAGTTTTACTGGTCCTACAATTTTCTCTTTAACTAGCAAGAAAAAACTTTGCATAATATTCACTGACAACATTTATTTTCATTTATTTTATCTTCAGTTATTTTAAACACATTTGGACATTCTTGATGAAAAACTTGCTAACAGGAATGTCCGCAAAAGTTCACTGGCTCTTTTTCCTAATGACACACGAAACAACTGTGTTAGGACTTTATACTACCAAACAAAGAAAGCTGTACGTGATAAAATCACCATAGTTTCTTCTTTTTTAGGATATTGCCATTTTGACGAATAATGCATCTCGCTGTGATTACTACAAGCAGAATAGTCAGAATGTGAAGCCGCGCTCTGCGTGTGTGCTGCCAAGAGAGGTTATCTTCAGGAAAGGGTGGCGCAGAGTCAGGTTACCCCTTACCAAGGCTGAGTGCGAGGTAAGAAATTTAGATTATTTTTCGTCACTTTTTCTGACATATTGCGGCAAAGTCTTGACTAGCCAGTTTTAAATGGTGGAAACCGGAGGACTCAGCTCAAAAACCATCCCCTAGCCCCAAGTCACTGGCAACTTTCTTACTAGCAGTCTGTGGCAAAGCCCTAGACCACACAGCCATCAGGGCAGCTAAGGAAACCTGTACAGGGTGCAACATAGGTTGCAAAACATTATTTTCTGAGTGGGGCAAGCTGCCCCTAGAGTTGACTTGCCCCGCCGGCACTTTCATTTGCCCCGCCACTCTGTTAAACAAAGGTGAGATTAATATTGGACCTTGGCAAAAACATAACTTGCTGAGCGGGGCAAGTTAGGGTCTTGTTCAGCTTGCCTCATTGCCGTTTTTGTTGCATGCTGCTGTAAAGGGTATTGTGTGTATTACATACCATTTTATAACCAATGACAATTGTACAGATAGGCAGATGAAAATACTACAAAGGGTTCAAACCCTGTTTTCCTTCCAAACCATGCCTTTAAACATGGCAGTATGAGGTAAGACAATTTGATAGTTTTGTATTACATGATATCAGGGACAATCTATTTATATTATATATATAGACCTCTCTGATGATATTATAGAACCCATGGCACATACAGAAATGCGAATGAACACACTATCACATACTGAAAAGGGCTCCAGGCTCCACCCCAAATAAATAGTTACCCAAGGTAATTCAGGTGTTCGCCTGTTTAGCCACATGGTTATTTTAAAAACCCTGATGTTTAATTGAATCATATGTAAATGATTTATTCTTCTTGTGGAGGTATTAATGATATATTCTTCTTGTAGAGATATAAATGATATATTCTTCTTGTAGAGATATGAATGATATATTCTTCTTGTAGAGATATAAATGATATATTCTTCTTGTAGAGATATAAATGATATATTCTTCTTGTAGAAATATAAATGATATATTCTTGTAGAGATATAAACGATATATTCTTCTTATAGAGATATAAATGATATATTCTTCTTGTAGAGATATAAATGATATATTCTTCTTGTAGAGATATAAATGATATATTCTTCTTGTAGAGATATAAATGATATATTCTTCTTGTAGAGATATAAATGATATATTCTTGTAGAGATATAAACGATATATTCTTCTTGTAGAGATATAAATGATATATTCTTGTAGAGATATAAATGATATATTCTTCTTGTAGAAATATAAGGTGCAGTTGAGTAGGACAGAGTCTGTGACGCCCAAGTGGGTGACTTTTGATGCCTTTGGACTGCCAGCGCCTGAATGCAGAGAGGGGCCTTATAACAGGGACAACCACCTTGGCAACACCCTGGGAGGGGAAACCAATGTCTACAACTGGACCGTGCCGGACATACAGGACGAGAACTGTGTCATGAGAATCCGGTATGTCCATTTCTCAATTTTCTAGTAACCTGAAAATTATTAATGAGATATTTGCGCAAAATTGTCTTGTTTTTCTGGTAGTTTTTTTTAGCGCTGTTGAATTATTCCCATCAGCTTCAAAGAAGCAGATATGATAATCAATATCTTTTTACAAAAGTGGATGAAAGTGAAGAATGCAGTTGCCTTTGCCTCGATCTGTACAGAAGAAAAAGTGATGATAAACAATTCTAAATTCCATTTCTTATTTGATCTTATTCTTTTATGTAATGTTTACAGATACAACATCTCCACCAATGATTATGACGCCTGGAGCGGCATCAGTTCCAAACAGAATGCCCAGCCCAACCCTCAACCTGGCAAGCCCACCAGGGTGGACATATCCAAGGACTATGGCTTCACAGATCCCGAAGGGGCTGTGGAGAGTGGCTACATCTACAAGAACGATCCTGTGGTCAAAATCTTTCCTGGCGTGGACTTCTCATTGCAACTGGCACTCAACACTGCTCAATTTGGCCGAACCTTCCAAGACAGGTATTACCTCCTGACATTACATGTTAACCCTTCCAATGCTGAGGCTACTTTCATCCAAAGAACAAGGGTACAAAGATTTTTGAAAACCATCTAGACTCTGTCATGTTGGTATCCATTGGATAGCTCTCACTGAGCTCTCTTAAATGAGTACCCATTTTCCAGGGTTTAAATCATTTTATATATCATATATATATATATATATATATATATATATATATATATATATATATATATATATATATATATATATATATATATATATATATATATATATATATATATATATATATATATTTATATATATTTATATATATATATACAAGATGTTGGTATTCATTGGATAGCTCTCACAGAGGATTTTTGCATTATTTGTATTGGCCAAATTAGCCACCAGCAGCACAAGGGTTAAATAGCTATAATGATTAGTAATCTAACCTGGTCAGGAGACTAATTGAATTTTAACCCTTTTGGCAGAACACTCTAAAGCAGGTATACTCCTGACATGTCATATCTACAAATATATAATCATGTTTAATAAACTATACCGGAAACCTGGTGAAAAGACCTCATTTTAAGCCTTTTTCTGTCTGTAGTACATGTAAAACATCTAGATCATTTTGATGGCATTTTTTGTTCAAAATATTTGAAGTGGAAATGTTTATCAGAACCCAACCGATAACTTCCCTTAATTATTTTGTGAAATTATGCTTCATGCAGAGTTGTTTACAAAATTACCATAATCTAGACAGGGGACACTTTTCGAGGAGATTGCTTGGCATTATTACATTATTAGGTTAGAAATTGTCCCCTGCCCTCACAAAATTCGCCTGAATAAAAATGCCTAGAATTGCCTCTTGAAATAAAGATAACTTGCCATCAAAGACCCCTTAAATGAGTTTGTGTTATCAGCAGATCTGTTTGTATTTAAATTTTAATTTTTAAACATTTTCTTATTAAATTGCTATCCTACTCTCAATTGAAGTATCTAAAAAGGTAATGATTTGATAGGTAATGTTAAAGTGAATTATATCCTCAGTTGAAAACGTTTTACCACAAATTTTCTATTAAACTATTTTTGTCTATTTATGAGATACTCTCTACAGCTGTGATTCGTTTTTCATATTGCCCTGTTTCCTGTCTGCAGATCTCACCGCTTTGCTATCCGTAAGCGCCCAGAGACCATCCCTAAAAATGCGGTTATTCACAATCTGAATGTGCGCGGCAAGAGGGGCAACATTGTGCAGACCTACCCTGCAACCGAGTACGACTTTACTCCCAACAAACTACAGATGAACAAAGGAGACTATGTCCACTTCCAGTAAGTACAATCTCTCCCAATGCCATACCAAGGGTCCTGTACCAGTACTCCATATGATACCAAGTACCAATATCAAATGGGAAAAATAATTATATCGAACATTGAATGGTATCGTTTAAGATTAGAAATATATATAAAATTAACTTAATTGCTACCTGGATGTCTCAGTAGTTCTAAGTAATAATGCATTGGTCCTATGAGTGTTTCTAAGTAGGTTTGACTCCATAATATCAAATGCTACATAGTGTATATTTATGCGTTTCAGGTGGACTGGCTCTAACACTAACCCCCGTAATAACGCGGGCGAGGGTACCGCAGGTACAGACAGAAGCAACGTCGTTCTCCTTGCACCACAGAATTACGCAGAGGGAAGCGGAGGCGCGTACAGGCCTCTCTCCAAATATGGGCATCTGGGGCGCAGCTACCCCCCGAACCAATTCCACAACTACACAAACTTCATGGGCCTGAGCGGCCTGGACCTCGGTCACCTGGCTCTGATTCATTACAGTAAGTGTCTTAACCCTTATGCTGCTGGTGGCTAATTTGGCCAATATGAAATGATGCAAAAAACCTGAAAAAAGATTGAAACCCAGGCATATGGGTACTCATCTGAAAGTACTCAGGGAGAGCTTTCTAATGAGTACCATCATGACAGGGTTTAGATGGTTTTTGGCAAATACGAAATGATGCAAAAAACCTGCAAAATGGTTGAAACCCAGGCATATGGGTACTCATCTGAGAGTACTCAGGGAGAGCTTTCTAATGAGTAACAACATGACTGGGTTAAGACGGTTTTCAAAAATCTTTGCACTCGAATGTGCTTTGAACAAAATTGGCCTCAGCATTGGAAGGGTTAATGCTCGCAGCAGCCAAAAGCTGCCTGGCGATTATGGTGAAATCTGGTAAGCAAAATCATATTTGGGAAAGGATTTGAAGGAGAGATGCAAATCAGAAATCCACTACAATTCTCTTTCAAATATTTTGGGAACTAATTCCGAATTCCCAAGCTATTGTCGAAAATAGTTTGGCTCCAGATGGCAATGTCTCCAGGAACTCGGGCATTATTGAGTTATATAGTCATGGACCACAATGGCCAATAGGCTTATTTTTTGCTAATGGCTATGATGTTGCTTGACAATGACCAATTCCTAAGCTCTATCCAAGTAGTGCAAGTGACTGTTGAAAGAAATCTACTGATCCTACTTAAACTTCTAGCTTGTATCACCTAAAATTACAAAAATACAAAATTAGATACTTAATCAACCAGTGGACAAATAAAAAGATAATGAATGATATATAATATGTATTATTCTAATTGATAAATCAATAGCTATTGTTTCAGAAGATCAGGAATAGTGTGTTTCAGGAGACCAGGATGTTGGATATGAATAGAATCTTATGTTTCAGGAAATCAGGAGGTTGGTTATGAATAGAAGCTTATGTTTCAGGAGATGAGGATGTTGGGTATGAATAGAAGCTTAATTATGTTTCTGGAGATCAGGATGTTGCATGGTTATGAATAGAATCATAACCAGTTTGTTTATGAAAAGAAGATTATATCTCAGGAGATAAGAACGTTGGTTATGAATAGAAGCTTATGTTTCAGGAGATGAGAAGTTTATTTATGAATAGAAATAGCTTATGTTTGAGGAGATCAGGAGTTTGTTTATGAATAGAATATTATTTTTCAGGAGACCAGGAGGTTGGTTATAAATAGAAGATTCTGTTTCAGGAGATGAGGAGGTTGTTTATGAATAGAAGATTATGTCTCAGGAGATAAGAACGTTGGTTATGAATAGAAGCTTATGTTTCAGGAGATGAAGACGTTGGTTATGAATAGGATCTTTTGTTTCAGGAGATGAGGAGTTTATTTATAAATAGAAGATTATGTTTCAGGAGATGGGGAGTTTGTTTATGAATTGAAGCTTATGTTTCAGGAGACCAGGAGGTTGTTTATGAATAGAAGCTTATGTTTCAGGAGATCAGGAGGTTGGTTATGAATAGAAGCTTATGTTTCAGGAGATCAGGACGTTGGTTATGAATAGAAGATTATGTTTCAGGAGATCAGGACGTTGGTTATGAATAGGATCTTATGTTTCAGGAGATCAGGAGGTTGGTTATGAATAGAAGCTTATGTTTCAGGAAACCAGTGGCTTGGTTATGAATAGAAGCTAATGTTTCAGGAGATCAGGACGTTGGTTATGAATAGGATCTTATGTTTCAGGAGATCAGGACGTTGGTTATGAATAGGATCTTATGTTTCAGAAGGTCAGGACATTGGTTATGAATAGAAGCTTATGTTTCAGGAGATCAGGACGTTGGTTATGAATAGGATCTTATGTTTCAGGAGATGAGTACGTTGGTTATGAATAGAAGCTTATGTTTCAGGAGATGAGGACGTTGGTTATGAATAGAAGCTTATGTTTCAGGAGATGAGGACGTTGGTAATGAATAGAAGCTTATGTTTCAGGAGATCAGGAGGTTGGTTATGAATAGAAGCTTATGTTGCAGAAGTCAGGACGTTGGTTATGAATAGGGGCTTTTGTTTCAGGAGATGAGGACATAGGTTATGAACAGGATCTTATGTTTCAGGAGATGAGTACGTTGGTTATGAATAGGATCTTATGTTTCAGGAGTTGAGTACGTTGGTTATGAATAGGATCTTATGTTTCAGGAGATGAGGACGTTGGTTATGAATAGGAGCTTATGTTTCAGGAGATGAGGAGGTTGGTTATGAATAGAAGCTTATGTTTCAGGAGATGAGGACGTTGTTTATGAATAGGAAATTGTTTCAGGAGATGATGACGTTGGTTATGAATAGGAAATAATGTTTCAGGTGATGAGGACGTTGGTTATGAATAGGATCTTATGTTTCAGGAGATGAGGACGTTGGTTATGAATAGAAGCTTATGTTTCAGGAGATGAGGACGTTGGTTATGAATAGGATCTTATGTTTCAGGAGATGAGGACATTGGTTATGAATAGGATCTTATGTTTCAGGAGATGAGGACGTTGGTTATGAATAGAAGCTTATGTTTCAGGAGATGAGGACATTGGTTATGAATAGAAGCTTATGTTTCAGGAGATGAGGACATTGTTTATGAATAGGAAATTATGTTTCAGGAGATGAGGACGTTGGTTATGAATAGGATCTTATGTTTCAGGAGATGAGGACGTTGGTTATGAATAGAAGATTATGTTTCAGGAGTTGAGTACGTTGGTTATTAATAGGATCTTATGTTTCAGGAGATGAGGACGTTGGTTATGAATAGAAGCTTATGTTTCAGGAAATGAGGACGTTGTTTATGAATAGGAAATTATGTTTCAGGAGATGAGGATGTTGGTTATGAATAGGAAATAATGTTTCAGGAGATGAGGACGTTGTTTATGAATAGGAAATTATGTTTCAGGTGATGAGAACGTTGGTTATGTAAAACTTTGTTTCAATTAATGAAGGAACTATGTAACAAGTACAGGCTGATGCTTCTGATGACCAGGAGCTACCAATTTGACTTCTTAACCCATTATAATACTTGAGAGTACCTCTAGCAATTGTCGTCTGGTTCTACGATACTTTCAACAATAACTTAGGAACTGAGAATGATTTTACAAACTATTTGAAGGAGAGATGTTGGTTATGTTCTGACTAGCATTTCTCCATCAAATATTTATCTAACTTTGCTGTTTCCTGTAAGATTTCATCAAAATTATCAGGCTGTTTTTGGCTGCTGTGAGTGTTAATGGGTTAAGATAACTGGAATTTCTCATTTTCAGCTCAGTTTGGTGGGGACATGCAGACGTTAAATGATGCGGGCACATATTTTGATCTGGGACCAAGGAAAATCACAAAGGCTGGTGCTTATAATTACTTCTGCACACGGAACAATAACTTCTCCAACCGCAGTCAAAAGGGAACCCTGATTTGCAATGACCAGGTTTCAGTCAGGGAAACAGATATTGGTTACAATGGAGGAGAAATGGAAACTGACACCAGGTAAGATAGAGAAATGTATTAATTCTTTTTTTGCTCAAGATTAGATTAGGTTAATGTGAAATAAAAAAACTGTTAATTCTTTTGGAACCAAGTTTACTTTTAAGATATGTGGGCAAATGTATTTATATGAAGTAATTCACTGATTATTATGTAGTTGGACCTGTCCTAATAGAGGAGTGGCCTAAGGCATTGTCAATGACTAATCATTGTCTCTCACCACTGCCTGGGTTCGAATCTCAGCTTGGGCATGTGAGAAAGTTGGTAGTAACTTTGGATTAGCCAATAGTTTTGGGCCAGGTACTGACCGGCCTTCACCATTTGTAATTGGCTAGTCAGGATTTAGCCTAAAAATGGCCGAAAAAGTGACGATTATCAAAATTCCAAATCTGAAACTCCTAAGCCCTGAATTTGAGGTTTTCACACTCACTTAGGTTTCACTGTAAAGTAATCAGCCAGCTAATCCTCGGTCATTTCCTGGGAATATGGATAAATTTTATCAAACTTTAATAGACCATAGATACCAAGCATGAGAATTGCTGCCATATGTATAGGTATTGAAGTAGTGTTTTTCCTCATTATGATATTATATATAGCATCAGGGTTTCTCTGTTCACTGCCTTGTAGAGAGTCGAAAGTAAAAGTGGATAAGGGAACGTTTGAGAACCTGCGGCACCTGAAGCTTGAGGAGTGGACGCGTGCCCTGGGAGAGGATGTCATCAAAGAGAAGGCCAGCAAAATACCTGTGAGTACAATATCGTCATACTCTCTGTAGTAGTGGTGGTGGGAACATTCACTGGAAATGACCTCAGAAAATCATGCTTTAAACCTATGCTTTTGTGTGTACAATTATAACCCTTATGCTGCTGGTGGCTAATTTTGTCAAAGCAAAATGATGCAAAAAACCTTTAAAAAATGACTGAAACCCTGGCAATGGGTACTTATCTGACAGCACTCAGTGAGAGCTATATAATGAATACTAATATGACAGGTTTTATATGGTTTTTAAATATTTTTGCATCCTTGTGCTTTGGACCAAGTAGCCTGCATTCATCTCCCAACACAGGTCAAAGATGGGATAAGAATTCACATAGGTGGTCTTAAGTAACAAGTTGTATATCACTAGCATCTGAAGTCATTTCCATGGTATGGGGTACTGTACCTCTAACTTATAATCATGTACATCAAGCACTAGAAATACTGGCAAATCTTAGTGATCAAGTAGTGTTTTCCCCATTTAATGATTCGTTTTAATCATGAATGAATGAACTACCTACATACTTGACTGTTTCCTAGTTTTGCCTCTTTTGTGCATGTGTGATAATGTCTATGATAATATCTGATTATATAACACCACTTGGAACCACTTTCATGCTAGTCTCAAGAGGATTCAATTCTGGTCATTGAATGACATGAATGGAGGGTTGGTCTTTAAGGGCAAGGGATCTGTGCACTGCTGGCATCAGGCATGAAAACTCTTGCCTGTTGCTGGGGCCAGTTGCACCAACGTGACTCAGGCCCAAGTCTCAATTTGATTGTCAACAACAATAGCATCTATTGTTGTAGACAATCAAGTTGAGCCTTGAGCCTGAGTTTGAGCCTGAGTTTGAGCCTGAGTCACGTTGGTGCAACTGGCCCCTGGTGCATAAACCTCTTTAAGACAGGTGGTCCTCCTGGTAGTTGTGCCGTGTACACAGTATAAAAGGTATTAGAAGTGTTTGGCCAGCATTTTGACTACCTTAACTGGTGCATTGCACAATACCTGACTGACCATAAACTTGAACCTGCATGGGTCTGTGAGAATCCTCACATATTCCCTAATGGGTGACAACTGACCATAATGAGAGATGTGCTACTTTCAAACCTCCTCAGTGGTCAGGTTGAGTACTAGTCTTTTATAAGGTTCTTAAGCGCTCAGTATACTGGAGTTGCAAATGTCAACCCCAGTATGAAGGGTTAACCCTTATGCTGGTGGCGGCTATTTTTGCCAATACAAAATTATGCAAAAAATCTGAAAATAATTGAAAACCCTGGTATATGAGTATTCATCTGATAGTACTCAGTAAGAACTATCTAATGAATACCAACATGACAGGGTGAAGATGGCTTTCAAAAATCTTTGCATCCTTGTGCTTTGGACAAAAGTAGCCTCAGCCTTCAAAGGGTTAAAAGTTTAGAAACCTGTCATTGTACAAACACTGATATAGGGCTGTTGTTATTTCAATACAAATTCACATACAAATTTGTTTGTATTGAAATAAATTCCTCAGGAACTTGCCCCTGTATTTTTATTTGCACAATACAGCTAGGGTAGCAAGAGAGGCTTGATATGGCAATGTGAAAACGCAGCAGTAGTAGCATCATGGACTATCATTTATTACATAACGGATGGTACATGATACATTCCTTCCTAATAGCACTTTAATAAGTGGATGATTGACATGTCAGATGTGTGTGGAGGGATTGTACAGATCTGACCACACACACATACACATGATCCAAGTTGCATCCTCCAATATGATGTTATGAGGTTCAATATGCAAGGAATATAATGTTATATTACTTTGCCTATTGGATTCAGGGTTTGCTAGCAATGGAATTTTGTTTGTGTAGATGGTTTTGCATGGAGGGGTCGTACAGATCTGTCCATGCACACACAAATACAATCCTGCAGCATCAAGTTCTATAGAACATTTTTTTTTGAAATAAAAAAAGTTCTATAGAACGCTACATCCTGGTCTGTATTCAATATGGAAGGAATGGTACATTATACATTCCTTGCATATATTCAACTTGGTCTGCTTACTTAGTGTATGATTGTGTGCATAATTGTGCATGGAGGGATTGAGCAGATCCGTCCATGCATCACACTCATGCATCCAACAGCACCAAGTTGTATATACAGGCAAACTTGGATATGACGGACCACTGTACGACAGTGACAGACTTTTGTCTATGACAAACGATATGCTTGGTCGGGAGTTGGTCCCAGTCCCATGCATATCAAGTATGTGTCATACGTATATGACAGATTTTGCATGTGACGGACCAATTTTCCTGGTCCCATTGAGTCTGTCATATCCAAGTTCGCCTGTAACAGGGTCATGTTCAACATGTAAGAAATGGTACATAATTCATTTCTTGCCAATTGAAATTAAGCTACTATTGAATTGCATGATTGCCATGTAGGTGCTAGTGTATGGATGGATTGTACAGATCTATCCATTCACCCACACACGCATACATACATACATACACATACACACAAACAGATACATATCCAGCTTCAAGCAGTATGTATGTTAACCCTTCCAATATGCTGAGGCTAACTTCGTCCAAAGCATAAGGACGCAAAGATTTTTGAAAACCATCTAAACCCTGTCATGTTAGTATTCATTGGAAAGCTCTCGCTGAGTACTCTCAGATGAGTAACCATGTGCCAGGGTTTCAGTCATTTTTCAGCTTTTTGCGTTATTTTGTATTGGCCTAATTAGCCACCATCAGCATAAGGGTTAAGGGATCTAGCATGAAAGTGGCCAGAATGAACTAATCTTGTAATATGAAATTGAATACCACATGATTGACATGCTGCATGATATATAAACTAACCAACATCATGATAACCATGTGGAGGTAATTGGTGCCATAAGCTGCAGATTGACCTTTCAGAATTCAGCCTCCTATCCATAGATAATAACCTATGGTGCATGCTAAATGCCGCTAACATATCTATAGAGTTTATATATTTGATGTGATTTCTGTTGGATTCTGGTGCTTATATTCTGTATCTATTCACCTATTCATAATTACTCTTCTATATCTTAGATCCTATATATTTTTTAACATTATCAAGATGAATTTCAGTCCACTAAGATGATTCTACTTACAGAGTATTCTAGTGATCAAATAGTAACATCACAATCGCAAATCCATTTTTTTGTGGAAATCTTCAAAGCAAATCTTAATTCGGCATCTGTTTCCTTGGCTTATATAATCGCTTTGTTTCATCATCTAAATTCACAATTAATTAGACTGACAAGGTAGAATTAATTTATTGTCTTGTATTTTCTCCTTGAAATATGCCTGTCACCGGGATTAACAATTGTGTATTGAATGACTACTAAAGCTAGTCTAACTTAAAGTATTATGCAAATCTAATTCTCAAGCATCTCATTATTTAGTTTTGTCATTATCAAATATTTTCTTTTGTTTCTGCTTTTTATGCGTCTTTCCTTATCCTGTTGCAAGTCATTTTCATAAGAATTTTGGTTTCCCAGGCAGTCGAGAATTACTCAGCTTCACTATTTACTATTTATTCTCAACATTTATTTAAGTTTTAGTTAGAACTTTTTTCTCATTATTTATTTAGGTTTTCAGTTAACTTTTCTTAACACATATTTAAGTTTTTAGTTAAAACTTACTCTTTACTAGAATGACTCCATTCCAGTAAACAAAGGAAGAGTGAACCTACCTATGGAAAATGCATTTACTGTACCAAGTTTTGTTCTATGCTGAATGCCTGCCTGCATGCTCTAGCTACCATGGAATGCTTGCTTTTATTTCACACAGACGGAGGACCTGGTCAAATTGGAGGCCATGCTGAAAGAACTCCAGGATAAAAAACAGAAAAGCAATATTCAATAACACTAGACTATAGGTTCAGATCTGTAATGATGAATAAAAGACACGAATCTCTAGATGTATTTAGTTATACATAATGGGTGAATAGGAGAGAGTTATTGTTTCTGTGCTCTTACACAAACTGGAGAAAGAATCTTGTCTTTTAGAAGATTGCTACTGTATAAGATAAACCCATTCACACTTAGTTTTCAAGATCCCTTTAATTCCATTTCATGAAATTTGGCCACTTAATTTCTTGATTTACCTAATTGTATCTGCTCAACTCAGTACAGTAAACTTCTCACACTCAATTCTCTGTAAAACTATTCACATACATAAAAATGCAAAATAATAATTTTGTGTAATTTACTGATTTTCCAGTAAATTGTCACATAGTTGAGAAATAACCTTTTGTAAGATTTAACAAGTTTGAGATATCAAGCAGATGTTTTTTAAAGAAGAACTATTTATGGTTTGACAGAATTTGTACTTTGAATTTACAAATGGATGGTGATTCTACCTAAAAGCTTGCAAATTTTCAAATCCTCCCAAATTCAAATGAAATATTCTCATCAAATTTTGATCAATAATTTGATGAAATTAAAAGGTGTAAGAAAAGCACTTACCTGTCTTTCAGCACTAAAACAGACTTTCAAGAATCAAGAACTAGTTTTGCTACAGAATACTTTTCAGTTTTTCATTGCTGTCCAAGTGTGAATAAGGTATAAATAGTTTTTCTCTTACATGCCTTTAGAAAAATAAAGATATGACAAGTCTTAGCATTGATTCTTTTGTTCTGTGTTTTCTTTTATTGTTGACGTTTACTTTGTCTTCATACGTAAAACATTATATTGGTTGAAGGTCTATGAACCATTGTACAGCCATGCTAACAGTCAGGGGCTGTAAGTATCAAGCTTTGTGTAGTGCTTGCGATGTGCTTGTGGTTAGAAAGTCCATTATTTCTCTTTGTGCTCTTAACCACAAGCACCTCACAAGCACTGTGTAAAAGTTTTATTCTAAGGGCCCTGATTTGCAGTACAACTGTCATTCAGTCGCTAGTTGGAGAGAACAGTCCACACTGATTTGGAGGCCTCCCCACTAGAAATCCACCGATATTACCTACTCTCATAGTCCATGAGCTAGAGGCCCAAATTAAAATTGTCGGTAATATACCATATTGGTGGCAAATTGTCGGTAATATACCATATTGGTGGCAAATTGTAGGTAATATACCATATTGGTGGCAAATTGTAGGTAATATACCATTTTGGTGGCAAATTGTCGGTAATATACCATATTGGTGGCAAATGGTCGGTAATATACCATATTGGTGGCAAATTGTCGGTAATATACCATATTGGTGGCAAATTGTAGCCTATATATTCAGATTCCTCATAGTATCAGCTTCAGTTTGATATGTGATATCAATATATATATATAGTTTATTGACTGTAGGATTTCTGCAAAGATATTCATCATAGTACAAGGTTACATAGTATTATAACAAATAATAAAAAGTATTCAAAACAAGTATAGATTAGTTTAACTCAATGCAGGGGTGGTAGCTTCGTCATAGATATTCAGGTTTTACGGACACATCTTTTAGTCTTCTGAAGGGAAGATAGCTGATCCATTAGCAAATTTAACCAAGCAATTGTGATGGCTTGATGACAATTAAAGCATCCTGATACTTCATTCTAGGCTTCAACACATCTATTTGGAAAATTTGTGAAAAAATGGATTATCATATTTGAAATGCAAAATTGCCACCATGGATCCTCCCTCTATGCAGCTCTAAGATACATACATACCATGACACAAATAACAATTTTCCACAGAAGTTATGGAATATGTGTAGTATCTAATACAGTGATGCCCCCCCCCCCTCCCCACCTTCTTCCAATATATAATGTTTAGTACTTAGGATATAAAGCTGCCAACAGCATGGGTGAGAATTGATTTTAAAATATATTACATGAAATACACAAGTAAATTCCTCAATCTAAAAAATGTTCCACCAGTGCAAAGAAATGGACGTAATAAATTAATAATAAATAATTAAGTCACCAGACTTTGAGATATCTTTGATCTGAACTAAAATTTCCTCCAGACCTAAACCAGTGCCAAGGTAAACTATTTCTTAAGCAGCTTGTCTCAACATTATTTGAGTACTTCGCCCAATTCTTAACATACTACACACACACAGACCAAGTATTTTTTCATGCATTTAAAAGTTTCAGTTTTATGAACATGACTTGTACCTATTCACTTTAAACTAGTAATGCTTTGGAATTACACCAGAAAATGTATTGACCTCTGATACTTAAGACAATAACTTTGGAATTGGGATTGAATTTAAAAGATATTCAAAGGAGAATTGATGATGATATTTTGATAAACATCTCCCCAACAAATATTTTCCGAACAAAGCTTTTACCCACAAGTTTTCATCAAAATTGTCAGGCTGCTTTGGCCACCGTTAGGATTATTGGGTTTAAGTGTGAATGCTTCATACTTGTGTTCCCAAACCCCCGAAAAGATGCCAAATGAAATTGACCAAATACACAATCAGTAGAAGATGTTAAAGGTGCCTTTCTTCAGTCAGAAAAAGTTGACAATACATGCCTTGAACCTGTGAGATTGTTACCAAATATTATTTTAGAATAATTCTAGAATCTTACTCATAATAGACACTCAAACATCAGGGGATCTCTCTTAAGATAGGCCACTTGACATCAAAGACCACTCCCAATAGTTTGCTTATGAAAATGCCGATATTTCCCCGCCTTTTTAGACAAGACCACTTGGCAAAATAAGTCCACCTTGAAGTCTTTGTTTGGTGGGTTGATTGCAAATGTCTCTCCTATATCTCTAAGGCCAAAACATAGTTTTAGCATAATGATCAAACTGAAGTTCATAAATAAATGTCAATGTCAAAAGTAAGGTTCAACCAAATAAATGAACATGTGATTTTATGGGACAAAATTTAAGACTCCTTATTCATTATGATATAGAGAATGTTTATAATCCTAAAATTAAAACAAGAGCCAACTTGTTCATTAGATAAAGAAAGAGGAAGGTTGTAGGTGTCCAAATAAGAAACCAAATGTGTTTTAGGTCTGAATGTAACTAGTTCAAATGCATGATGGATAATTGTTTTTTGCATGTTAAAGTAATATTGCACAATAGCATATATTAACATAAAGAGTTAATTTCAAGCCCTTGTGACCATCTAGCCCCTGATGTTAAAGTCGGGAGTTAATTTCAAGCCCTAATGTGCATTTAGCCCTTGGTGTTAAAGTCAAGATGTAACTTCAAGCGCTCATGTGCGTCTAGTTTCTGCTCACTTACCTGCATAGCCATGATATATACCATGTTTGCTCATCTTATCTTAGGCTTACATATCTAGGGTTTGGCTCGTGTGTCTATTTCTAATACTAGTACGCAAAGGTAATTGGCATCCAATAAACCTGACTAGATTATAGTTCTTTGGTCAAACAATTGTACCCTAACTGCAAACACTGAGTGTGTCTATGATTATACATTCGGTCATATCTTAATCCATTAAATGGTCACAGAGGCCAAAAGTAGCCTGACTGCTGATGAAATCTTTCGAGAGAAAGCATAATTAGGAAAATATCTAAAGGAGAAATGTTGATTAAAACATATCCAATTGTTCTCCTGCAAATATTTTGTAAAACCATACCCAATGCCAAAGTTATTCTCAAAAGTATATCAAGTCCAGACAACAATTGCTGGAGGAACTCTTAACCCATATGCTGCTGGCGGCTAGTTTGGTCAATACAAAATTAAGCAAAAAACCCTGAGAAATGACTGAAACCCTGGCACATGGGCACCCATCTGAGAGTACTCTGCGAGAGCTATCCAATGAAGACCAACATGGCAGGGTTTAGATGTTTTTAAAAAACTTTGTGCTTTGGACAAAATTAGTCTTAGCATTGGAATGGTCAGACATTAATGGGTTAACAATATAGACAAATATATCCCGACAACAAACACTCATCTTAAAATTGCTGCACTGCAAACACGATGGTCACGACTTTGGACAAAAAGCAATTATGTGCATGTATCTATATATAGGTAATCAAATATCACAATTGACTTATCAACTCAACATCTACTGGTAGAGACATCCCTGGGTGGATAAAAGTAATCACTAATTGTTAGGAGTGGAAATGTCAGCCTCTGATTATTCTCTTTGTCACGAAGAGGGAACTATTTGGTATGTTAGTACACAGGTTTAGGGTGGTACCGATACTGACCAAAATATAAAAGATTAGAAGTTGATTTACTGCACCCCTGGAGCATACTGCATACATGATGTAGGAATTGGGCTTAATCTTAATCTTATAACATCTCATAAAAGTTATGTGTTGATGCACACACATAGGTGGTACTGATACTGACCATACAAGAGAGAAAATATTCAGCAAATATTCTACTCCACTCTGAAGCATACAGGTATGGGTGGTACTGATACTGACCATAAGAGAGAAAAGATTTAGCATTTATTCTACTGCACTCTGAAACATACATGGTGTAGGAATTTGGCATAATATTATAACATCATATAAAATTGATGTTAGTGCACAGGTATGGGTGTTACCGATACTGATCGTAAAAGATAAAAAATGGGTGGTACTGATACAGACCTAAACCCATGCATGCCTGCAGAAGCCAGAAATGCCTGACTATTTTGGAAATATTTTTGTGACACTAAAAGCATTTTCCCAAAATTATATAAAGGAAAGCTGTTTGTCAGGACCTAACCCACATCTCTCCATCAGATATTTTGCTAATTCAATGAGTGATTTCAAATTATTTTCTAAGGCATTTTAACCCTTCCAATGCTAAGGCTACTAGAATTTAGACCCAAGGATGCAAAAATCTTTGAAAACCATCTAAACCCTGTCATGTCGGTACTCATTGGAGTACTCTCAGGTGAGCACCCATGTGCCAGGATTTCAGATATTTTTCAGTTTTTTTTTGCCTAATTATTTTATTGGCAAATTAGCCACCAACTGCATAAAGGGTAGTCTAGACGACACTTATCATTCAGAGCTCTGGGATTGAATGGGTTAGGAGTTCAAAACATCCACATTAAATACTGTATTTTCGCGTTTATAAGACGCACCCGTATATAAGACGCAGCCCTTGCTCAGGCCTTTAAAATGATGTATAGACCTTAGCTTTGTGTATAATACGCACCCCCCTTTCGGCCCATGTCCCTAGCTATTATCTAAATACAAATGAAAGAAATGGGGGTTATCTTACTAACTAGCATTGGATTCGGACAAACATTACATTGATTGTAATTTGAAGTCATTATGCTACTCTATAGACAATATCCCTACTGGAACCTTTCATTTCTATCTCATCTCATAGTCATCCCTTGACCGCCAAACAATTATCATGAATGAAAGTTATTTCAATGCCTAGTACCACCCACTCAATTAACATGCATGATCAACCAAACTATTTATCATGAAAACATGTTTATACTGTGTCATCTACTTAAATACCAAATCTGAAAAGAAAATCTTAATTGATGGACGTATTCAGACCCCCCCCCCCCCCCCCTCCCCAAGGTGCCCCATGCACCAGACTTGATTAGTTATTTTGTCAAACAGTTGTGCCCTAAATGCAAACACTGTGTGTGGACAGAGCACATGGTTGACAAGTACTTGCTCATGACAATGCATTTGCAATCAGTTGTGTGTAAACATGCATATAGAGAACTAAACCTTACCAACCCAGTGTATGGAATTCACCTAAAGTAAACAAGACAGACACGTCTCTAGGAGAAGAAGTAATTATGCCATTATATAGATATAGGAAATCATGTAGCGTATTAACCCTCATGCAGCTGGTATCCAATTTGCCAACACAAAATTATGCAAAACCCTGTAAAATGACTGAAACCATGGCATAAGGGTACTCATCTGAGAGTACTCATGGAG
Source organism: Maea johnstoni (assembly GCA_963942565.1). Lineage (NCBI taxonomy): Eukaryota > Metazoa > Annelida > Polychaeta > Spionida > Magelonidae > Maea > Maea johnstoni. Next base: position 23,691,284 of record OZ012687.1, read on the forward strand.
ATCTATCCATTGAATACCAACATGATAAGGTATAAATGGGTTTAGTTGTCAAAGATATTTGCGTCCTTGTGCTTTGGAATAAAGTAGCCTCAGCATTAGGAGGGTTAAAGGTGTCATCTAGAGGTACTTACTAGAGACATCTCTGCTGGGTGGACACGGGTAATCAATTAATGAAGTTGACAGAAGGGCAAATGTCAGTCAGTGCTTGTCTTTTTGTCACTATGAGACATGTTGTATCAACATAGTACCAGGTATGGAAGGGGAATGATATTTACATAAAGTGATAAATCTTTTCTCATTAAATCTATCTATAATCTTTCCTATGCTGACAGGATGAATTACAATGACATCCTCTCATGACTGATACCTGGATTACATGTATGTGTCTATATATATATATATATATATAGAGAGAGAGAGATGTATATGTATATGTATATATATAAATATATATATATATGTATATAGGGTAGTTACCAAACAGCCACTCCCCATCCGCAAGTTTCTGCAATATCTTCAATAACCTCTATTTACCAAGTTCACAGATATTTATTATTAATTTGACAGAGAGTGGAATCCTAACTAATGGATTATTGGACACCATAAAGTAAATCATAAAGTAAATGCATTGAATGAATGAGTGAAGAAGAGCTCTGAGGAATTTCTTATCCACTCGCTTCATATAATCAGCCCTCTTTTTAACTCTTCAACCCATTCATGCCTGTAGCAGACACAATCGCCCAACAAAAGCAATATCTAGTAAGTATTTGAAGGAGAATTGTTCATCAGAACTCCATATACAACTTTCTTTCGAATATTTTGCTAATCTGTGCTTCATTCCAAAGTTGTTTTCAATTGTATGATAGGTACAGATGACACTGGTCAAGTAGATCTTGGGGCATCAATTGGTTGACCCATTTATGCTTGAGCAGCAGCCCTTAAAACCCTTATGCTGCTGGTGGCTGATTTGGCCATTTCAAAATGATGCAACAAAAAACCTAAAAAAATGACAGAAACCTTGGCACATGGGTAGTCATCTGAGAGTACTCAGTGAGAGCTATCCCATGAACACCAACATGACAGGGTTTAGATGGTTTTCAAAAATCGTTATGTGCATCGGATGAAAGTAGCCCCAGCAATGTAAGGGTTAAATCTTTATAACATAAACATCATATATTAATATCAAATATTACCTTACAACATGAAAACCACTAATAACCTTTCAAAATGAAAATTGTAATTTTTATGCTTTACTATTTCCAAAAGTATCGTTTATCCAGATGAAAATTGAAGAAGAATTCTTAGCACAAATAGGTTCACATTCGCAATCCCGCCGGAATAGTAGGTAACATTGCATAAATGCTTCTCTCCAAAATGAAAAGGCTAAATTTAGTTCCCTCCTTCAGTTCACTTTCTCTGTGTGAATCACTTATGCAATAATGAACATGAGTAGGGTTCATTTGGCTCTTTCACTTCACTGACAGCGTGCCGGATTGTATAACTGATAATTGCTCTAATCAGGCATTATTAGATGACAATGATGGCATTTGGCAGGTACACAGGGTACTGTGTTGAGAATTATACCACAATAGTAGAGGTATACAGCGGGGCTTTTAGAAAGGAATTTTGTGCTGTAGAACCATGGGGTGTGTATGGTTTTTATAGAGCTGAAAACTGCACCAAGAAATGCAATTAGATATGCACTCTGGTAAACCTACCAAAATGTTTCGGTTGTCAGCTCCTGACAAAAGCTACTAGTAGTAGTAGTAGTAGTAGTAGTAGTTACTTTTTATGGAACTGACCAACACCTGTGAAGGATAGATATCTCTGTAATGCATCAACCAAGGTTTCTTTGTAAACACCACTAACAATAGACAGTAAAAAGAGGATAAAGTTTATACAACTACTTAAATTCTAGCCCACACCCCACCAACTACTATTACTACTACTACTGCTACTACTACTTCTACTACTACTACAATTCACTAAAATGTATCAATGTGCAAGAGTACATATTTATTTTCCATCTCTATGTGCCTTGGTAAATAAAAAACAAGTATATTTAATTATTTATGCTGTTCTAATGTTCTAAAGATAGGTAACGTGCCTTTCACTTTATACTGTAGTACTGTGAAAATGATTTGTTACCTGTATATTTAATATGTGATTGTAATAAAAGCTATAAAAAATGTAATAATTGGTGTTTTGGAATTTCTACTTGCCATGCCAGGCAAGTAAATTTTGATTGTTACTTGCTCGTCAGCTATTTCCATTTGCCATATAGCAAGTGGCCAATCACTTAATTTTATATAGGTGCCTGACCAGGGACGCCCAGCAGTTTCACACCTGAGATTTAGGACAAGTTGATGAATTGTGCTGTCACTCAACCCTATTGTTCTTTATTTATTGTAGGTTGGTGATGGCTTTGCTAGCAAGTTTGTGGTGATCTATCCCCAGAGGCCCCTATCACACCCGAACCAGCCGCTGACGGTCAGCATGAAAGTGGACACCTCCGCCCACGGTTTGGCCATCTACCACACGAACAGCGAGAACTTCGCCACCTGGACACGCGTGGACGCACAAATCGATAACAACAACAACATGGCAACGTTCAAAACACACGAGGGAGGGGTATTCGTGGCTCGCTATCAGACCAACGTCCCCCTAGTGGTGGGAATGGTCATCACGCTGCTCGTGTTCGTCATGATAGTTGTTGGATCCATCGTGTATTTCAGGAAGTACCCTGAGAAATGGGAGAGTGTAACCCAGAGGTACAGGGATGTACGCAGATCTATGACTGAAAGAGTATAATCATACCCAATGTTTTGGTGATTTTATTTTGACATAGATACAGGTGAACTTGGATATGACGGACTCAATGGGACCAGGAAAACTGGTCCATCATATGCAAATCCGTCGTATACATATGACGAATACTTGATATGCATAGGACTGGGACCAAGCATATCGTCTGTCATATGCAAAAATCCGTCGTACAGTGGTCCATCATATCCAAGTTCACCTGTATCTTGTGTTTTGATGGAGATATGGTAATCAGAACTCAATAAACAACTTTACTACAAATACTCACTAAAACCAAGCTCTAGATTCCCTATTAATTTTCAAAATTATCAAAGATTCAGTTGCTGATGGCTAATTTGGCCATTTCAAAATGATGCAAAAAACCTAAAAAAAAATGACCACAACCCTGGCACTTGGGTACTCATCTGAGAGTACTCAACGAGAACTATCCAATGAATACCAAGACGACAGGGTTTAGATGTTTACAAAAATCTTGTTGTCCTTATACTTTAGACAAAAGTAGCCTCAGCACTGATAGGGTTAAGCACAAATGGACCGTAAGGTATCCAATTTAATGTGTTATGGATGGTATGGATGAATCATGATATTCCCATTTGTATGATATTTCCAATCAAGTGTCTTTCAAGGGAGCTTTTGTTATATATTTAGTTCTAGCTATACCACAAAAGTATTGAAAACTGATTGAACCATTCTGATTTGTGCCATTCTGACTTGGGTATTCACCTACTGAGAGATAAACGATCAGAATAAGCTATGAATACAACAAATTTGCGAGATGTCAAGATGATTGTTTGCACCACTATATGGAGAACTTCTTAGCCCTCCTCTCAGGAAGGGAGATACTTAACTCACATGTGTTTTGTGAATATTGAATTTATCTAGTGAAGGTGTTGATTTTGATTACTTAGATAAAAGTGCATTTAGAAATCAGTCCCAATGACCACAGGTTTCGATACAGTACAAAGATAAGGGGTTTCACTCTAAACTCAGTGACTACTGTGGAACTTATGAAATTTACATTTTCACACCTGCTCACATTTAAGTTGCTATGCTGATTTGTTGTACACCCCTGATATAATACTTAGCACCTGGTGAATTTAGTTTTTGAAACTGATATCTTTACTAAATACTTACCAATTAATGATTTGCGTATACCTATCAGTTTTGAAGTAACTAGACCAGAACCTCTATCAGAGGACTCTCAGAATACTGTTTAAATACTCAATATTAGCAAAATATTAATATTTGTGAAGGTTTCCAAATTTAATATATTAGCCAGTAGCCATATCTCAGGGACTTTTGAATCTAACGAGGATTCAGCTGTGATACCTATGAAGCTAAGCTTGTTCCTCCTGGCTATGACAGCCCTTGACAATGTGTTTGGTCATCAGGTTTAATCTTTCAAGATGCTTGACCTTTTCTTAACTGTGGCCTCCCAAAATAGGTCTTACTATTAATTTCTGATGAAAGCCTCTTTTGGAAATTATTTTAAGTAAAAATGTTCATCAGGTGCCAACGTAATACTCTCCTTTAATCATTTCAAGGATTCATGCTTAATTAATTGTACTATTGTCATAAGTGTCATAGATCTAGACCCAGACAATGTATTTCTAGCATAAAAGGAAAAGAGATAATCAAGTGTTCTCAAAACATCTGAATTAGATGATATCTTAAGCCAACTTTGGACGTTGCCTCAGCTTTTCCATTGTACTGATTAGGTTTAAGATTATTGCTTTGTGAGAACCAATATTTTCAAATTTCTGGAGGGCTAATGTGGTTATATATTTTCACTATTGCTTGCAGACAATTATAACTTATTTGATTTCCTTTGTTTGAAGGAAGAATATGGTCTCTAAATGAGTCAGTAATATTTACTTAATTAGTGGAAATATATTTTATAATATACGCATTGGGTAGGTACATCCATATATACGTATGATAATTCTCTTCTTTCAATGAGCAATTTTTTTTCTTTGTGATAAAATAGCTTTGTTCATTTACTTTGTCTAAACAAGTGAATCATGTCATATTTACAAGCATTTCCCATATTCCAGATAAGATGATTATGAAAGAAGTATGTTTGTATGTATTTTCTATGGAGTGCAAATTAGGGACCAACATTTACTTTGAAAATGTTCTTTTACTTTTGCATTGTGATTGTATGTCATCCTCGCTACTAGTTGAATGTAAGCTGTTTTTTTCAGCACTCTTGATCATTGTTCTTTGCTCCTTGATAGTAATTAATTGTTCCTTACTCTTTGATTGTATTTCATTGTTCCTTATTCTTTGATTGTATTTCATTGTTCCTTACTCTTTGATTGCAAGCCATTGTTTGCTATTATGTGATTGTAAGTAGTTGTATACTAATGGAGATAAGTGTATGTTTTGCATGCTATAATATAACAGTGTGTGTATATATATACATATATATATATATATATATATATATATATATATATATATATATATATATATATATATATATATATATATATATATATATATTATACTACTGCTATGCACTACTTTACTTGATATACTTTTACAATGGCCAAAAAAAAGTATATACAAAAAACATTGCTTTCCTCAGACTTGCCCACTTAGATTTTCTCAGCCCTTTTTAAAGGGACTGGTGCCATTTCATTCCTATCTATTTAGATATAATAACGTAACTTGGATTTTGGTTACCTCAAACACTGTTGCTTGGTCCCTATTTGTCTGAGGTAAGCGAGGTTTTTCTGTATTTTACAATGTTATATTTTGACATAATATTATACAGGATTTATGGGATGGTTATTTTGTATACGCAGTACCAAAACAGTATTTAATCAGTGGGTGATTAGTACCTAGTTACCATTTGCTTCCTGCTGGCAGGAAGTCAATATGTAAATAGTGGATGGGATAATGCAGTTAATAAATTAGTATGTTGCATTATATTTTTCTTGTGTTTTTAATATGTTGATTGTGCCCCCCCCCCCACCTCACAACCCATATCTTACAAGTAAAGATGTATCCAAAGATCAATTTCTGCCAGACTTTCAATATGATGGTCAAATATTGATTAGAACCACATAATTGCAATACTGATTAATTATTTAACCATGAGAAATAAAACACCACTGAACTTTTGATCTTTCTAAAAATTAATCCACGCTTAATTTTCCCCAAGAAACATCTGCATGTTCATATTTTGCGTAAGGGAATAATTTGAGAGTAGAGCAAGAATGCGAAATGTATTAATGGGAATGCTATTTGTGTTCTGATTAACATATCTTCAAATGATTTCCAAACATGTTTTTTTTTTATTAGAACAATATCCTTTTAAAGTTTTCAAGACAAAGGTACTCAGTGGAAAGAAAGATTAACATACCCTGCTACAGATTTTGTTTTCATTGAATCTAAATTGATCAAGACAGTAAGACAAACTTCCCACAATTTGAAAAGCACTTTATTTGATCACTTAATTTGATTGCTACACACTGATTTTAAGTACTACAGAATCACTAAGAAAATTATGTTAACATTACTCTTAATACTACCATTTTAAATGGGTACTGCTTCATTTTGTTGCTTCTTCCTATGAAGCTTATGGTCAATAAATTATAAATGATTTAATAACAAAATCCTTCTTAGTAAAACTTGAGTTGTTTTGGTTTTACAGTTCTTGTCAACTGCAGTATCTCAGATGTGACATCATCACTGTGGTAAAGTTTTCTCTTCTCACTGTTTCTCCTGAACTGTTGCTGAAAGTAACGAGTCAAGTATTAATCATTCCTGTTTAGGGACATGCATTGGGAATATTTGTGAATAAGTAAATCTTGACATTGTTTCATTATCACAAGTCCTATGGCTAAGGCTGGTCTGCCCAAATACATGTTGTGTACAGCTTTCTAATTGTATACTTTATCATAACAATAATTATAGTTTATCATTTAGATAAAGATGATTATTATTATTACATGTATTATTATTATTATTATTATTATTATTATTATTATTTTTTTTATTTTTTTATTTTTTTATTATGGTACAATAGGCAACTCACACAATTGGATACACATGATAACTCATCCTTGTGGTTCTAGGGTCAATTCAACCTACATGTACATCAACCTCAATTAATAAGCTACTCATGATATTAAATGATGAAATTGCAGCACTAGGAAATGCTACTTAATGTCTGGTACATGACTCTATAAACAAGCATAATGAACAATCAAATAGCCTGCATGACTGGATAATACCCAATTGCTATTAGCTCTGTTTTCCTGTCTGCTCGTAATGAAATAATCAGGAACCTAAACATATTGTGGTGATATGTCAACAGGGGCCTAGTTGAACTTAACCCTACAATATCACAAGCTTAAAATGGATAGAAATGCTTTTGTGCATTAACTCTGAAAGTTTTGATTTCAATGAAGAATGCACATAACCTTTATGTTCGAAGTTTATTACAGGAAGAATAGACTAGTATCAGCAGGCAATAACTGATCCAATGGCCTATTTCTATGATGGTTCAATTACATCAGCGTCCATCACAATAAATAAGAAATTTGCAAAATTGCAGGCAGTGTATAAACAGAGAAGTTTTGCCATTTTGTATGTTGTATTCAAGAATGCAAAGCAAATGTAGGTCAAATTATAGGGATTGGTTAAAAATAAACCTTTAATATTTAAGACATCAAATCAATTCAAACAACTGAAAAAAAATGTTGCACTCTTGCATTGCACTAACAATAAGGATCACTGTACTGTAAGACCAGGCCTGCCTGGTCACGGCACTACCAGGGCTACATTCATCCAGTGATTACAAACTTAGAGCCCCGCAGGTTCCCCTCGTGAGTCATACTCGAAACATCAGTTAATATCACAACTGCACAACATGAAGCAAGAATTATCAAAGATATCTGACAGTGGTGACATTAAGTATAAATCACATGGTATCTTGTATTCAAAGTTATCTTATCAGCCTGGTATTTATCCAACCCCTCTATTAAAAACACCCTGAAGAATACACATAAAAATGCATATTGTGTGATCAAGTAGGGGATTAACCCTTTCAATGATTAGGCTACTTTAGTTCAAAGCACAAGGATGCAAAGATTTTTTGAAAACCATCTAAACCCTGTCATGTTGGTATACAATAGACAGCTCTCACTGAGTACTCTCATATGAGTACCCACATGCCAGGGTTTGAGTCATATTCCAGCTTCTTTTGCATAATTTTTTATTGTAAAATTAGCCACCCGCAGCATAGGGGTTAAACATTTCCCTTAGCAATAGGTGATTTTATTACCTGATGGAAAACTTCCTCAAACTCCAGTGTGTCATCTTGACCAGTACTAGTCAGTCTTGGTGTACAAAGGAAATCATCTGGTGCATGGTGATCAAAACTCACACGTCCTGTAATCACAAAAAGCAAGAGTTAAAACGGCCTCTAATTCTTTTACAAATTAGTGATATTTTATGTGACTTGTTCTTTACATTCAATCCTCAGTTTAACGAAAAGAAATGTCTATAGTCATTTCTGGTTTTGCGGTGAACAACTTAATGGCAATCTAATTAAGACATCGTAAATAATCTTTATCTATCTAATCTAAGAAAATCACAGGATAATAGAATGATTATACTAAAAGGGTACAGGTTAAATGCAAGCTACGATGATGACTGTTATTGTTGTACACTCATAACCCACTCATGCCTAGAGACTGAGTAAAGTGCTACCTGGGCATATGACATTTTTGAAAACAAGTTCAGAAAAGAGAATTAATTTACAAAAGACATATAAGTGAATGTTGCTAGTGGGGTTCTAAAATAAAATATATCCATTAAATATTTCCATAAAACGTTCTAGTCAGAGGTATCACCAAAATAATCAGAACGTTAATGGTTGCTTAGGCACAAATGGGTTGAATTAAGTTAAGTATGTCATGGGTATAAATGGTGGGAGATCTTTAGCTATATATACATGTACTAGGCAGCTGAGCTTATAAATTATATATGATAAAATAAAATACAAAGATGAAAGGTTTAAGTATAAGACACACTTTCATACTGTTTGCACGTAAACACTTTACCTCTTTGTTGTGTTGCTGTCATTTGAACTCCATGTGTTGGAGGTGTTTTCTTTTCAGTTTTGATCTTTCTTTTAATGACCACGTCAATGACAGAGATGGATGGCGATGAGCCAGTGGAAGTCTGACTATCCTCCTACGAAAAAAGGAAATATTTACTTTGGGAATTGTGTTTGGAATTTCATTCATTTCATCTTCATCAAAGCTAAATTGTGATTACTCAATTGTAAGCCATGGATATCAGGCAGCACCATTAAATCAGGGAAGGCAAGATTGGTTATATAATATATCACTAATATATTGTAAAGTGGCAAGACAGTGCTGTTATGTGTGTATAGGGATTGGCAACTTTAAAACTTTCACGGTGCGATACAATATCTATATTTCCTTAATGATATAATACCTTAACAAAGTTTTTGATGATACTGTCTCCCTCCCAAAGACCTAATTTTGTTAAATTTAGCACTGCCAGCTTTGGAAATTTCTCTAATATATAGCGAACTTCCTTCGTGGGATGTCCATGTTGCAATTAAGTCAATTTCATACATATTTCAAATCCTAAGTGATAGGATACAATACTTTTATTTTTTGGATGCGTTAGTTTTTTCCTTTCGATACCGGTATTTGGTATCATATTGTGTACTGGTACCTATCCCTATGTAGGTATATCACACAGATGACATAAATTAACAGGGAAATTGACTTTAACATTATATCAACAAAGGTCTAAATAAATGGACAGTGCTAAAGTAGCCAGATGCCATTTCACACATAATGACATTCACTAGTGTTAAGTGGGGATTTTACACAGAATGACTTTCAACTAAATACTAAGGATTCATCATATAACAAAACTGTTAAACCTGTTCAAATTTTTAATAAACAGCCGTTTTCATCTCAGTAACCAGTGCATCTATGATCAAAATTCAATTAATGCAATGGATAAATATACTTCAAGTACAATTATCAATGTTTGCTTACCTCATTATAATGGGCAGCCTGATTGAAAGGTTCAACCATACTTCTCATATCTGTTCTCATTCCACAGCTCAGCCCATATGAGGTGTTACTATAATTTCTTCTTGGCAGACCCTTTTGAAACCTATAAAATGTTGTTATTAATATCAATATTAAGTAACAAAAAGGCATTGCCAGCTATTAATTTATCCCATCTCTTTAAAATCAAAAACTTAACCTAATGTGTATTGCTACAATTTTGATGTGAGATCGTTTTTATTGAAAATATATGGTAATTCACTACTTTAAAAAAATATAAATCTATCAAGAAAACATAGGAAGCTCAAATCTGATTTTACAGTATAGGATTAGGGAATCATCAGCACACATCTATCAACCTCACAGAATATAAAACTTTAATTCCAACAGATATATATTATAATGTATGCTGCAGAGCTAGAAATAGGAGAGGGCAGTAAACCATATGCTCCAAACATATAGCTATCTTAAGCAGAGAAAATACATATATGTATATATATGAATGACTATGCAGAACAGTCAGGTGAATGGCAATATCCATGAACTGATGTTATCACAGCATCAACTGAACAACATTAACCCTTTTACTGCTGGTGGCTAATTTGGCCATTACAAAATGATACAAAAAAACCCTGAAAAATAACTAAAAGCCTGGCACATGGATACTCATCTGTGAGTATCAAGTAAGACTATCCAATGAATACCAACATGACAGGGTTAAGATGGTTTTAAAACATCTTTGCAAAAATCTTTTCAAAAATCCTTAACTAGGATTAATGGGAGTGGTAAGTATTTTAGGAGCTTCCTTCCCCTCTTTTTCAAGCTGAATTATCAAGACCAATTTATATGCCTTATTAGCAGTTTTTGAAAATTCACATCCTGATATACTTTGTAAGAGGCACCTTACCTTGTGACTTGCATACTTTCAGAGCCTACACGTTTTCCAAGTACTTTCTCCTCCCAGAAGCTGTTAGCAGCTGCCCTGGCTCCTGTAGATTTTATGTTAATGGCTGGACTGGTATCTACATCATCTTCAAATGTGTAAATATTGGCTCTCTCCTCACTGTCCCCCGTTCCTTGGAGGCATTTTGCCTGTTTTGACATCACACTCACAGGTGGTCTGGTGGAGACAAAACTTCTTAAACTTGAAGGAGATTTTTGTGCCTTTTTGGTTTTTCCAGCCTGAGCAATTTTCTGCCTTGGAAAGGAAGCTCTCTCTGGCAGAGAAGCATCCTCACTGTACCTCGTTCCTTTAAGGCATTTTGCCTGTTTTGACGTCACAGCCATGGGTGGTCTGGTGGAGACAAAACTTCTCATACTTGAAGGAGATTTTTGTGCCCTTTGGGTTTTTCCAACCTGAGCAATTTTCTGCCTTAGAAAGCGAGCTCTCTCTGGCAGTGAAGTGTTTTGAGAAATCAAACTTGCTTGTTTACTTTGCCTGGTTATCCTAGTGGGAGCTTCTGGAATATTGTCATCTTCATTATCATTCTGTTTGAGTTTGTTACTTTTAGACACAGATGGCTTTTTCCCTGTCTTTTTGCTGGTGAACTTGGCTTTTCTCTTTCCACCTCTCCTAGGGACCTGTTTTAGTGGAATTTCTGGAGATTCCTGCATTTCAATATCTGACTGCTGAGAGGTGACTTCATGACTGGTCTCACTTGAATCATTACTTGTACTGCCTTGCTGGAGGGTCGGCACAGTTGTCTGAACCTGAAAGAAGATACATACATGACAGGTAAAATTTACTTATATATACACTTCATTCACATTGTTAAATGCTTGTCAAAGCCAAATAACATGTCCACCATATCATTATCATAGCATTATCTTAGCTTTCATTCAAGTAAGACCCAGCCCTTGTTCAAAATAGAGACTTGTTCCGTTTTTTTGCTAGATTCCTTGTTTTATTCAGGAATGAAACGCATATTGGCCAGACACTATTTACAGTGGCTTGAGAAGCCAATTAGGTATGCAACAGTACAGAAGGGCAATAGTGAATGTGAAGGATGGTGACAGATGGTAACACTAAAAGAATCACATTCACTTTTTGATGCCACATTCTTTTTTACAATAACTAAATTATGATTTATAAATGCCAAATTCGCATAAGTGAACTGATGATAAAAAACAAGTATAAATTGATTGAACACAGATAGATTACTGTGGGCCCCTAGATTTATTAGACTAGAGGTCGAAGATAGTTTGTATAATAACCAGAAATCCTGTTTTTGACCACTATTTGTATCAAAAAATCCTTTCGAGCCCCAAGCCTAAAATCTAAGGGTCAGACCCTGATTGAGGGATAGGAGATGTTGATCCTCCACGATGAAGTTTCCACTCACCTGTGGTAGAACAGTGGCAACAGGAGAAGGGTTTGATCTGTTGAAGAGGCTTCGGCTCGTCCATTGCCTGCCATCATTTAGTGGAGACACAAATGCAGCTACCGATTTGGAAGGCTGTGAAAACAGAGGTTTCGTCTGGTAAACAGCGGATTCTCCCTTTCTGACATTAGAATCGCTTACAACAGTACCACTAGTCACTGCAACTGGGATATTGCTATTAAGGGCATCTAAGTCATTATAATGGTTGGATGCATTAGTATGCATTGATAACTTTCCATCTGAAACCTCATGAGTAGTATGCCTGACATCTTTTTCTTGTCTGTGTTTATTCAGCAATTGTTCAAGTTCTTTTTCATGTTTTCTTTTCAAGTCTTCCTGCTCTTGCTGTTTCTTGACGTTCTCATGGTTGAGCAACTTCTGCTCTAGCAGTGCAGTGTCTCTCTTGTGGTCCTCTTGCAACTTCTCTACTTTATCCACTATAAACTGAGTCAATCTCTGCTTTTCCTCCTCTTGTTGCTGTTTGAGGAGCTGGATCTCCTGCAAAACATTGAACAATCATAAATAGAAAGCCTACAGTTTGGTTGTGCACAAACGTTTTACATGTAATTCTTTATAAACGACCTAACTTTTCTCCAACCTCCCTTTTTTTTAAATTAGTCATTGGCGAATCCTTTTTGAATTATTAACTTCCCTCCAACCTTGATTTTTATCTTATCATCAATAAGTCATTCACGAGAGGAAAGCAACAGAAATGTAATTAAACTTTCATAAATTATTTTTTGTGAAAATTCTACCAGGCAAATAATATGTAAGAAATAAACGGTTAGAGAGCTATTTTGCCCAAGGGTTAATGCCATTGAGTTTCTATAACAAGCCATGGTATTTAACTTTCAATGTTCGAGATTTACATAAAATCAAGCCCCACTGTACAAGTTCTGTTAAAATACATTAAATCTGAGTCACGCATACACAAAGTTCAGCAAGATAGTGTCAAAATGGTTGCTGCTGCACTGTACCTTAAGATACTCTTGCTGCTGACCAATGTTCTCCTGTTGTATATTATTTGAGTTATGTATACAATAAGTTCAGCAAGATTGGGTTAAAAGGTTGCTGCACTGTACCTTAAGATACTGTTGCTGCTGACCAATGTTCTCCTGTTGTATATTATCTGATTCATGCATACATTAACTTGAAGTTCAGCAAGATTGGGTTAAAATGGTTGCTGCTGCACTGTACCTTAAGATACTGTTGCTGCTGACCAATGTTCTCCTGTTGTATATTATCTGAGTCATTTATACAGTTAGTTCAGAAAGATAGTGTTAAAATGGTTGCTGCTGGACTGTACCTTAAGATACTGTTGGTGCTGACCAATGTTCTCCTGTTGTATATTATTTGAGTCATGTATACACAAAGTTCAGCAAGATAGTGTCAAAATGGTTGCTGCTGCACTGTACCTTAAGATACTGTTGCTGCTGACCAATGTTCTCCTGTTGTAGTTGCCGTCTCATGCATTCCTCCAGTTCCTCTCTTTGCCTGGCATAGAGCTCTTCTTGTCTCTCATCTTGGATTTGGAGGAGGTGGCGTTGCTGCTCTTCAAACTCCTGCTCCATCTGCCTGAGTTTCTGGTGAATGTGGGTCTCCACACTCTTCCTCCCTCTTTCATTTGCAGTGTCCATTTCTTGTTGTAAATCCTGGAGGAGCTCAGTGTGACGAGCTTTATTTCTTTCCTCATTGATGTCAAATTCTTCAGCAACTCTAAATGCAATGACAATGTAATTTAGCTGGTCATATCAAATGAACATTAGCCCTTTGTTTTGATATGTAAATGAAACTATTGCAGAGATGGATATGTGATTGTTGGTGGATTTCTAATTTGAGGGAGGAGGTACAGGTAAGATAACCATAATAAAAACTTAATTTTCATTTTGTTAGAATACTAAAAAAGGAATATGGAAAGTGTACTTTACAGGATATCTATTCATGTGTATTATGGTAGAAATCTGTGATTTACATATGTTTGTAACATTAAAACAACTGCTACAGGGCACCACAACAAAAGCTTCCATTTTTACACCAATCACAGGGCCATAACATATTAATGTTACACATTACCTCTTTTCTAGTTCTGTCATCTGTTTTTGCTGTGTTTTCTTCAGCTGCTCCTGCTGTTTCAGCTGTACCTCAATCTGCCTCTGCTGCTCCTCCTGCTTCCCCTGATGCTCTCCCAAATGCTGCTGATGTTGCTGCAGTGCCAAGTTCAGTACATGTATAAGTGCAAAATAAAACCATTTACCCATTCTAGTGGTAGTAGTAGTAGAAGTAGTTGTAGCAGTAGTAGTAGTAGTAGTAGTAGTAGTAGTAGTAGTAGTAGTAGTAGTAGTAGTAGTAGTAGTAGTAGTAGTAGTAGTAGTAGTAGTAGTAGTAGTAGTAGTAGGAGTAGCAGTAATAGTAGTGGTAGTGGTAGTAGTAGTAGCGGTAGAGGCCTACTAAAATATTATTCTCATCTAACACAAGACCAAACTAATTTGGTGCTGCAATATTTTAGAAAATACTAAGAAACACTCATTCATTTGAAATCAACCTACAGGTTTCCTTCAAAATTTTTGTTTTTAAAGCGTAACTCTTTAATTCATTCTTAAAAGTATCACATATTCAAACAATCAGTAAGAAATTTGGCATTAAAAGCTGTAAATACCTTCATTTATTTATCAAATGTAAAAAAATAATGATTGAAGGATTGAGTGGAACGTCAATTAACTTAACCATGTGTCAACTGACTAACTTAGAATACAAAAATACAAGTACCAAAAATTATTTTCACATCTTAAAAATAGCGCCAATTCATGACACAATAGAACATATGTATTATTACTAAACAAAGATTAATTAAGCAACGGCTACACATCATTAACTTAGGAACTCAACAACTAATTGAACCAAGTTCTTTAGAGTTTCAAAGTCAATAGACGAAATATATGAACAATACTATACAGACATCATAAATATTCTTTGACATTTGGAACCTCTTTTTCAATCCAGTTACTTACCTGATGAAGACTGTGTATTTGCTGGCGGTTTAATTCCTGTTGCTGGGTATAGGTTTCCTTTAGTGCCTGAATGACATTCTCCTCTTTCCTAAGCTGCAGTTCATCTAACTCTTTCTGAAGTCTGGTGATTGTAGCATCTTTCTACAATAACATTGTATACATACAAAGCCATTACTACCACATCAGCCGGTCTTGCACTCTCCGTAGACCTATTGTCTTGTATCATCCAATATTTGAGGTTGAATATGGAGCAGTCATTCTTCATTAAGTTCTCAATGTGTAATGAAGCCATAATATTACATGAACGATAAATTCAAACAAATTTGAGAGTTGAAAGTTATGTATACATCCCATTCCTGTTTTATAAATTAAGGTCAATTTGATGTAAAAATTGTACTTCACAAATCTCTATACACTGCATGTTCCTCAGCCCAATTAGGTCAATTCAGTTTAGATAGCAAGCATCATAAATCAATACATGTTACTCAATGCCAAACTAAATGCCACAGTAACAGCTTTAAGTATCAAGACATTTGTAGATAAAAAGGGATAGTTAAGAATGGGTCTGTTACTCCAACACTAGTTGAAGCTCATTGACAAGGTGACAATTGCCCAGACAAGTGAGAATGCATTGAAATGCCCAGTGATATCTCTACTTCTATGGACCGAACTGGCTAGGGAAAATATTGATAGATATCAGATCCCCCTACAGGGTAGGAACCTTCATAAACAATTGTCTTACCTTTGCTAGTTCCTCTTGAAGTGAGGATACTCTCTTCTTCTCTTCATCCCTGCCTTTGATTGTGTCAATTATCCTATGGTAATGAGTGTTAAGTTCATCTTGGACTTCAGAGAGAAAACAAAATTCAAGAAGATATTATTTGATTAGCCTCCCACCATTATCTAATAGAATTCCTCATCTTCTACAAATTCAAGTGCACCGGTGTGTGTGTGTGTGTGTGTGTGTGTGTGTCTGTGTGAGTGTGTGTGTGTGTGTAGTTATAGAAAGGGTTATATCAAATGCAAGATAATACTAGCACCTAATAATTTTTCACAAATACTACTAAGAGGAAAGTCATTAGGTACCTTTTGAGAGAGACGTAGATAACTGGTTTTCACTTGCAAGGACTCCTTGGTTTACACTTTCTTTTACTGCTTCCACCGCATCCTTCACCTGATAAATGACAGAAAGGCAGAGTAACTGAAATTTTCTATACAAACACAGCCAGTCTACTCTAAATAGTGGACACACGTATAACTAGCAATAAAATTCTGGTTATGGTATTTTAAAAAACCCAAAAAACATGTGAGATATGGAATAGGAATTAAATAGACTGTCTTCACATCAGAAAGTGTTCACAGAAGAGGCGTTAACAATTGGAGATTTTACTATAATAGGGATTGGCACATGATGGGATTTTGTGTATCTTGCAAAGCTTAATACATTTGTACTTCATACAGGTATGTATATACTGCAATACCGAGGATTCACAAAATTTCTTATGAAATAATGAAAAATGAAAAAAAAATATAGAAAAGTGGCAATCATAAACTTACATCCTCAGCACATCCTCGTACAGTCAACACTATCGAGTCCAGCAGGTCTCTGAAATGAGATTTTAGCCCTTGATTAAAATTAAATCCCATGATTTTGCACTATATGAGTCTCCTAGTCAAGTACTGGATGGTCACAAGGTTAGGCCTGGTATTTTTACAGTCAGATCTTCTGAACTCATTAGATTTGATTTTTAGTTCATGCTGGTAACAAATCAAAAATATATCAAATCATTTATTTTGTATACATACTTACTGTTCCAAAATGCGCATGCCAAATTGTATCTGTGTATGTACACATATCAGGCTCTTATTGGTAGTCTATTGAGAGATAGCGCTGTGAAAATAATTACTTAATGGTCCTATTGAACCTATTATTAAAGTAGCAAAAAAATCAATTTAACTATTTAGGTAATGATATATGTTCAGGGTACCTGTGGCTAAAGCATACTCTTCCGACTAGTGTTCAGGCTGTGCTGAAATTTCTCAGTCTCATTTTCTTTTGAATTTACAGACTGGAGAAATTCGCTAAATCCCCAAATTGCCTCCCTCCTATTTAGTTTTATAAAATAACCAAACCAACATTATTTGGAAAGAATGTACCAATACCTTTCGTCTCGCTCTTTAGCTTTTGCCTTTTGGGTCTGAAGTTGCTGATGGTATGGCATTTTGGTGCTTGCCACTTTGTTTCCATGACTGCTTGACCTGCTCTGACTGTCTCTGCCAAACAGGGGGCCTTTAGACATGTAGCGCTGATAGTACCTCTTTGATGGGGACTTCATATACAAAAGATAAACACATATATGTCAGAGTTGTGGAAATGATGTAAAATTGTGCTATAAATTGGAATTCATATATATGAATGGATATATAGGAACCTATTTTTTAAGTGGAGTCATCTTTAGTTCTGGAATAGATAACAGCGATATTGCTGACTGAAATGTATACACACAATCTAATTAAATGAATGTAGAAACTTAATGCATAAATGTTGTTGTTTCTGGAAAATTGTAAAATTGGCCAAAGAAAATGGTAGGGTTAGTAGCTTTACCTTTCAAATATGTTAAAACCACACACACCAGATAACTCTTTTTTTAAGATCTAATTTTTGAGGGACTTTTTAACTTTTTTATGGATAAAATATCACACAGTTGGTGTGTGTAACAGCATTCATTGGGCTTAATCTAAACATGGAATGGAAATGTCAAAACTATCAACATGTATTTGTCGAAAAGTTGAGACCTTTATGTTTGAAATGTTATATCAAGACGTATACATGATGACCGTACCTCACTTGGCTGACTGCATGGTTGCTGAGAATATCTCTCTTCAGAGCTGACCTGAGAAAACTCCATCTGGGAAAAGCTTTGGCCCATACTATAGGCATTATCCTCCATTCTATTGCCCATAAGCTGACTGTGAATACATAAAAGCATTGCATGTTATGCTGATGAGCATTTTGTAGCCATACACCTGTTAGGAGTGACATTAGTTGGCTGTTGGTGAAATGACATCCATGTACCTTATATATAAGTATATATATATTCATATAATATGAAACGGTTACGGTGGGTATTGGCATTTAATGGGACATTACCTATAGTTTAAACTAAAGATGAATTTATCTCAAACCACAATTTTTCAGTGGAATTTTATCATCACACATATTGATCACATAGGAAAAAATTAGCATATACAACTACAATAAACAGTGAATGTAACAGTAATGGTAAAGTTTTACCATTAGATAGATATCCAGTGTTTTGAAATAAGCACCAAATATAACTTATACAACAAAATTCTTACATACATTTACACATGTACTGTGGCTTATTCTTTTCATTAACTTCAAGCTTTAAGTTGTGCTACTGCAACTTAAATTTGGAAATACGTGTTAAGTTTGAAAGAAACATAAATAGCTTAAGTACAAACAATGTCTCACTTGATGATAAAACTTTTAAAAAACATGGGCAATACCAATATATCTGGAGAAAAGAAGTGCATTGGTCCTTTCCTAGATGTCAGAAATGTAATTTTAAAGAAGTGTTTCAATGCATAAATACATAGAGGAAAAACATTACAATACAAACCCTAGATTGTTTGTGAACAGTTCTTTGGTGCTGACTTGATTGGACATCATCTTGATATTTCAAAAGCTAGAACATAATTTAAAAGATATTTGATAAATAGTAAACACAGGCATGTTACAGGGAAAGACACACTATATATATTGTCACGTGGCAAGTAAAAATCATGATTACTGTGTGTGACTGTATAAATCACAAAAGGGTGGCCTGATATAGTAGGGCGGTTAAGGAAAAAATCGTGCACTTTGGGGTACAAGCATGAAACTTGGTACAATTATAGTTTAAGGGATGCTAATAAAAATTGGAAGGGGACACAGGCTGTAGGTCACCCCTATGACCTACTTTTGGGTCATTTATGGTCAAAAACAGACATTTTTGGTGATTTTATATGTGAGACACTTTCATTAAACTGAGTAGAAGCATGAAACTTGGTATAATTATGGTTTAAGGAATGCTTATAAACATTGGATGGGGACACAAGCTGTAGGTCACCCCTATGACCTATTTTTGGGCCGTTTTAAGCCAAAAAAGGACATTTTTGGTGATTTTGCAGATAAATACTTACATGGATCTTGGTAGAAGCATGACACTTGGTACAATTATGGTTTAAGGATTGCTTATAAAAATAGGAAGGGGACACACGTTGTAGGTCACTGCTTTGATCTTTTTTGGACCATTTTAAGCCAAAATTGGTCAAAAACGGACAATTTTGGGGGGATTTTGCTAGTAAAACATACACTAATTTCAGGTTGAAGCATGAAACTTTGTACAATTATGGTTTAGGGAATTCTTTTATAAATTGGAAGGGGACACAGGCTGTAGGTCTCCCAATTGTGACCTTTTTTTGGGCCATTTTAAACCATATTAATTAGATATAAACTGACATTTTTATGTGATTTTGCAAATAAAAACATTCATTGACTTGTGGGATGCATCAAATTTGCAACATACGTTTCCTTATGGATATGAATACATTTAAAGTGATATTGTTTATGTCATATGTAACCTAAACATTTCATTTTTGGGGTTAAATGATGCAAAAAAATCCAAAAGTTAGCACTTCTTGTAGGAATTACATAGATTGAGTTAAATAATAGCCTAAAAATAAAACCTTGAATGTGAGTACTCAGTTAAGTATTTGTTTCTTAAAATGATTGAATAATAGCCCCTGACTGCATATTTCAGTCATCATTTGACATTATATTTGAGAAATGTACAATCTTGACATTTCCACATTACAAGTTTTGACTATGATTGACAGAAATAATGCTACAATGCAGTAATAGAAAAGTTCTCTTCCATGGTTGATGAGATGAGGGTGAAACATGAGAAATTATTTCAAAAAAGAGAGGGGTGTGATGTACCGATGTTCAGGATACCTTACTAATTACATAAGAAGAGGCTTGTGCATTATTTACAACTTTGCTTGATAGAGGGTCAAATTTTCTACCATTTCACTGCTTTTAAAACTGGGGTTTTCAGAGTATGAATGCATGATTTTAGCATGTTACCTTTTTACTCTTGAGAACTGTGTATTCCACATTCAAAAACAACTGTGTGCACAATTGAGACTATCTTTATAACAATAACAATTATAGCACTTGCATGCTTTTCTACACTTGCAGTGAATGAATTCGTAATTCATGCCAGATTTGTCCAAAAAGGTTTTCCATATCAAAACATGTTTTTTTTCCAGCTTCACTTTGCAGGACTTGGGAGCTTTGGGTCCCACTGTGTTGCCTGCCCCCAAATATTTCATCCCCTGATAGGCAGCACCTAGAATTGGTTGCACAAGGGCTGACTGTGATGGGAGAATGCTCTCTAAACAACAAGATTTCCAGGAGAAAAGCTGCTGTGTTGCAGAGTTGACCCTACAAAATTCATTTGTTCTGTCATATATCAGCACCACAAACATTTCAATCACTGTCAATGCATTCTCAGACACGTTATCTGGAGCTTCCCCTTGTGACAAAAATGTCTTGGTGACTTCTGAGAAAACAGCACCCAGGAATCATCAAGGCATGAATTTTGTAGGGTCAATTCTGCTACGCAGCACCTTTTCTCCTGGAAGTCTTGTTGTTTTATATAGAGAGCATTCTCCCATCACAGTCAGCCCTAGGTGCAACATATTCTCTAGGTGCTGCATATTAGGGAGGACATATTTAGGGGCAACAAACACCAGAGCTCCCTAATCCTGCAAAGATATGGAAAATCTTTTTGGACAAATCTGGCACAGGAAATGTGTTATGAACTCATTTACTGTAAGTGTAGAAAAGCATGTAAGGGCCAGTGTAAATGTTACAAAGCTGATATCAATTGCACTGTTCTTTGTGAATGTGGAAGACACTTTTCCGAAGAGTAAAAATGTAAAATGCTAAAATCATGCATTCTAACTCAAAAAATTCCAGTTTTAAAGCAGTGAAATGGTAGAAAATTATACCCTCCATCAGGCAAAGTTGTGAATACAGGCGAACTTGGATACAACAGACTAAATGGGACCAGGAAAATGGGTCCGTCATATTAGTCAGGCAGCTTATGTAGGAAAAAAGGGGGTCCGTGGACAACTCATGTTAATTGTTGGAGACGTAATTTTTCTAGACCAATTTTGGATGAGGACTTCAAAAAAATATGTCTCCAATTTTTTCGATAATTTTTTCAAGGTCAAATGGTCAATGTCAAAGGTCAAAATGCCTTGTTTGGACCTGTAACAAGCTGCATTTGGTAGGAAACTCGATTTTTAGGGTGACATATACTCAACAAATAAATTTCCTACACAAACATTTAGTATTTTACACAGTAAAGTTTAAATCTGAGGTCAATAAGTACATTTTAAAGTAAAGGTTAAAGGTCAAATCAGTGAAAAATGCCTTGTATAGACAAGAAATGAGCTGCATTTGATAAAAGTTGGTTAGAAACCATATTTTATGATGAGACACACTTCTCCAGTAAATTTCATTAAAGTACACTTTATATATTCTAACTTAAATATTTTATCTGAGGTCAATGAGTCCATTCAAAGGTCAAGATCAACAGTCAAAATGCAGGAAAATGCCTTGCATGGACCGGATACAAGCTGCATTTGATTCAATATGGTTAGAAACCAGCTGTTTAGGATAAAATGTATACTTAATACGTGAATTTCATACACACAGCTTCAGTTTTGAACTCAGTATTTTTTAAATCTGAGGTCAATAAGTACATATAAAGGTCAAAGGTCAAATCTGTGGAAATGCCTTGTATGGACACGAAATGAGCTGCATTTGATAAAAGTTGGTTAGAAACCAGATTTTGTGATGTCAGATGCGATATTTTATGATGAGACACACTTTTTCAATAAATTTCATTAAAGCACACTTCATATTCTCCACCTCAAAGATTATATCTAAGGTCAACGAGTCCATTCAAAGGTCAAGATCAACAGTCAAAATGCAGGAAAATCGCTTGCACGGACCGGATACAAGCTGCATTTCATTCAATATGGTTAGCAACTAGCTGTTTAGGATAAATACACTTAATACGTGAATTTCATACATACAGCATCAGTACTTTACTCAGTAATTTTTAAATCCATAAGTACATATAAAGGTCAAGATCAAAGGTCAAATTAGTGAAAATGCCTTGTAATGACAGGAAATGAGCTGCATTTGATAAAATTAGTTAGAAACCAGATTTTATGATGTCAGATGCGATACACTTTTCAAGTAAATTTCATTACACTTCATATTTTCCACCTCGAAAAATTATATGTAAGGTCAATGAGTTCATTCAAAGGTCAAGATCAACAGTCAAAATGCAGGAAAATGTCTTGCATGGACCAGATACAAGCTGCATTTGATTCAATATGGTTAGAAACACACTTTTCCAGTAAAACTATATCCACACACACTTAATTTTGTCCAGAGTATTGAATCAAGGGTCATAGTCCAATTCAAATGTGAAACAACCCTGGAAAAAGACCACTATCAATCTTTTATAGATTTCATTCACTGAAGAAAAGACTTTAATTGTTATTTGTGAAAAGTTTTTATATAGGAAACAAGTTCAACTTTACAATCATTCTGTATACAGTGGTGCTTGTTTCTTAAATAAAAAAAAACTTATTCATCCTAAACAGCTGGTTTCTAACCATATTGAATCAAATGCAGCTTGTCTCTGGTCCATGCAAGACATTTTCCTGCATTTTGACTGTTGATCTTGACCTTTGAATGAACTCATTGACCTTACATATAATCTTTGAGGTGGAAAATATGAAGTGTAATGAAATTTACTTGAAAAGTGTATCGCATCTGACATCATAAAATCTGGTTTCTAACTAATTTTATCAAATGCAGCTCATTTCCTGTCATTACAAGGCATTTTCACTAATTTGACCCTTGATCTTGACCTTTATATGTACTTATGGATTTAAAAATTACTGAGTAAAATACTGATGCTGTATGTATGAAATTCACGTATTAAGTGTATTTATCCTAAACAGCTAGTTGCTAACCATATTGAATGAAATGCAGCTTGTATCCGGTCCGTGCAAGCGATTTTCCTGCATTTTGACTGTTGATCTTGACCTTTGAATGGACTCGTTGACCTTAGATATAATCTTTGAGGTGGAAAATATGAAGTGTGCTTTAATGAAATTTATTGAAAAAGTGTGTCTCATCATAAAATATCGCATCTGACATCATAAAATCTGGTTTCTAACCAACTTTTATCAAATGCAGCTCATTTCGTGTCCATACAAGGCATTTCCACAGATTTGACCTTTGACCTTTATATGTACTTATTGACCTCAGATTTAAAAAATACTGAGTTCAAAACTGAAGCTCTGTGTATGAAATTCACGTATTAAGTGTACAATCTATCCTAAACAGCTGGTTTCTAACCATATTGAATCAAATGCAGCTTGTATCCGGTCCATGCAAGGCATTTTCCTGCATTTTGACTGTTGATCTTGACCTTTGAATGGACTCATTGACCCCAGATAAAATATTTGAGGTGGAATATATAAAGTGTACTTTAATGAAATTTACTGGAGAAGTGTGTCTCATCATAAAATATGGTTTCTAACCAACTTTTGTCAAATGCAGCTCATTTCTTGTCTATACAAGGCATTTTTCACTGATTTGACCTTTAACCTTTACTTTAAAATGTACTTATTGACCTCAGATTTAAACTTTACTGTGTAAAATACTAAATGTTTGTGTAGGAAATTTATTTGTTTAGTATATGTCACCCTAAAAATCGAGTTTCCTACCAAATGCAGCTTGTTACAGGTCCAAACAAGGCATTTTAAGGATTTTGACCTTTGACATTGACCATTTGACCTTGAAAAGATTATCGAAAAAATTGGAGACATATTTTTTTGAAGTCCTCATCCAAAATTGGTCTAGAAAAATTATGTCTCCAACAATTAACATGAACTTCCCACGGAAACTACATAAGCTGCCAGACTATATGCAAAATCTGTCATATACATATGACACATACTTGATATGCATGGGACTGGGAACAACCATATAGACAAAAGTCTGTTGTACAGTGGTCCGTCATATCCAAGTTTGCATGTAGTATGCAAGCCTAAAGAATTAATCCAAAGTACAACTCCCAATTCCTCTCCTTTCTGAAAACATTTTTCATGTTTCACCCTCAACTCATTAAATATGGAAGAGCTCTTTTCTGTCACTGCATTGTAGCATTATTCTGTCAGTCATAGTCAAAACTTGCAATATGGAAATGTCAAGATTGTACATTTCTCAAATATAATGTAGATATAATGTAGAATGATGACTAAAATAGGCAATCATTTGAAGAAACAAATACCTAACTGAGTATTCACATTCAAAGATTTATTTTTTTAGATTACTATTTAACTCAATCTATATAATTCCTACAAGAAGTGCTAGCTTTGAATTTTTTTGCCTCATTTAACCCCAAAAATGTGATGTTTAGGTTACATATAACATAAACAATATTACTTTAAATGTATTCATATCCATAAGGTAATGTATGTTGTAAATTCGATGCATCCAACAAGTCAATGAATGTTTTTATTTGCAAAATCACATAAAAATGTCAGTTTATATCCAATTAATATGGCTTAAAATGGCCCAGAAAAGGTCACAATTGGGAGACCTACAGCCTGTGTCCCCTTCCAATTTACAAAAGAATTCCCTAAACCATAATTGTACAAAGTTTCATGCTTCAACCAAGACCCATGTAAGTATTCATCTGCAAAATCACCAAAGATGTCCTTTTTTGGCTTAAAACGGCCCAATAATAGGTCATAGGGGTGACCTACAGCCTGTGTCCCCATCCAATGTTTATTAGCATTCCTTAAACCATAATTATACCAAGTTTCATGCTTCTACTCAGTTTAATGAAAGTGTCTCACATGTAAAATCACCAAAAATGTCCATTTTTGACCTAAAATGGCCCAAAAGTAGGTCATAGGGGTGACCTACAGCCTGTGTCCCCTTCCAATTTTTATTAGAATTCCTTAAACTATAATTGTACCAAGTTTCATGCTTGTACCCCAAAGTGCACGATTTGGCCAAAATCTTGATTTATCCGCCCCACTAATAGAGAAACAAACCGGGTCTAATCCGACGTATTCTGACATTGCAAGTTGAAAAACTGAATATTTTAATAAATAATTTATCAAAGGTTGAACAGATGAATACAAATTATAGCGCACTGCTATGAAAATACCTAGGCTTGGAAAACACACTATGACTATGTATGTACAGTGAGAAGCTGTTTCTGTGGCTTTATATTGGTCCCGGTTCACAGCAGGGAGCCGGGACCAAATCCAGAATGAGGCTCGACGCCTCGAGAGCCGGGACCAAATCCAGGCTTAGCATCCACTAGAAAACATGATTTTTGTGTCATTTTCACAGAGTTGTTTGAATTTGTTATCACTCAAACTCGCTATAATAGCCATTAAGACCCGCCACTGAGCATTGGTGCAGATTTATAGCCTCGCCGTGGGTGTTTGTTGCAAAGCTTCGGCCTTGGCGGCCTCAGCTTTTGCAACAAACACCTACGTCTCGGCTATAAATCTGCAACAAGGCTCAGCGGCAGATCTTAATCCCTATATTAATACGCTTAAGGACAAATGCCAAAGGCCATAGTTTGTCTCAATTTCTGATCGACGTATGGGAGTTGAAATTTTGGAAAATTACTTTAAACAAATACTATGGGGCTACGAATTCCAGTCATTGGCAATTTCGCACCGTAAATCATAATTATTTTTTTAAAACTTATAATCAGCTGATAATCTATCTAGTTTAATGGATGTCATCCAGCTCCTGTTAAAGTACTAGTAATGGGTACCCAGGTCATTTCTGGGATGTTATACATCGTGTATTTGTAGATTAAAAACGCATAATAAAAGTGTAGTATTCCTAGTATTAAGCGAGATACAGAGCATAATTGCTCTGACACCCATAAAATACACCGATGGCGGCAAAACTTGGCTGTGACGTCACGGGTGGCCTTCATGCAGGATGGCGTCAAGTCATATCGCATGTAAATTACATATTGACATATTGCTTTGGGCTGCCTCTTGGTCCCGGAGTGTCCAATTTCTACAACAGTTATATTGTTTTAAGGCATTAAAAGTGCTCTATTACTTGATACGTTTTTGTGACGATTATTCGCATAAAATAGCATTTGTCAGCAGTTTAGGGTAGTCCCTACATCACATGAAATTGCTTTATATAGGATAACGCAATTGTCTCCTAAGCTTGACAATAAGAACTGTCGCAGGTTAAGATACTTGATAAACTAGTGGTTTTGTGAAATGTTGAATAAATGTACTTATTACGAATTTCCAAAAAAATACACAACTATTCCTTACAAGTCCCACTCTTAGTTGAATAGATCGACATTTGCGATTCCTTCTCTCACCTAAACTTAAGTCTGTCTGACACAAGCGAACGGTCTCTCCTCTTTGATGTATATGCTATACAAACTTGATAAACCTCTTGGGAGCACTAGGTCGAGTTTTATAAACATACTTTTGCCTCAACTCCGCAAAATGTAGATTTTGCCCATTATGTGCCCATATTAAAATTGCGCACGACATCGCTCACATTTCAATTGTACCGAAGTTTGCAATGGGCCAATTTTACAATGGGATTCATGAGCAAATTCAACATTTTGTTGAGTTTAGTCAAAAAAATATGTTTATATACATATATAAACGACTATGTATATATATATGTGTTTATCAGAGGTTCGCCAAGGTTGGATGCCAGTTGCGAACACAAACTTTTGGTAACAAAACAAGGGAAAAACGGTCAGTCAAGCTTGGGACAGACAGACTAGAGACTGTTCATAAACAGTGACAAAGGACCACTTTTTGAAAAAAAAGAAATAATGGCACTAAATGGACTTCATTTATTCATTCATTCCCACCCATCCACGCAGCTCAACCACGCCCTCAAAAATACGTTACAGTACTGAAATGTACATCGAGCGTATAATGTAGCTCTACATTTCGGCTAGCTCAACATGTCACTTCCGATTTCTCGGCCGTTTGCGGTCGGATTTTAACGAAATAAACATCGCTATTTTCACAATTAGATATCCCTTCAAGATATAAATTATCATGAACATTGCGTAATCCACATTGAAGTGGCAACGAAGGAAGTCGACCATGCCTTCATGTGACAGTCTCCCGAATGAGACCATAACAAATGCCGTTGTTGTGTTTAACTAGCGATTTCTCAGCCGTTTCTGGGTTGATTTTTACGCGACAAAGTTTGTTCGGACCGCACATAGATATTACATAAGTATATAAAATATCAAGGCAATCGCTATATTAACGATGAAGCAGCATCGAGGAAAGTACAGCTATGTTTACGAGCGACTATTCAGCTCAGTGTAAAAAGAGATGACCTAAATCTGAGAGGGGCACCCGTGACGTTTACTACTCCGCAGCCTCGTTTTCAGTCGTTTTTCGGCGGGAGATTTTTTTCTCAAAATTGGCACTTTGGAATCACAAAAAGAATTACTAAACATAACTTTTTGGTTCTTCAATCTACTTACTTATATTTTGTAAGTAATGAAGACCACACTTTTGAAAAGAAAAATGTATCTTTTTTACTAGTTACTAGTACTTTAAAGTAAACTATAATAGCCAAAGAAAAAAGCTAAAACCTCTCGGCTAACCATTAAGTCTCTTCAAATACGCTCCTACTTACGTGGAATGTGCGTTTCTAATGAAAATTGCGAAAAGCAGACGACACAGCTGTTTACCCCGCCATTTTTAAATACCACGCGTGCACGTGCCAATCATGGACAGGTACCTTGACTCAATATCTTGGTTCCGTAGCTCAAATATGAAGTTCGATTTCTTTTTGTGTTTGGAGCAAAATTCTTAGGCTGCGTAACTGATGGCACTGCTATGGCACTGATGCTGCTAAAAAACTTTTTATGAATTTTTTTTTGCGGAGAGAAAATAAAAAACTATATTTTTACCTTTTTTGGGAGAGAAAAATAATTTTCATGACCTTTTTTTTTGGAGGGGGGGGGGGGGGGGGGGTGGGGGGGGTGGAGGGGGAGAAAATGATTTATTTCATTTTTTCCCGACCACTGTAGAGGGAGGGTAAATAGCAAAATGTCGCTGGGTCCCGGAAGGTGAAACAAGTATTCTGACATTGCAAGTTGAAAAACTGAATATTTTAATAAATAATTTATCAAAGGTTGAACAGATGAATACAAATTATAGCGCACTGCTATGAAAATACCTAGGCTTGGAAAACACACTATGACTATGTATGTACAGTGAGAAGCTGTTTCTGTGGCTTTATATTGGTCCCGGTTCACAGCAGGGAGCCGGGACCAAATCCAGAATGAGGCTCGACGCCTCGAGAGCCGGGACCAAATCCAGGCTTAGCATCCACTAGAAAACTAGATCGAGCAACTCTATCGTCGGGTATGCCGTTGTTTACATTCTGAGGTTGATAGGCCATACCCACGATAGAGAAAGCCCCATACAAAACTTTTCCACTGCGCCCAAAAAACTGGGCGCTCACATTTCTAGCCCAGTCTGGCCACTCAAACCAACTGAATTCGTTCCCTACCTTGTTCACTTACGTTGTGACGCTTTTACAGCACTCAAATCCGTCCAGAGTGCGAGAAATGAGAGCTTTTTGGCTGGAAGCGATAATTTTCACCATGTCCTTACCTCCATTGAATTTGAGGCATGAATAGTCGAGCAGCACTGTCCATCATTTCCCGTATCAAACCTATCACTTTCTCACACGTGTGCTGCTCGACTAGTCATATATCGAATTAAATGGCGGCACGGACACGGTGAAAATTATCGCTTCCAGCCAAAAAGCTCTCATTTCTCGCACTCTGGACGGATTTGAGTGCTGTAAAAGCGTCACAACGTAAGTGAACAAGGTAGGGAACGAATTCATTTGGTTTGGGTAGCCAGACTGGGCTAGAAATGTGAGCGCCCAGTTTTTTGGGCGCAGTGGAAAAGTTTTGTATGGGGCTTTCTCTATCGTGGGTATGGCCTATCAATCTCAGAATGTAAACAACGGCATACCCGACGATAGAGTTGCTCGATCTACTAGAAAACATGATTTTTGTGTCATTTTCACAGAGTTGTTTGAATTTGTTATCACTCAAACTCGCTATAATAGCCATTAAGACCCGCCACTGAGCATTGGTGCAGATTTATAGCCTCGCCGTGGGTGTTTGTTGCAAAGCTTCGGCCTTGGCGGCCTCAGCTTTTGCAACAAACACCTACGTCTCGGCTATAAATCTGCAACAAGGCTCAGCGGCAGATCTTAATCCCTATATTAATACGCTTAAGGACAAATGCCAAAGGCCATAGTTTGTCTCAATTTCTGATCGACGTATGGGAGTTGAAATTTTGGAAAATTACTTTAAACAAATACTATGGGGCTACGAATTCCAGTCATTGGCAATTTCGCACCGTAAATCATAATTATTTTTTTAAAACTTATAATCAGCTGATAATCTATCTAGTTTAATGGATGTCATCCAGCTCCTGTTAAAGTAAACTATAATAGCCAAAGAAAAAAGCTAAAACCTCTCGGCTAACCATTAAGTCTCTTCAAATACGCTCCTACTTACGTGGAATGTGCGTTTCTAATGAAAATTGCGAAAAGCAGACGACACAGCTGTTTACCCCGCCATTTTTAAATACCACGCGTGCACGTGCCAATCATGGACAGGTACCTTGACTCAATATCTTGGTTCCGTAGCTCAAATATGAAGTTCGATTTCTTTTTGTGTTTGGAGCAAAATTCTTAGGCTGCGTAACTGATGGCACTGCTATGGCACTGATGCTGCTAAAAAACTTTTTATGAATTTTTTTTTGCGGAGAGAAAATAAAAAACTATATTTTTACCTTTTTTGGGAGAGAAAAATAATTTTCATGACCTTTTTTTTTGGGGGGGGGGGGGGGGGGTGGGGGGGGGGGGGGTGGGAGGAAATAATTTATTTCATTTTCTCCTGACCACTGTAGAGGGAGGGTAAATAGCAAAATGTCGCTGGGTCTCGGAAGGTGAAAGAAGTAGGAAACTATAATTTTGACAATTCATCCTATGCAAAGTGTTCATTGTGGGAAAGGTCTCCTGTTGATGAATACCTTAAACATCACTGAAGTGTCCTCACAGCAGAATAACGATTTTTTAAAGGGTGCAACTTAAGTTGTTTTTAAAAATTTCTACTCCCCAAAAAAATAAAAGGTTTCAGCCCCCCCCCCCCTAAAAAAATGTCTTGAAAATAAAACGTTTTTTATAAGCTCTTTCACAATTGGCCCATGGTAAGTGCGTGATTTGATTTGAGGCGTATTGTAGCTGAATGAACACGTGTTCAATAACTATACCAGTGGACCACTTTTTTAACAACATCTGTCATAATGAAAGGACCTAAGATGAGCTAAGCAGCTGAATAAGCATAAAACGATCCAAGCCCCCACATAGGTCAACCTACATGGCCTAAAAGTCTAGTGTATTGCATGCACCTAAGGAGGTCCCGTTTGTAGAACTGTCAATTTTCTCATGCCTGGCTATGGGCCATTAGGTATATCTTATAACACCTACAATTACGATACGATTGATCTTTTTTCTAAGTACGTGAAATACTGCAAGTAACACGTTTTTCAATATGACAACGCAATGAGGTCTTTCAAATGAATATCGTGACGTGCAGACATATGATAGTTCGTTGTTCTTTTTTCGGGGGGGGGGGGTTAATCGATGGTATCATGGTCGTTAATTTAGCATTTCTAAGTCCCTCGCTCTACCGTAAAAGAGTCAACTACTATCTAGCCCTGATATTTGCGTAACATTTTAAAAGAATTTTCACCGTCGCATTCTCATGCCTTTCCAACAAATAAGTCACCACATAGAACTGGCTAGTCATGACTTCGCCGCAATATGGTAGAAAAAGTGACGAAAACCCGATATTCCAAATTTATCTGTGCGTTTTCAAATGCACTCAGTGACCTCATAGTGCGGCAAATGTTAGTGACGTTACTTGGCATGCTTCCGCATGGCGCACTTGACGAAATGTTGTCTTTCTTAAAATACATGAAATGCATTCCGCAAAACTATTGGCTGAACCACATACAATAGCCACATACCTGGTTAAATATAATAATAGAACCACACACTATATATTCAACCCTGGATAGATATACTTATATAGATCAACCCTATTTAAGTATGTCATTTACGGTACATCGTGACTCGACCACATTTGTGATGTCGAAGGCCTACTTTCTATTGATCAGATATCTCGTGTCCTATCAGTAAATCGAAGGATTGGCGGATATATTTAGAGTCGGTAAATTAGGTCAACATCGTGAACGTGGAAATGCTAATTCAGATCCGTTTCCCTTTTTGTAACAAGATGGTAAAATACTATTCGAAGCTATTCCAAAACTTGTGAACACTTATCTAGCCCGTAATAACGATGTTAACAAGAAACTTAAGTGTTGAAAAGATAATGAAACTATCGTAAATTTCCTAAGCTTAAGTAGTATTAATTCCGTAGTTTTGTTTCTGTTTCAGCACAGGCGGCAATACATATAAAGCAACTCAAAAGAAAGAACAAAGAGAAAGAGAAAAATAATGAAATGATTAAGTTAACCATAACTCTCATCAGAGAGGTACATGTAGATACCAGGGAGATGCAGTGAGTTGCTAATTGTGTGTGTGGGTGTTTATGTATGTATGTATGTACTATGTATAATGTATGTATGCATGTATGCATCTGTTCAAAGATGTATATATCAATTAACTATGTGGATATCAACATTTATCATCAGCTCCACTGTGATACTCGCAGCTGATTGGTCAATTGCTGTTGGGTACTGGATTGTATTTCATTGCTTCTCATTAAATGGCAATGTTAGGATCCGGATAAGTGTTTTATCCCCACTCTCAAAGTTTTATCCCACTTCGCCATGGCAACTATGGGTTTGACCTCAAGTTTACAGGTCACAGCCTCGTTTTGAACCCTTGGCGACGAAAAATAAAATGGCGGACATTCCTCTTCACTTTGCCGCCTGACGGATTCTTTTGGCGTTTAAAACACTATTTGCGCATGTTAGTCTGCCAACATGGTGTATACATGAAAATAAAGATGGCAGAAAGTAAATAAGATGGATTTAGGTTGGTATGTTGCACATACATATGAGAAATAGTTGCCGTATGGTCGGCGTCAGGTCTGACGAAAATCTCCGTTGCTATATAGATCTATATAGCCTGTGGGACTCGACTTTGGCTACCGCTTTTTTAGAGGTTGTTGTACAAACAACAACCTATATTCAGTTCGCTTTTGTTGTCTTGCATTCCCGGGGGGGGTCCTGGGAGCTGGTTGATGCATTTTCCCTATGTTGTCTTACATGGCATTTTTGGAAAATTCTAGGCGAATGATCTGGAGAGTGGGGTGTGGTGGGGTCGTTTTGTTTAATGTTTCTGTTAGAGTTGGGTGTGTAGTTTATAGAGTTTGTTTCATTGTTTCTGTGGGTTGCCTAGTTTTTTTTTGGTGGATTTTTACGTGTTTATACATTACGTTTTCTTCACTCCAATACGATTCTGTAGCGCGTCTGGTCTGGTGGGGCGGCCGTTGGATGCGCATGCGTGGGTGGATGCGCATGCGTGGGTTTTCTGCATATTTAATGCGATCGGCTAATCACGTGACAGCACCACGTGGTTTGTCTCTGGTGAATTATCCAATGAGCGGTCTCACTGCCTCACCGTCACACCACGTGGTACTCTTTCCCGCGGTTTATTAACCAATGAGCGGCTATTTGTATTTCTTTTTGTACTATTTTACTCACGTGTTCATTCACGTATTTCTTACATTGGCTAGGTTACCCTCAGCCATTTTGAATATCGGTTTTGCCGAAATTTGCACCCCGATTTCAAAGCTTTCGTTTGTGGCCATCTCTAACTCTAAAATTCTGAAACCAAAAGAATTAACAAGCCAAGTATCTATATTATTAAGATTAATTCTTTTGGTTTCGGAAAATCGAAAATATTTTGAGATATTTGTCAACACGCATCGATGGTGGCGTGAACATGGCGATGGGTCGGGTTTGACGAAATTTGCACCCCGATTTCAAAGCTTTCGTTTGTGGCCATCTCTAACTCTAAAATTCTGAAACCAAAAGAATTAACAAGCCAAGTATCTATATTATTAAGATTAATTCTTTTGGTTTCGGAAAATCGAAAATATTTTGAGATATTTGTCAACACGCATCGATGGTGGCGTGTTGACCACGGCGATTAGTACATTCTCAATGGTACCTCGCCGATTCCTGTCAATTTCATCAAGCTATCTCCCCCCGATCACAATATGACTACCTACCTGGATAGATGAGATCCTCATCTATCTGATTCAATCATTTTTTTAATTCAACTTCAGGTTGGAAGCGAAAAAATAGCTTTTCGCTACAACCGGAAGTTGATTTTTTTGATATAGCGAGATTAGGGCATTGATATGCATTGTGTGCATTTCACACAAAAAACATACTTTTTTCAATAAATTGTCACGTCGCCGTTTCTGGGTCAAAATTTACAAATGGCCCATCAAAGTGTTCGCAACAAATAGGGCTTTTACCCTATTATCATAACTTGTTGCTTATATTTGTAATTTTTGAAAAAAAATGGCGACTTCGGAAAAAAACGGCAAAAACGGCTTTTTGGAATGTTGATTTAGGAACCCTGGCGAAATTCTAAATTTACTTATTAATTTCGCCACTAAAACCGGAAAAAAAGTTTCAACTTCAAGAAAACAGACTCTAAATAATCCATCCTGCCCATTTGTGGATTTTCTTTGATCCCCACAATCGTAAGAAAACAACTTTGAAAAAAACGGAAGTAGTAAATATTTTTATCGCGATTTCAGCAGTCAGTATATATACCCTTCTCACCATGAGTGTAGTATGCAGTCCTGAAGTTAGCAGACCTTTAATCCTGCCATCCCTTCCGTTCTCACTGTTGTTGTATTTTAGATAAAGATATGATTTTAATTGTTTTGGGTGACAGGAAAAGTGTGTACTGTTATAATTTATTGGTCACAAACTTATAAGCCCAAAGAGCATGTAATGCGAATGCATGGGATGGCAGGGTTAATGGTCTGCATACTTCAGGATTGCATTTTCACTCATGGTGAGAAGGGTGTCAAGGGACATAACTGCAGGCAGCACTCATAGAAACTGGCTTCGACATCATACTGCATCTACACCAAAGAGCATCATAGGAACTTGATTCACCTGACAACCCAAAATAGTAAGCATACATTAAATTGAAATAAATACAAAAGTATCAATACAAAACTATCACTCAATATACAATTTTATAAAAACACATCCACAAAATATAGAAACCATGCAAATCTTCACTGTCCCTCAAACAAAACAATTACTGTTTAAAGAAGATATTGTGTCGGTGTGATAATATAAGATTGCATTTGGTGAGATATGTTTTGTGTTGATATTTTTGTGTTGCTTTGATGGTATGTATGACTCTAAATAATCCATCCTGCCCATTTGTGGATTTTTTTTGTTCCCCACAATCGTAAAAAAACAACTTTGAAAAAAACGGAAGTAGTAAATATTTTTATCGCGATTTCAGCAGTCAGTATATATACCCTTCTCACCATGAGTGTAGTATGCAGTCCTGAAGTTAGCAGACCTTTAACCCTGCCATCCCTTCCGTTCTCACTGTTGTTGTATTTTAGATAAAGATATGATTTTAATTGTTTTGGGTGACAGGAAAAGTGTGTACTGTCATAGAAACTGGCTTCGACATCATACTGCATCTACACCAAAGAGCATCATAGGAACTTGATTTACCTGACAACCCAAAATAGTAAGCATACATTAAATTGAAATAAATACAAAAGTATCAATACAAAACTATCACTCAATATACAATTTTATAAAAACACATACACAAAATATAGAAACCATGCAAATCTTCACTGTCCCTCAAACAAAACAATTACTGTTTAAAGAAGATATTGTGTCGGTGTGATAATATAAGATTGCATTTGGTGAGATATGTTTTGTGTTGATATTTTTGTGTTGCTTTGATGGTATGTATGATTATTTTTTCAGGTTGCATGGTGTAGGTGAAGTAGCAGACCTGAAGTATGCAGGCTTCTACCCTTTGATGCCGATGCCGGTCCCATACCCCTTCAACCCAGTGCTCGGGCCCAAGCAGCATCTCCCTGCATTTGTATCGCCCAAGATGCAAAACAAACGAAAATACTGATCAAAATAAAGGGAAAATTACAAAGTTTGTGTTTCTGATGTATTTTTTAACACTATTAGGTATGATAGAAAGATAAAGAAGTTCAAAGAATGGGAATTTTTTTTGAAATTGTTCTAGACTGATATTTAATGTACATTCACAAACTGGCTCTTATAGTTGTATTTCTTGGCACTATTAGGTGTGATAAAAAGATAAAGAAATTCAAAAATAGGGAAGTTTTTTTAAGTGCGGATTTAGATAGAAATCTTATGAAAAGTTTGGAAGATATGTGTTTCAGATGTATTTTTTGGCACTATTA
Source organism: Maea johnstoni (assembly GCA_963942565.1). Taxonomy (NCBI): domain Eukaryota; kingdom Metazoa; phylum Annelida; class Polychaeta; order Spionida; family Magelonidae; genus Maea; species Maea johnstoni. The sequence continues at coordinate 23,727,274 of OZ012687.1, forward strand.
GGTGTGATAAAAAGATAAAGAAGTTCAAATAAAAGGAAATTGTTTTAAATTGCTCCAAACTGATATTAATGTCTATTCACAAACTTGGTTTTTGATTAAAAAGTCTGTAAGTATCATCAGCAGCATTACAAGTGTGTATCAGTCTATTTTAGGTTTAAGTACAAAGTTATTGCATGCATATTGGGTTTCTGGTAGTGCTGGACCTGCTTTAGTGGCGGAAGATCATGGCCAGGGGCATATGTCCCTTAAGGGGCCATATGGTTGATATTTGTGCATGTTTGCATTCAGGCAGTGTTTGGCCATTTTCATGTAAAGGTAAGTCACGGACTAAAGTTCTTCAGGCAGCAGCATATTAGTTGTGGCAAGCATGCTGCTGGTGGGGTTTTGTTGGCTGTCATTTGCAGTGCTGGTTGTAGGCTTTTCCCATTCATGTTTGGTGATCTACTGGATTAGTGGTGGTGAGTTTGCCATAGTTTCTTGGATAGCTAGGAGTGGGTTATAGTTTTCGAAAATATTTGAGGGAGGGTTTTAGATAGAATTCTTTTGAAAAAATTGAGGGATATGTGTTTCAGTTGTATTTTTTGGCACTATTAGGTATGATAAAAAGATAAAGAATTTCAGTGGAAGGGAAATGTTTTAACTGTCCAGGTTTGGGGGTTTTGGAGCATTTTTCCAGGGAAAAAATTGAATAGTTTGTGTTTCTGATGTATTTATTGGCACTATTAGGTATGATAAAAAGATAAAGAAGTTCAAGAAAGTTGAATTTTTTTAAAAATGTTCTAAGCTGATATTTAATGTCCATTCACAAGCTTGGCTCTTATAGTTCATCATCAGGTAGCAAAATCACATAATCCAGGAACATATGCCCCTTAAGGGACCATAAGGTTGATCCTTGTGCATGTTTGCACTCAGGCAGTGTTTGGTCATTTTCATGTAAAGGTAAGTCACGGACTAATGTTCTTCAGGCAGCAGCAGGTAAGTTGTGGCAAGCATGCTATTGGTGGGGTTTTGTTGACTCTCATTTGCAGTGCAGGATGTGGGCTTTTCCCATTCATGTTTGGTGATCTACTGGATGAGTGATGGTGGGTTTGTCATAGTTTCTTGGATAGCTAGAAGTGGGTTATAATTTTGGGAAATATTTGGGGGAGGGTTTTAGATAGAATTCTTATGAAAAAATTGTAGGATATGTGTTTCAGATGTATTTTTTGGCACTATTAGGTATGATAGAAAGATAAAGAATTTAAGGAAAAAGGAAAATGTTTTAAAATGCTCCAAACATATATTTAATGTCCTTTCACAAAGTTGGCTCGTATATTTTTTCATCTGGTTGCAATATCACATGAACCAGGGGCATATGCCCCTAAAGGGTACATAAGGTTGATCCCTGTTCATGTTTGCTTTTAGGCAGTGTTTGGCCATCTTCATGTAAATGTTTTGTGTTACTTTGATGATATGTCAGATGTCAAATTTTTAACCCCGCCCCCCATCGCTCTCTTTTTCTGAAGTATGTGTGTTAAAATGTTCATGTTTATATTTGGCGGATAGGCTTAGTGATTAGTTTAGTTTGTCAAAAGTTGCATTTTATTTATGCGTGCTGAATTTTAGGTTATGATGAAATTTTTTATTCGCTGTTTAACTGTTGGTCTTTTTTAATATTTGAGAGCCGGCACTTATTTTAATGCATGGGCTTTGTTGTATATACTTAGCTTATGTGTTAACATTTTGTGTTGTGGGGGAGAGTCACAAGCCTCTGTTAAGGGGGAGTGGATTTTTGGCTGTTGGCAACATGTTTGATTTTGATGTGGTGTTATTTGCAGGCAGCCAGTCAGTTTGTTACATGCATCAGTGATTGACTTTAACATTTTCAGACAGGAGCAGATTTGGCTCCCAGGATTTTAAGTTTAGGGGCTATTAAATTCCTGTGCGGCCACCACGACGGTATGGTTTTGCCAGGGGTGCATTGTCCAGGTTTGGGGATCTTGGGGCATGCTCCCAGGGAAAAGTTTGAAAGGTTTGTGTTTCAGCTGTATTTTTTGGCACTATTAGGTATGATGAAAAGATAAAGAATTTCAAAAAAAGGAAAAGTTTTTAAAATGCTTTAAGCTGATATTTAATGTCCGTTCACAAACTTGGCTCCTATAATTCATCATCTGGTAGCAAAATCACATGGTTCAGGGGCATATGCCCTTTAAGGGACCATAAGGTTGATCCCTGTGCATGTTTGCATTCTGGCAGTGTTTGGCCATTTTCATGTAAGGGTAAGTCACGGACTAAAGTTCTTCAGGCAGCATTAAGTAAGTTGTGGCAAGCATGCTATTGGTGGGGTTTTGTTGACTGTCATTTGCAGTGCAGGATGTGGGCTTTTCCCGTTCATGTTTGGTGATCTACTGGATAGGTGATGGTGGGTGGTGAGTTTGTCAAAGTTTCTGGATAGCTAGAAGTGGGTTATAGTTTTGGAAAATATTTGAGGGAGGGTTTTAGATAGAAATCTTATGAAAAATTTGAAAGATATGTGTTTCAGATGTATTTTTTGGCACTATTAGGTATGATAAAAAGATAAAGAATTTCATAAAAAAGGAAAATGTTTTATAGTGCTCCAAACTGATATTAATGTCTATTCACAAACTTGGTTTTTGATTAAAAAGTCTGTAAGTATCATCAGCAGCATTACAAGTGTGTATCAGTCTGTAACCACTAACGAAAAAACACAAAAATCAGAAAAATTTCAAAATAGCAAAATATTAAAAAAACAAAAAATTGCAAATGATTAACTACAAAAAGACATACAAGGAATCAACCTCTTGACGCCACTGGCGTCTATCTTGTTCATTTTCTTTGTGACAAATCGCTCGAATTTGCCATCCAAACTTGGCAAACCCGTTTGGAGCACTAAGTTGTGTATAGATGAACGTACTTTTTGTCTCAACTCTGCATAATGTTAATTTTACCCATTAGGTCCCATTGTGAAATTTGCCCATTGTCAACAATACAAGTAATAGAAGTATGTTGGGAGGCATGGGGGGGCGGGGGGGAGCTGATGATAAATTCGTTATCCTCCTTGTAAAAAAGTTCAGCCAGTCGTATCACACTCGGCCTCCGGCCTCGTGTGATACGACTGGCTTCACGCAGATACCAGGCCGTATCCCTTTTTTACAAGGAGGATAACTAATAGTATCCTTTGACAATGCAATGTACTGCGCCTTTGAGCATGTTTATATGGGAAGGGCGCAATACCAAATGACAATATCATTATTATTAGTATCATATTATTATCATTATGTATGCTCTAGTGACTGCATATACAGTGTACACAATCATACAAGGTACAAACATTTTAAAGCAATTAACCAGAAGTAACTAAACGTACATAATCATATAGGTTTTAACAGTATCATAACTTTTGGTGAGCAAGAACAAATACATGGCTCTATAAGATACACAGCCTGTTTGAGATTATCATCATACCCGTTTGATAATTATCATACAAGAATGTTAGGCCCAGTGCGCAGTAGACCCATACGTGGGTTGCCCAGCGCAACGAGCTGTACTTGTGTAATTAACCCTTATGCTGGTGGTGGCTAATTTGGCCAATGCAAAATAAGGTCTAGGCAAAAAACGTACTCAGTGAGAGCTATCCAATGAATACTAACATGACAGGTTTTCGATAGTTTTCAAAAATCTTTGCGTCCTTGTGCTTTGGACGAATGTAGCCTCAGCATTGGCAGGGTTAAAAGCTGGTCTCTTGAAAATAAAGCGCACCTATTGGCTGTAGGCAGTTGATCCCCTGCTGTGACCCGTGCACCAGGCCACGCGGCCAGATCTCAGGCTACTTACGACGAGTTCCTGTGATATTTGTCTCCGCTCTCATTTCTCTTTCTTACATATAACACTGTGTTCTGTCTAGACTTCGTGCGATGTAAGCTACTTTCGGTTAGTGCCCATGCCTTTGGGGTGTCTACTTTACTAGTACGCTATTGTTACTCATACGTAATCCTACGACCTCTGGCTGGCGGGGATTAGTTTAGACTTTTAACCCATTAATTTTTAAACCTTATGCTGCAGGTCGCTAATTTGCACACTAAAACATTATGCAAAAACAACTGAAAAGTAATTGGAACCCTGGCACATGGGTATTTATCTGAGAGTATACTCAGCGAGAGCTATCCAATGAGTACCAACATGACAGGGTTTAGACGGTTTTCGAAAATGTGAGCGTCCTTGTGCTTTGGGCGAAAGTAGCCTCAGTATTGGAAGGGTTAAGAGTTGGTCTTGAAATTGTCGTCTGGATCCTTGACATATTTTACAACAACTTGGAAATTAAAAATGATTTTACAAAATATTTGAAGGAGAGTTGTTGGTAGTGTTCTGAATAACATTTCTCCTTCAGATATATTCCAAGCTATGCATTTGTCTTAACGATTTCACAAATATTGCCAGTGTGCCTTTACGAGAATAAATGTGTCTACGAACCCTGCACTAGAACAGTTTATTCTAACAAACAATGTAGGTGAACCATAACTATAGGATTCTTCCCTCCTAATTAAAAAAAACATTCTATTTTGGCTGTCTATATTGCTTTAAGCATTTGCTCGAGCCGTAATTGTGCAATTCACTGTAATGGTCTGTGTGTTTTTAAACAGAGTCCGAGGAGTGAGTAGACACGAATGTCTATTAGCAACGCCCCATCCATACTGCGCATGTCGTACCTGGCAACTTTCTTCTTGATTGACAGTTTTTTAATGAGAGTGGCCACACATCTATCAAGATGATGTCTTTAAGGTATTGTATATGTCTCCGAGATTCCTCATAGCACATAGATATATTGTGTGATAAAATACTCGACTTTTAAAACTCATTAAGGTCGCCACAGAGAAGGCCTTATATACTAGCATGCGACAATTCCACGAAGTACATCGAAGTACTGACCGGTAGTAGTAGTAGTAGTAGTAATAGTAGTAGTAGTAGCAGCAGCAGCAGCAGCAGTAGTAGAAGCAGAAACCTACTTAAGTATTATTCTCCTATACGATTAAAACGAAAGCATGGAATAATGCATTTGCTGTTTGGCAAACGAGAGTAGTCTTCTTTTTAGGATACTCGAGGTCTCCGGTGGTTCTCTGAATAAATAGTATCCGCCTAGCAAACATCTGAGCTCTAGTCTCTCTTTCTTTAGTAACAATCGCGAATGTCTTTTCATTTGAGGTAACAATATACTATTTCTGCTTCACAAACTCCAAATATCATAGCCCAAATAACGACCGTTAATTATCTATTAGGCCACGCCTTTTTCGCAGGAAACGCTTCGAACGGTCGTGCTGTTGTAATTACATATAGCATACCGATGACGTCAATTACAATGCTGACGTCATCTCAAAACATGACTGATACTTTGCTGACCGTCTGCCAATAGAGCGAGGTTAACGAACGAGAGGTGAAAGCATGCACGCAGCGTAATCAAACATGGCCCCTCTATCATGGAGTTCAACTAAGTGTATACTTCACGGGGAAGTCATGACTGTCCTCTTTCTTGGCAAGAAAATATCTCTAAACGAATATAATGGATGGAAAACTATGGCATGTCAGAGGGATCCGCCCTACGCGCTTGACGTTTGCTGCAATTTCGCAATTTCAACACATGGAAGCCGCATTCACATGTTGCCCAAATACTGAATAATTGCACCTACGCTACGATGGTGCAGGTGTTAACGGTGTGGAATCCGCTGCTTTTATGGGGAACGACATATTTTTATTTCTGCTGTTTTTGGAAAATGTTGGAAAAATGTTTTTTTACGTTTGTTTTTTTCGTTTTCCAGAAAAACTGCGGAAAAAATAATCATCATCGTAGTACGCACTATCCAAACATTGGTATATGAGTAAATCGTGATAACAGTTATACTGTTTTTGTATTTGGTGGACCAAACTCCCAAGTTAAAAAAAGAAGCAGGTACTGAATCCATCGGGACTTAGTATTGCTAAAACAGTTCAATAACTTTAAAGGAAACCTGATGAAGATATTAATTGGGCAATTTTCCCAGTTTCCTGGCAGCAAAACATAGCCTAAGGACTATGTTAACCAAGCCGCTAGCCTGAACTCGCTTTCAAATTCCGATTGATCAGATTCTGTACCAACGCGCCTCACAACTTACACATAGTCTTCGTTAAATTGATTTCCAATACTGATATTCTCTCAATAATAGCGTACCCCAAGTACTGATATGTAAGTATAGGCCTGGGAGAAAAGGGTTAAGTGGCCCATTCCACAACCGGTGTAACAGTGCTTAGTGTCCGCCAGTGCTCTGTGACCCCGGGTCACTGAGGACTAGGGTGTCCTTTCAAGCAACCAGTGACCCCAATATATTTCCTCTAGCTAAATATGCACTCCATCAAATATGATAATTTCTAATGGTTAATATAGTATACACGCATTATGAGCCACCTTTCAACCGGGGCCCCTCAGCAGCTTTGCACCGAGTCACCAACAGCCGCGGACCATCAGAGAGGGGGGTCACTGAGTACAATCAAATCCGTGTTTACGTCATGCATTTGTAAATAGCATTGGACAATTCATGTTAACCTATGAGTTATTTAGGGATAAGTGCTATAAAAAGGCATGTTTTAAAATGCAAACTAGAGGTAAGCAGGAAATGGAGATTACCGCCCGATACATCATCAGCTACCTTACTGCATATGACAAGTTTGTACCAAATAGCTTCAAAGAAGCTGTTAATATATCAAAATGGCCGCCCCCGGTACCCCCATTTCTTGTGTTTTAGGATGTGTTTAAACTGCTTAAATGTCTTGTCTGAAGGGCAGCAGTGGTGGGGTTTAAGTGGGGAATAACCCAAGATTTGGGCCTATGTTTTATTCATGGTGTAATTGCCCTTTAACACGTTTCCATCTTGGGTGCACACGCGACCTCACAACTTTGAACATATCTCATCATTTAAGAAAAAAAAGTGTTTGAAGGGGAATTGTTAAACACAACGCAAGCACTGACTTTCAATCAAATGTTTTTTCAAGATATTGCTTTGTTATCGAGAGATTTCTATACATGTAAGACCATGTGTACACTTCAGGTATAAAAAGGTTAAAGTACTATTTTTGCGGATGAGATGTGTAAAATATGTCTAGCCTTCTCGACTGTAATGTATCCTGCTTATAGTCTGTTTTAAATAGGGACACGTTTTTGAAGGTTCAATTCCTATCAATGTACCCTGTTGTTCAAATGTATTCATGTATGCTCTAGCCAACCGCACAACGATCCTACAGTGGGCCGATTACATATCAAGTCCGTGCTCTTTCTGAGTACACCATCCCAAATTTGACATTCAGCCAGCTGAGTTTATGTAAAGTATGATATCAAGACTGCTATGAAGATATTGTAAATCCGCAATTACGTGTTACGTTACTTATTTATTGAATACTTCGTTTTCTATATGAGTGTCAAACTATCATGCTGCATTTTCAAATGATGTATACATTTATATATTGCAAGATGAAAAGAAACAAAAATGATTGCAAGAAGTGGTTTGATAATAACTAAACACCATTTAACATTTTGACCTTATTTTATACGTGCTAATTGAATGATTAAAGTTTTCTGTTCTTTCACAATTTATGAAGGTCCTCAAATGGCACCTATTCATACTTGCTTGATGGATCAGCCATACATTTGGTTGAACCGACTTTGTTTTGCTTTAAGATAGGAACGTATTTGAAATCTCTTCGTATAATCTAAAAGTATGTCACACTGTCAAACGTATCAGTGATCTGCAACGAATTGAATAGTAAGGAAGAGCGTCTTCGCTCAGTGCCATGTTTTGGAAAGTTTTTTTGTTTGAGAGAATTAATACATTTCTGAAGTTTAACTTTGTTTACGAGGTTGGTGATTGATGTGAATTCCTTGGTTTTGCATTTGTATGGATTATGTTTTATTGTGTATGTATGTAAATAATTTGCTTCGTTGAAGAGCGATCAATTAATACACACTACAATACAACACTCGGTCTAGACCTAGACATACATAGCTATCCCTTGATTACTCTAGCGTGTATATTTAACCGGGAAATTGACCCATTGGTTTTATGAGGTATCATTATCTTATTAGCGAATGGTTGATCCGCGTGTACAAATCATTATATCACAGACAACATTCTACATGGGGTTGGATAGTCCAATAACATTGAACCTTACTTTATGCAACGATATCTTACTGTGGATGTTCTGTGTTGCACATGTACCGTCCATATGATATCAGAAATGTGAAAATAGGTAGGGTTTATGTCTGAACTAGGGGTTGGAAAATCTAAAAACTCTCGCAGAATGATCACCAATATGTACTGCAGGGGGTCAGATCAAAGAGATCGGTGCCCCATACAGGACCTAATGCGACTTACTTTTGAACTTTTCTTGTTTATTTTCCTGCTCGTGATTGCATATTTGAAGCACATTGTTTTTATCCGAAAATAAAGATAGAATTGTGTCTGTAATTTTGGCATTAGATATGGTATTTAAGATTATGGTATTCACCTAATATGAGCATCTGTGGTCACCCAAGATTCGATCTTTGTCAGTGAACTCATACATGTATTCCACCATGCCAATTAACGTAATCCACTACACCACTGTTTGCCATAACTCAGTAAACTTTTCACAACTTAAAAGCATATGTTCATTGGAATCTATTTTCTCATTACACGTGATACAGACATCAGCTTCCTTTTTACCAATATGTTATTAGTGTAGAACCTTGTGTATCACTCTGAACTGAATGCATATCAAATATATATCATTTACCATGCTTATTTTGGAAAAATTTACTCAGAGAAAATGTTTCTATTTGTAAGTCATATTTCTTATTCAATCTTTTTGCTACGTTTTCTAAGATGTTTTTGTTCTGCCTTTTAATAGTCTGTATATATTCGATATTCCTTTAATATCGATAGATAATGTAATATTCAATGCAAAGTTATATGGTAGCAAAGGATAATAAGGAGGCATCTCATATGATCTCAGGAATTCTGTAATTGTTTTACAGAATGAACCATATTTAAAAAAAAGGTTTTCAATCTATATTTTTCCTCAAAATCTTCCAAACTTAAGGGTTGCACGTTAAAATCTTACATTTCCCATATAAACATACCTTTATCCAACCAACCTTTTAAAATCTGCAGTCTTAAGATTTCATTATACCATATGGGCACAAAGAAAAATGTTTCTCCATTTGTGGATTCCTTTTCCACAAAGTAAAGAGTTCATCCTGGACATTTTCCAAAAAGGGTTGAAAATAATGTTTTACTTGAGGAAAACAATGAATGAGTAATCTTTATGATAATTGAGGATATTAATTTGTGAATCCAATTGTAGTTGGTGTCATGTTGAATCGTACCATTGACGGATTTTAGAAGTTATAACGATTACCGACAACGTTGGATCAACTTATCTAAGCTGTGTAATCATAAACTCAATACCTAATATTTGAAAAATGGGCGTACATGTTTTTATAAGGTGATGCACATTATTAAAGACCTATTTCTAAACAAAGTGGCTAATGGGTGATTTATACACTGGGTGTTGAGGCTTCTAAAAGGCGATACATACCTAAACGTAATAGCACCTTTATTTGCAACAGAGTGTCAAACGAATGGGATCACAGTAGAAGAACAAAACGTAATGACTAAATGATTTGATAGACTTTATTCTCAAGAACAATCGTGCAGGCAACAAATATCTTAAGTCCATACAGCTACTATCGTCTATTACAAAATCCATACAAATGACCTCCATCAAAACATGAATATCAAAATCAGAAGTACGTAATATCATAGAACACTGCATTTGGTACAAATTGTTTAAAGACATTCTCTTTATTTCCTCTATTTTCTTTCACTGTGTATTCATATTATGTTTATTTGTTTATTCCTGTATCGTAATTTGTATTTCTTTTATGGCGAGAGCCATGGCAAATAAATGTTTATACTCTATCAGAAGATTTCTGACTAAATTCACAAGAAGTTTTAACCTTCACAAAGGCAACGTAATGTATCATTAAAATAACGCCAAAAGGAGAAGGTAAACAAACCAGCACAGCAACCTATAGATGTAGATGTAAGATCTAATTTCAAGAAACTGAACGGACAGCCATGCAAAGAGCCTTTAAGGGGAACGTGATAAATGCAGCAATGCTTCTTATAAAATTGTTGTTCGGATTTAAGATACTTTACACAATAACTTAGAAAGGAAGAATTATTTTACAAAGGAGATTTATTGACAGTGTTTAGCTTATCTTCTCCTTGAAATATTTTCTCGATTATGCTTTCGCCTGTCAGAAAGATTTCACAAACATTGTCAGGCTACTTTTGGTAGTTGCGAGCAATAACCGGCCAGTTAAGAGGTATTCAAAATACAAACATGAATTTATAGTTCATATACATGCTCCGAGTAGACCTTAAGGAGAAAAACGGTATCTTTGTCTTCTAGGTAATTGGATTTCATGCCCAAGCTGCTTGGTATTCATCTTGATGGAGTCCCTGTACACAAGAAAAAAGAACATTTTTTAATTAAAAGTATTCCGGACAGTGTGACACTTATCCCACAAATACATCTGGGTCTATGCGGCTTTTCTTTGGAGTAGTAGAAATTTCACTTTACAGCCCTGATGAAGGGTATTTGTGGATCTTTAAATTCGCGCGTTCAAACACTCAAACAAAGCGGATAGAAAGAAGGATATTTATTTGGAGGGTGTGATTTTGGCGCTATCGTGGTAGCGCGAAAATAGCGAAATATTAAATGCCTGTAATGGTATACAGTAATAGATCTGGATATCAGCGATGGATACTTAAGGTATTTCAAAATATTCCACCATTCTCAAAGGTTAGTCCCAAGTAAGAATTTATATAACAGAAAAGATAAATAAATAAAAATAAAGATAAATAAAATCTTATTTAAGATTTGTGATCAGAATCTAACAATTGATGCTTTGATTATACCTACAGAGGTGGTATCAGGCTGCTTCCGCTTTTAGCATCCTTTTATAGAGCCCAGAGTCCTTGAGTTTCCTGAGTAAAGTCTCAAGCCTGAAAAACAAAACAGTTTGTAAAGTCCATATAGAGTATTGGTCAAGAAAACAACTTCCAGAAAAAGTGTTTCCCTCCCGACAAAGTACTGTTAAATATCAATTAGATAACACAGTTGTAAGTATGTTTTACAGCTACACTGTTAGCCTTTTAAGAGTATCTTTGAAGTAATTTTAGTGTACACACCTACAGGTATATACACATTTAAAACAGCTTACATAACAACCATTCCCTATTCGATGTATACGAATTTGTGATACCTTATAAAAATTACATTATAAATGATAAAAACAAGAGGGAATTAGTTCCATAATATCATGATACTATCTGCCTATACACATTAGAACATGCATATTTGGATTGAGTATATACTTATACAAAGCTGATATACATGCATAATCATTAATCTCTTTTTTGATCATCCAGATGTGCGAAATCAATTTTAAGGAGTTGAGACAGAAAGTAGGTATGTGGAAATAAGACTGAGTGCTCCTAAGAGGTTTGCCAAATTTGGATGGCAAAAACAAACTTTTTTGTACCGAAAAAAGAGGAAAAAGGGTCAGGCAGACTATAACCTTATCAGAGTGGTTGATTTTATCATTGTATGTTCTGCCATCTGCCGAGATTGAAGTTTTATGTATCATCAAAACTATATATGCAATGTGAAATAAAGACAAAAATGTACTGTTCTGCCATCTAATTACCTATTTTCTTCATCTTCATCTTCCTCTTCTCTCTTGGCTGTTCTCGCTGAGCCCGAGACGAAGATACGACCCTTCTGGCTTCTGTTACTGAAGTTATTGTTTCTGGTACACATGTAGTTGTAGGCACCCGCTTCTGTTATTTTCTGAGGAGTGAGATCGAAGTAGCGGTCTGCAATGAAGAAATAACCACATCAAAAGAAAGTGTTCGGTGGTAAATTACTTAACTTATATACTGTGTATTTGTCAGTTGCATTTGCATGCTTGGTAAACAATTCTAAAAGAGTCCAAAAGGATTTGAAATGTGTGTGTGTGTGTGTGTGTATAAATATATATATAAATATATATATAACTATATATATATATAACTATATATATAACTATATAACTATATATAACTATATATATAACTATATATATAACTATATATATAACTATATATATAACTATATATATAACTATATATATAACTATATATATAACTATATATATAACTATATATATAACTATATATATAACTATATATATATATATATATATATATATATATATATATATATATATATATATATATATATATATATATATATATATATATATAGTGTAGCAGTATTTAGTAGAAATAATACTTACTTTTAAGAGCTTCATTGGCCAGTTTCTTCAGGTTATTTGTAGGAATACCCATGAAAGTGTAGTTGTTCGCACCATTGGGGTAGCTGCGTCCCAAGTGGCCATACGTAGTCAGGGGTGCATAGGGGTTTTGGGTGCCTTCATCGTATCTCTTTGGTGCCATTAGTACGACATTTGAACGGTCTTGTCCTTTTTTCCCCTCGCCATCGTTATTCTTGGGATTGGTGTCTGATCCTGTCCATCTGGAGAATAGAATGCAATATACATGTAATATATTGAAATGTAATGTAAATGTAACCTACCAAACAAACACACAGATCACAGTTGTATCACACTTATCATCTGGTGTGCATCTTTTTTATTCTTAAAGAGTTTTGTTTATTTTCTTGCAAGTATGTAACTTTGCCGTAGTGTCTTAAATGCCCCATCATTGCTATCTAAATAGTGATGACAAACGCTTGATTAAGTTTGTTACATTAGGAAAATGACAACTTTTATATACTGTAGAATAGGAAATTAAAGCGATGTGCATATTTAGCGAAATGCACAGGTTAGGATTTTAGCGAGGTTTTGATTTAGCGAATGGTCCATCTGAGAGAACAACAAACGACGCCACCCATTTATATAGCGAAGTTTAATTATAACTAATGTGTGTTCCTCGCTAAAATCGCAATAATTGAACACTAGCTATAATTTCTTGTAATTACAAAATTGACTTAAATACTATGATATTGTACTCACTGGAAGTGCACGTAGTCACCCTGTTCCATGTGCAGGGTTTCTGGTACGAAGTCATACTCCACAGCCGGGTACACTTGGACGATGTTGCCTCTCTTACCACGAACGTTTACATTGTGGATCACAGCATTGCCAAGATTAGTGGGGCGTGGCTTGATTTTAAACACGTGACTCCTGAAAACAAAAAACATTTTCACATCATTTAGAGCTAAGGGTACAGCTTATCAAGGTAGTGACTCGTGATAAAATGTGCATCTTTACATACAGGGCAAAACTATACTTTTTTCAAGATAGTAGGCGGTGGCTTTTTTTTATATCTAACACGAGGCTCCTAAAAACAACAATCGTTTTCACATACAAAGCAAAATTATGTAATTTTTCAAGAAGGCAAGATAGCTTTGTTCACTAAGGCTAATATAACTAAGGGCCATCCACTATATACTAAATGTTCTTCTCTTGTTTACACCAACAAATATGGGCCATATAAAGGCATTTTAAATATTTAAATGTTGTTACAATGGACATACAGTATTAACCTGGTATCAAATCTGATTCTGCATACCATTGTTTATTGATTCACTCGTAAACCTTACGGTAAAATCATTTTCATAATGATAAATAAAAATCAGATCTCATTTAAATAAAATAGATTATTCTAACCTGTCTTGGAAAGTTCTGCCAAACTGAGCGGTGTTGATTGCCAGTTGCAGCGACATCTCCACACCCGGGAAGACTTTTACTTCCGGGTCATTCTCAAAGATGTAACCTCTATCCTCGGCCTCGTCCTGTGATTCGAAACCATAGGCCTCTGCCATGTCGACGCCATCTGCCTCAGTGTTGTGGGCGGAGTTTGTCGCTGCGGGATCGTAGTCGGCCGTGGAGATATTGTATCTACAATGGAGCACATTCTTATAATTATATGAGCTTGTCTTTCATGATTTGCATACACTAAAGACATTCCCACATATCGTGTGAGCAGTATTACATACTATTAGTATGCTAAAAATTAAGTGGCCTTATATTTGCTAAACTGAAGTATTGGCTCATGATTTGTATATGTATTGAATGTAATACGCGCTCATGCTTATGTGAACTTATCTTTTACGGTTTTTATAAGCTCAAAGCGTTGACCTGTATTATATCTGCAACATAACATGTTCTCATAATTATCTAAAAATATATTTTAATTATGATTTTCATAAACTAAAAGCATTGGCCTATATCATGTTCTCACACTTATCTGAAAAGATCTTTTACGATTTTCATAAACTATAAGGGATTGCCAATTTTGTGTCCGTTGTTCACTTTAATACGCTTATTATAAACTAAATGTGTCAGGCCAAAAATTGCATCTGCAAAATAACACGTCATAATAATTGTGTTAGTTTATCCTTTGCGATTTCTTTAAACTAACAAGCGCTGGTTCATATTGTATCTGCAATATAGCATTTTCTAATAAGTACGTATTTACACATATTATTAAGTATTGTTATTTGTCCATGCTGTATCTGCAATTTAATGTGTCATGATTAGATGAGCTTACCTATTGACTTAAAGTATTGGCCCATATTTCAAAGTTATTAGTTATTAGCAAAAGGGTTAATCAAAATGCAACTTTTTCTTACCTCATTCTCATGACACATGTTTGTTCGGTATCAACCTGTGGGAGGGTCCAATTGTACATGTTCATGTTCCCGCCAAATGTGTTGCCATGGTGATTATCCCTGTTGAACGAGGTCTGGGTACAATCCGGGGCTGGAATATTATGGGATGGCAACTCTGTCCACTGGGCGGTCACTCTAACTCTCCCCTTTGACGGCCAGCGGTAAGTCTGCAATCGATTAAATGATATCTTGAATGGAATCCTTTGGTACGATGGTGCAGGTGTGAACGGCAGAAAAAATCTGCTGTTTTTGGAAAAAAACAGTAGAATTTTTTCTGCCATTAACATGTGCACCATCGTACTCTGGACATCATTTATAGCTTGGAAACTTTTCCAATGAAAGGGGACAAGATGCATAACACAACTACCTCATTTGAAACCCAACATAAGGGGTTCCATATGAAGAGGGATAACATTGAGTATACATAGGAAAGCCATCGAGAGTTCTATTAGATTGCTGAAAAGACTAAATCATGAATATATCTTATCTTTCACACGTAGAAAATTATATTGAAAGCAATATGTTGCAGTTACAAATTAACTGCAGTATGCATACATACATACATACATACATACACATATCAATACTAGCCTGCATACACATATACATACAAACACAAATACATACATGCATACATGTACATACATAACTACATACATACATGCATGCATACATACATGCAAACATGTACATACATACATGCATACACACACATACACGCCTACATACATACATACATACATATGATAGTTTTACCAAGAGAAGCCAGACTCACGTCACATTCCGCCTTTGTAATTGGAAGCTGCAGTTTTTGGTTTCCATATTTCAGCAGGTTTGCATCTGACACCACGCAGGCGAAACGAGATTTCACGTTCTGAGATTCACTTTTGTAATCATTGCACTGTGACACATCATTCGTCAGAACAGCAATATCCTGAAATGAAAAAGTATGTACTCATTGAGCATTATACATTTCTTAGTGAGTGAGTGAGTGAGTGAGTGAGTGAGATATATATATATATATATATATATATATTTATATATATATATATATATATATATATATATATATATATGTATATACATATACATATATATATATTCATATATGTATTTATATATACATTTATATATACATTTACATATACATGTACATATACATTTACATATACATTAATATATACATTTACATATACATATATTTATATTTAAAATATTTATATATATATATATATATATATATATATATATATATATATATATATATATATATATATATATATATATATATATATATATATATATATACTAGTATATATATATATATGTATATATATATATATACATATATACATATATATATACATATATACATATATATATATTTTTTTACTAAGAAATATATGATAATTAAAGTATCCTAAAATAAAAAAAAACAAGCATTCTCACCAAATCTAGTGCAAAAACCTAAATACTAGTATATTATTTTTATGACACGATAACTTATACTATAGTGTACTATTATAGCAATTGCTTGTCATACTATCTCATAATGTCAATGCAATACGCGTACGCCGTATAGCTATTGCAACATACATCCTTTTACACTATCCTGTAATAAGGGATTATTTAACAATGAACTATGGCCTACCTTCCATGGAGAGGAACCCCAATACGGGTAGTAGTCTCTCTCTTCCGGACATTCAAATGCCCTTCTTGTGCCCCCAGGATTTTGTCGGGTGTAGATAGATCTATACTTATTGTTTCCAAGATTCTGCAAGAAAAGCACATGTATATGAATGTCTTGTCTTGAGTGTTATGGTTCGTCGTTTTTTGCTTCATCATACTGCACTTGATCACTTACGCTTACCCAGACGTCTGCTGGTCTACTCGAGTTACACTTAACTGATATTCTGTTCTCTTTAGAATGCTACCCATACGCTGTGCAATTGTACGCAGGATGTAATGCACGGTAATTATAATAATGATAATAATACTATAATAATAAAATAATAATAACGATAATAATAATAACAACAACACCAACAGCATGAAGAAGAGTAATTTTAACAACAATAAATGATGATGTCGATGAGTAAAACAATAATATATGTTGATATAGTCTAATGTGTCGGCATCATATCTATAATACACATGGTGTCGTACCTGGTCTGCAGTAAAGAGTCCCTTGTTTCGCAGTCTTGCTCGGCAGTTGAGGTAGTTCTTTACATCTTCGTGCATACCGAACGCTTTATTATTTGCTCTGTTAACTGCAATAGATCTGGAGGAGAAAAAGATGTGTCAAATCATCACCCGGGAGAAAATAATTTCTAAACGGGAACGGAAAAGAGCCGATAATGCATTAAATAAGAGATGTGCAAACCAGCCAGAAGAATAATTATGATCCATTAATGCATTCATTTAATGGGTTTCTATGAACTATACACATGGGATAATAAAAGTGAGCCATACATTTCTATAAGGAGTATGTGTGATCATTAAGTCTAAATCGCTAAGGTACAGTACACACATTTAATTCTTGCAACGGTCGACTGGACGTCTGTCAGTGTCTGGGTATATCAACACCTATGTATAACACATAGGAAAATAAGCCAAGCACATCATTGACCAACTTAGCCTGCGAATCAAAGGTACGTTCAGTTGTGAGGTAGTACATGCATCCATGCCCAGGAAACTGGGTGGCAATCGGACGAGTGGTCATGTATTTTGCCCGGGTGACCACGCATTTAATGCAGGAATTGAATATCGGCACTGTATTATCAAAGAAAGCGATTGACACTGATCGAGTGATCGCAAGAAATTAATTCATAATGGTAGCAGTAGGGAAAACAAAACCAATTCATACCGACCTACATATTCGTTCGTACGTGTTTAGTATAAAACCGAAAACTATATCGTCATGAGAAAACCGTTGAAAATCACCTAGCCTGATAAATCAAACTTACCCTAGAGTGGTTCCATCCCTTACGTTAGCTCCACACATGTATTGTATGACAATGTTGCAATTGGCATTCGGACTGTTGCAGGAGTGTTGGTTTGTCCTGAAACGAAAAGGATTTTTTTGTTGGAATTTCGATTTTCATCACATTTTCTGCCACATCGCTGCTACGTCGTGACCAGCCAGTTGTAACTGGTTGAGGAAAAAGGAGTACCCGGTGAAAACCCTTACTCTAAGTCACTGGCAACTTTCTCACTTGCCCTGGCCAGAATTCGAACCATTGCAGTGGCAAGAGACAGCTAGCAGTCAGTGACATCGCCTTAGACCACACGGCCATCAGGCTAGGCGCCCAACAATGAAAAGGTAAACAAGCGTGGCTTTAAAATGATTTGTTATAATGGTTGATATTCCTATGAATGTATATTCTTTTTTGAGCATATTTGGTTCTTATTGATAACTAGGTAAGTTGCTACATCTTGTTTTAGCTGAATGGAAATTATATTATTGGAAACAGAAGCATTATAGATTCGACGCATTGAAACATAATTTTTCTATCTAAAATATCAAAAAATGAAATCTGGATAAGAAAATATAGAAATATAGAAATAATAAGTACCATTGGATGGGAAGTTTGGATCCGGAATAATAGTACATTGGGGCACCAACGTTATAGCCTCCTCTGTTATTGTTCTGGGAATCGAAAAGTCTGCAAAATGAATACAAGAAATATGTGTATTTCAACCTTATTCAAAAATATTGTAACGTGTACTTAGACTTTTTCAAAAAAAAGTTCGTGCAAAAATTGTCACATTTGCTTCATCTATATGCAAATCATGGTACGCGTCACGTGTTTTTCATCTTTACTCAAAAGATATCACGTATATTGCATCTTTATTCAAAATATTGCTATGTGTATTTCCTCTTTATGCAGAAATTGTTACATACACTTCGTCTTTATTCAAGTCATTGTAAAATTCACCCCAGCGTTGTTCAAAAATTGTTATAATGATCACCTTCAATACTTTAATGAGTTTTCTTCACATAGTCATATCTTTTAAACATAGATTTCCATTTCCAAACAAAACACAATAAGCTGAAAAGAGCCGATAACTAACCTGTTTCCATTTCTTCTATTCCTGGATGGTTCATTGAGGCGATTATTGCTTCCCCTGTGTAGAAAAATAAGAGAAAAGTATATTTAATACATATAGAAAGTATGTGTGATAGAAGTATCAATATGCTTAACAAATACGTACATGTAGCGCCTAAACTTAATCATTGGTGTGGGACTTTATCATACCTTTTTTGTACTTTTCACGATATCAAAGTTAATCTTCAGCCAAGGCAGCCTCGCAGCTTAAATATATTAAGACACAGTTACAGATGATTGAACGCTATAGGCGTGCATAAACGGAATTAGAATTATCATTTTTCCCCTAAAAATCGACTTTGGCAACAGTTGTTTTCCATTTGAGCTATGTAAGAAATGCCTTTCATAATACGCCGGCACGTTCTTTTCAAAAACTTGCAGCTCTTTTTACTGGATTTTGCCTAGAATTAAAATGAATATATTTTATTCTGATTGTAATTTCCTAAATGTCTTTTGGAATATCGCTTGAAAGCAAAGCGCTCTTTTGTAAATCGCTCTTGTATGAAGTGTAAATTCGCTAGATAATTGAAGAACTGTCGCTTTAATTCTGATTGAAACATCATCTCCATTTGAAATATACTATTATTACGAGGCTT
The DNA here is from genome assembly GCA_963942565.1 of Maea johnstoni. Taxonomy (NCBI): domain Eukaryota; kingdom Metazoa; phylum Annelida; class Polychaeta; order Spionida; family Magelonidae; genus Maea; species Maea johnstoni. Next base: position 23,746,784 of record OZ012687.1, read on the forward strand.
TTAGGGCGAGGGGGTTGCTAAACGATGGATACATTGACCATTTACAATTTGGCGGTAAAACATATTTTGCCAGCGGCAAATACACACCAATAGACCACTATTGGTCTACGTCATCAATTCAACGACTTGACCTTTCAGTCCCAAGGGCCCTAGGCGAAGTCAGACGGTCACGAACTCGGACATTACGAGGTTAAATATAAACACACTGAATCAGCGTCAAAGCTAAACGACGGGTATCACCAGTGACCTATAACAATCTATATAATCTATATCTCTGGTATCACCCGGGGGCGTAACACACCTATGCTTAACATAACTTAACAACACCTTTTCTCATCAACGATTAAGATCTACAAGTAGGGTTGTTGATGCAAAGCATCAATAGTCAAAAGGCGGGGCCAAGTTATTTATGAACTTGTGAGGGAACCGGATGTATAAAGAACATTAACATTATAGAGGAAAATAATTTATAATGACTAGATTTGTTTCATTTTTGTAGAAATGAAACAAATATTGGGAGCTGGAGACTTCGAAATATCTTGGGTGCGAAGCTACTTGGGCACGCATCAGTTGGGTTACGAACCAGTTTGGTTACGAAGTCTCCTGATTTCATTCTATACATATAGTAATTTTTTTTTTAGTAATTTTCCTTCCTATACTGAAAAATATACTTTGTGTCCGCTTAAAATATTTTATATATTTGAAAACTTCATGCTAAATAAAAATAAGGAAGGCACGATTTTCCGCGGCAAAGGTAATGTACCGGGCTCAGCGAGAGCTATCCAATGAATACCAAATATGACAGTGTTACGGTAGTTTTCAGAAATTTGTATCATTTTACTTTGGAAAAAGTAGCCTTAGCATTGGAAGGGTTAAGTACAACGTGTGTCACGTACAGTCCGATGACTTTATTCTTGGCAATTCTAGTCACTTGCTTCCTAGCCGGGGCCGACTCTAATACTCATTTTATATATTGACGTTATTGGTATTAGAGTCGGGGGAAGCCCGTATACCCTACAATGTTATTTTTCAATCTTCCCAAATTTCTCCGTCGGTGTCAAAGTTACCTCATACCTGACTGCACTAGGATGACTAATATGATCTAGCAATGCGTGCCGCTAACTTCGTGTGTCGGTAAAATCACTGTTAACGGAATGGTAGTCCAAAGATTTCTTGAGAAGATTTGTTTATCAAATGGTCACCACCATCTTGCCGAGTTTGCGAGAGGTCAGAGCGAGATTTAATCAAAGAGCGACTTCTATTTGTAATTCGGCACATACGGCAGGCCCAAGACCATTTTCATAAACAATAGGCGGCATGTGCCGAATTACAAATGGAAGTCGCTCTTTGATTAAATCTCGCTCTGACCTCTCGCAAACTCGGCAAGATGGTGGTGACCATTTGATAAACAAATCTTCTCAAGAAATCTTTGGACTACCATTCCGTTAACAGTGATTTTACCGACACACGAAGTTAGCGGCACGCATTGCTAGATCATATTAGTCATCCTAGTGCAGTCAGGTATGAGGTAACTTTGACACCGACGGAGAAATTTGGGAAGATTGAAAAATAACATTGTAGGGTATACGGGCTTCCCCCGACTCTAATACCAATAACGTCAATATATAAAATGAGTATTAGAGTCGGCCCCGGCTACTTGCTTCCTAGATACGCATAATCACATACCCTATGAATTGCATTCTGATACGCACAAATCCATCAAATGTTATAGTTTTATTTAACCAGCAGAGTTAAGAAATTCGTTCACAGCTTTACAAACGCATTTCTTTTTGCCAAAGTTTGAAAATTGTTTTCGATCATTTCAATCCCATAATGGGGGACTTCTCTGTTCTTTATGGTACAAGATAATGTCATACAGATCATTTGAATCAAGATTCTGTTATCTTCTCGTCAAATCTTAACATCGTTTTGAACCAGTTACTGTCATAAGGATTTCTCAAAGATACCAGACCAGACTCAATGGCGCAGTGGCAAGATTGCCAGCCTGCGTGCTAGGAGGCGTGGGGTCCAAAGTTAAATGCTGCGGCTAGTAAGGGTTATATTTCTCTATAAACTGAGGCAACCAGCGCACACCTTCATTCCTTACTCTTTATCGTCTGTCGCCCAAATATAGGGAGAGATTACTTCGAAGAGTTTCAAGTTCATTTTATATAATCATTCATCGTATCTGTGTCGTAGTCATATACAAAAAAGCTCTCGTTCTTATATGCCCGAAACATCTTTAAATGTTTTTTTTAAAGTTTGAAATCATTTTTTATTGTCAAAGCTCGTCCAAAATGGACTCAAGAGTTACAAGCAATGTGATAAAAACAATCAATAGAATGTCATTTACATTACATGGGACACCCTTAAAAGTTGGGACGACATAGTTTCTAAAACGTTACAAAAGTTTCCGGACTATCTAAAACCTTAAAAAAGTTACCAGACTATCTAAAACCTTAAAAAGATTTCCAGACTATCTATCAAAGGATTGAAACCTACCTTGGATTGTGCATATAGATATCCCCGTATGCCTCTAGCGCACACAGCAACAAGAGAAGGTAGACCTTCATGATTCTAGCTGACACTCGCTACGCCTGTTTGTTGCAAATTCCTCGAGAGCAAAGTTGATACTGGCAGCCTGTCTCTCGCCGGTACCTGTACTGATATACCGATATCGTACACGGGTGCTCTAAGGCAACGCCACTCACGACTACGCGTTATTTATAGAAGAGTTCATCCAATCGTGCAGATGTCACATAGTGGGGTAGCGATTGCTGGCACTACCAACGGATGACGTACTTGGCTCGCTTGGGTTATTGTAAGGTTTGCTTGTGTAGTAGTTGTCATGATGGAAAGTCAATCATGTCCATACATATTAACATTTAAGCGGCCAAAACAGCCTAACTATTCTTTTATAAAGTCTTGCAGGTAAAAGCATCATTAGGAAACCATATGCAGGAGATATGTTAATTAGAACACTTCCAAAATCGCTTACAAATGATATATGGAAGCTGTGGTGTACGTGATATGCTCGAGGTGTTACGAGGCGAAGCCGAGTAAACCCGGTATATCTGCCCTCCACCAATCACAAACCGAGAAAAGCCTGCCAGAGCACTCTTGCTCAATACCCTTGGGGAACACCTTTGTGGTTTGGGCAGTTTGAAGAAAGGCTCAAAAAGTGTGGGTTATGGCATATGCCCTACACTTTTCGAGGCCTCTGATTGGTGGAAGACGAGCAACCCTTTAAAGAAAAGTTTCTTGCAAGTGTTACCCATGAGTATTGAACAAGAGTGCTCAGCCAGGCCTTTCTCGGCCCATGATTGGTGGAAGGCAGATATACCCATGGGGTTACTCGGCTTCGCCTCATAACACGACGTGTATATCACGTACACCATAGTTCCCTTTAGGTCCATCTAGCATTATCTATAACCACAGTTGCCTGCCTTCCACCAATCACGGGCATTGAAAAGTGTAGGCTATATGGCATAACCCACACTTTTTGTTTTGAGCCTTTAAGCCTCTAAGCAGCCTGAACCACAAAGGTGTTACCTTAGGGTATTGAGCAAGGGAGCTTACTCAGCTTAGCCAAGCTTTTCTGGTTCTATGATTGATGGAAGGCAGGCAACTGTGGTACAAGCTACACAGGCTCCTCGGAAGCTGTGGTGTATGTGATACCATAATTCTCAATTCTCAATTCTAAAGTATTTCTTAGATCCAGACGACAATTTGTGGAGGAACTCTATAGTGTTTTAAGGTTTAAAGCGGCCAGTGAAATCAACAGACTATCCAAAGTCACTGGTAATTTGCTCACTCGCCTCGAGCAGAATTCTAACTGCTGACCTACGTCAGCGATAATACACGGCGAGCAATTCCTTCGCGTCTCACTAGGATTTGGAATTTAGTTTTTCATCCCGTTTTCTGCCATATTGCGACTAAGTCGTGACCAGCCAGTTGTAACTGGTGGAGGAAACAAGAGTACCCGGCGACAACCACCGCCTCACCTAACTTCACTGGCAACTTTCCTACATGCCCCGAGTGGAATTCGATCTCAGACGGTGGTGAGAGACTGCTAGCAGTCAGAGGCAATGCCTTAGACCACACGGCCATCAGGGCAGGCCCGCCACTCACTAGACTGCTTTGCCAATCTATGCGGTAAACAGTAATTAGTCTGTGGGAAATGTGGCAGGAAACCGAAGTAACAGTGGAAAACCACCTACGAATCTCTACGGATCTCGCGCAGTGGTGAGACACAGCTAGCAGCTGTAGTGCAATATATTAGACCACTCGGCCATTAAGACAATCCAAGAGCATTTTACCTGGACGAACGAACACATTTTTCACGTACTAAGAAAATATATTGATTTTGACCAGTAGAGCACGAAGTAAAATGTGCTGAAGTTATAATAGCGTTTGGTTTATAAAATATGATCAATCAATTCCAAAAAAGCCAGTTTACTATATGCAATGGAGAATGGTGAGTAAAACAACTTCTCCAGAATGCCCTGCCTAATAAATTCAGTAGATTTGCATAAAGCATACACAGTATAAAACGGAAATAGCGATGTTCATATGAAAGTGTTTGGGTCTATAATAGATTTTATTCATAAATCCAGTTTTCGTATTGCAAAATCCAAATACGATTTCCAATGATCATTTAAAAAATTGACTCTTTAAACAAATATTAAGGGGAACTCTCCATCATTTTAGTGTAAGTGAGGATGTTCGTACGTATTATACATATCTCATCAACGAGTGTCTTATGGTTGGGTATATTTAGTCACAATATCTCAATTTCGAATAAAGCTTGAGCAGATGCGGACCAGACCATATACATATACATAAACTGGGCCATGAAAAACATGCATACATACATACATCGTATATACATGCATCATACATACATACATACTTAAGTAAGTACGTACGTACTGTTCTACACATTTGCATACATACATACATTTACACATACATACTTAAGTACGCACACACATACATACATACATACATACAACATACATGTACATACCTACATACAACATACATACATACATACATACACACATACATATATACATACATACATACATACATACATACTCAACCGCACTACTAAACATTTCCTTCTGACATGCAAATGGTGGAGGGCACAAACAAACATAAATAGATCCACCTTTTGTGAAAACTGTCTGGGTCATCAACCCATCTACGTAAGACAGCCACTGACCCATATAAAGAGGGGTATGGTTTCTCGGTTACATATCCCTGGGGCCGAGAGTATTTGGGGAGACTAGGCTGACAAAACAAATCACATCTGAACCATTTACCCACGCACTTGCACTGGTCCTCAAAGAACACACGTGTAAAATCATGGTGCTATTTTAAGCTACGCAATATAAAATGTCAATGCTCAGGATTGGATTCGACCATTCGGCTATCAGATTACGTCCCACTGATGAGAGACATTGAGCAGTCAGTGGCAACGCCTTAGACCACTCGCCAGGGCAGGCCTCAGTGTTGAGAAACTGTACGTAGTCGGTGGTACTGCCTTAGACCACTCGGCCATCGGGACAGGCCTCCGTGGCGAGGGAGTGAGCAGTCGGTGGCAATGCCTTAGACCAGTCGGTTATCAGGGCAGGAAAACAGTATGCAATCGGTGGCAATGCCGTAGACAACTCGGCCATCGCGGCAGACCCACAACAGTAAAAATCCCTTACATGTTCAAGTATATTTGACATGTAGAGAATGGCATGAGAGTATGTGGTCCCAAAGAGAAACCCGTGCCCATTTGAGGTTGAACTTAAGACCATGAAGTGTCATGGGAATCCTAAAACTTATTCTCCGTTTATATCCCTTTCTAACTATACAGAAATACTCTTCCGATATGTTGTTTTATCAAAATATCTAGTAAACATCCAGATGATTGCGAAAAATCCGGTTTCCCCCACCACTTACAACTGGCTAGTCACGACTTACCCGCAATATGTTAGAACAAGTGACGATTATTGAAATTTCAAATTGCCGGCAGAGCAAGAGCGATGAGTGGAGGACTTGAAAACCAGAAGTGGATGGAAGGAAAACTTTGGCTCACAAGAATGCAGAGAGAGAGAGAGAGAGAGAGAGAGAGAGAGAGAGAGAGAGAGAGAGAGAGAGTGTGTGTGTGTACGTCGTTGCTACGCGGACATGCCAAAAATATTCATCATTGTGTTTAGTAGGGAACGTCAAAGGGGGTCGCCGGCACATTTGGGCATTTGTGACCCTTTTTTAGCGCATCACTGACCCTTATTGAGATGGCCAACCTTTTGCCGGGCCACAGCGTGCTGACGCAGATGCGAAATGAATGGTCACCTTTATACACCTAAATTTAGCTGTTTAAGTGCTCTTTGTGAATCGACGGCAACAGCCAGAGAAGCATTATCTCTCACTCTTCGCAAACACTATCTCTGCACCGTTAACTGGTGCATGTAAAGACTCCCACGCTATAAACCAAAATAAAAAAAACTCTCGATCAATGACAATGAATGTTTTATTTTCATCTCAGCGTGAAAAGGTTTTTGTGTCGTGAGGACTTTGGAATTTCATCTATCGATATTCTCCGTGCCAAATTAAGGACTAGTCGTGACTACCCGGTAGGTTGTTTGTGGTTAAAGAGTAACAGGTGAGTCCTAACGACTTATCCAAATTCACCGGGAGTTTCCTATTACACCTTGAGTCGGATACGTACACTGTGTTATTTACGATGGTACGAGCATAAGCAATACATGGCAAGACCTTAAACCATTCGGCATGCTCACTAGCAAAATTTACAGTTATGTTGTTATTTACATATTAAGAGTTTCTGCAGAATCAATATAAAAATGCTTAATACAAATATAGGTATAAAACATATAGCAAGATATACACACAAACTGGTAAAATATATTTTAAGTTTGGACTTATTCAATCAATGTGGTCCAGTGACATACTGCTCTTCTTAATTATCAAGTGTTGGTATCTTAGTGATACTAGTAGTACTTTTCGTTTGTGTGCAGTATCAGTTATTATGTGTTTTTGAGGGAGTTTGGGGTTTAAATCCTTCTTTTGTTTGTGATTTTTTTCCGTTCTTCCTGCAATCGTAATCGATGTACATATCTTCCCTTCCTCGTGGATTTTCACCTTTCGTATAGTAAGAAATACGGTCAACAAAGACACTATTACTACTACTACTGCTGCTGCTGCTGCTGCTGCTGCTGCTGCTACTACTACTGCTGCTGCTGCTGCTGCTGCTGCTGCTGCTACTACTACTACTACTACTACTACTACTACTACTACTACTACTACTACTATTAGCGTGTATGAGTTTCTGTGTATCAGTTTGAAATAGTATTCGATTTTAATTGTGTCATAGAGGTAGAACCCACTACCGAGAAAGCATCTACCTACTTCAAGAGGGAAGGTCCCTTCAGGTCTTTACCACGCCCATTAAAAGTGGGCGGGGTTGCAACACATCGATTGACAGCATCATGGCTAGACCACACACGACCATGCCTTTCGCTTCATATGATAGCTATATCGCGAGGAATAGCTATAGGACAGTGGTGTATGTAAGCAAAGCCATTTCCTTAACAAATTGTCAAGAATAAAAATGTATTCAAAATGTATCATCACGTGTTAAATAGCCGGAAAAGGATAAGATAGACGGGAAGTAGACGATTCTATGTTGCCTTTATTCTTTTCTGAGGAAAAGCATACATGTTGCAGAAAACAAAACTATCAACAAGATAAACAAAATTTGGTTCAGATGAAAACACACACACAAACAAACATACATACATACATACAAGTATACACACACATACATATATATATATATATATATATATATATATATATATATATATATATATATATATATATATATATATATATATATATATATACTATATAGGTCCTATTTGTCGGGAATAGCTATAGGGACTCCATCGACATCACTAATGATACTTAATCATGCTCATACTTAGCTGTGCTGTTTATTATAGGTGGTATGATATACAAGAACACACACACACACACACACACACACACACACACACACACACACATATATATATATATATATATATATATATATATACATATATATATATATATATATATATATATATATATATATACATATATATATATATATATATATATATATATATATATATATATATATATATATATATATATATATATATATATATTGTGAGAGATTTTAATAATGTAGGAAAATAACCTGCAAATACGTGTAGCCTTTTTAAGGGAGTAGATATCCTTATATATCCATATCTAAGCGACCGATGTCTTGAGCATGACAGACGTAAACATTGTTAGGAACAATCTTCTATTTTAAGAAATGGAACAATGGAGAAGCCCTTGGGCGGTTCAGATGAAATGAAATGCACATTGCAAATCCGCTTGGCAATTGGCTTGGAAGTTCCAGTTTTGTCCACTAGGAGCAGCACTGCACAGGCCCTGGGAGGGAACCTTATGCAAGCCATAAGATCATCACAATACTTAAATAACAGGGAAGGCGCTCTGATGAAACTAATCGGTGTACTGTCTGATCAAACACTGTTTAGGGTTCAGATCAAGGACATCCCACAACCTATATCTAATATACCAATGTTTCCCTATTCTATTTATGTGAACCTGGTATATAGAGCAAATAGTTTTGTTTCGCGATGAGCAACAAATGTATATTGTTTGAAGTGTTTGGTCCATTGCTGTCTATCGTTGAAATTTTGATGGAACCAAGTACAGTTAGACATGTAATGCCTGTTCATGTTTCTGCTTGTCGATTCATCCCGTTGCCAAATATGCTGCTAACACGATGATAACCAAATCAACTACATAACTTTTAACCTAGATGCATCTGGTTTACACAGATGGTTTGACAACTTCAAATGCAATCTCGCAAATAGTGCAATGTCCAAAAATATTCAAATAATAAATGTTGCACAAAATTAGAGAAACAACTCTCAGACAAATATTTCTCAAAATATATTTTGTGTCTATCAATGATGTTTCATGTTTGCAGGCTCTGCGTATTCTACAGATGTGAAAGGGTTAAATCAACCCCACACATGAAAACACCCAAAATAATTAGCTAGCATGATGCAACGTCAACAATCGAGCTCCACCTTTGCACACATTGTGGTGGAGATAAAGAGAGAGGGATACATACATACATACATATATATATATATATATATATATATATATATATATATATATATATATATATATATATATATATATATATATGTGTGTGTGTGTGTATGTGTGTGTGTGTGAGAGAGAGAGAGAGAGAGAGAGAGAGAGAGAGAGAGAGAGAGAGAGAGAGAGAGAGAGAGAGAGAGTATTACTGCATTCTGGTGAATGACATGACATTAGACGGTGTATCATAATATTGACGTATGCTTTCCAGCTTAAAGCTAGTACCTGCACGATTTATAGCATATCCGGATGATAATGATGATGAGGATCACGTGATGTGGTATATATCCAGAAATTAATAGGAAATCATAATGAAACAGATTTTGTGAGGCAACAAACTTTTGAGTAACTCCTGGACCCAGGTAATCAAAGAACTAAAGAACATCGAAACGAAAAGCAAAGATGGTTTATAAAGTAAACCTACAGAAAGGGGGCAATCGCAGGAATCACTTGTAGAAAAATTGAAATAGTTTGTCTTTATTTCACATTGTAGATTTATTTATAAACTTGTGGCAGGTAATTATACATGAATATAGTCACTGTCCATAATTTTCAAACTGCCATTGATCTGTTTGAGAGGAGCTGATTGTTAATGATAATTTAACGGAGTCGTGTTTGTCCCATCTTCCGAAGAAACTCGTTTTTCTTCAGATCTACGCTAAACAATTATGTATTTTTCAAAGATATACATGTATCTATTTGATGGGGTAGCCTCCAACATACATTTATACACTGTTTCTTTGCTATCAGTATAATGATGTTTAAAAGTTCGTTTCCTTCATCTTGTTCTTCAAGGCCCATTACTTTGTCTTTACTTTGTCTTTATTTTCTTTTTTTTCATGGAATCGTATTCGAGATCTTTTGCAAAAGTCCCAGCTGCGTTCCAAAACCGTTTGACGTATGGACAGCAGCAGTCACTTGAAGCAAAGAAGAAAGTAGAAATAGAAAAAAGTCAGCACCTATATATTTCAGTTAAAGCAGAACGTTTTTTTCCAATGAATGGTTTGACCAATCGTTCCTGTAGCAGGAAAAAAACAACTTGTCTTGTTTGTTGTCACTTTCTGGGTCAAAGAATTTCATACGACAATATTAATTGGATAATTGTTGATCAGAACTTTACCATCAAATGTCATTGTAATATTTCTTTTTTACGACATGCTCTGTAACTAATGCATCGCTAAAAGCACAAATTTTGTAAATTCATCTGAGCTATATTTAGACAGAGTTTCCACACTGCACATCTCAACCGCGCGGAGGAATACATAAGGCGTGTTTCCTTCTAGCTGTCCATCACAAACTCAGGCCGTGATTGACTGATGGTGTAACCCTGTGACCGTCATTGTCCGGCATGTTGACCCAAAAATAGCAGTGAGCGTCGTGACATCCTCCTTAGAGTATAAGTTTTACCTGGTCTATAAATACAGCACAGCACGGCGCCACATTCCTGCGATGTATAAGAGAGTGTGTTTGGCGCGGGCTATCTGTATTACCTGAGAAGGGTAGCAAGGGGTCACAGGTGCTCCGGACAGACCTTATCGGAAACAGCAGTCATGAAGTTGCTCGTCTTCCTCTCTGCGCTGCTCTGCAGTCTCTATGACATACACGGGGACATCTACCTACACAACCCTAGGTAGGTAGATATTTTACCAAAAGGCTTTTTTGTTTGTTTTATAATTGGTCCGTAGATTGAACGCCAGAAAAGAGGACGTGGGGAAAAGATGTACAGTGAACCTCAGAGCTGTGAACATGTTTGGACCATGGCAAAAGTGTACATATTAGAGGGTGTTCACATCTCAGAGGTTTTTAAAATGTGAAAAAGATGAGAGATTGAAAAGCGGGAAATTGTGTTCACATTAGTATGAACAGAATGAAAGCGAAAAATTGTTCACATTAGGAGATGTTCACACCTCAGGGGTGTTCACAATGAGAGGTTTCACTGTCTACCCATTAATGCTCCGTTATTGCTGACGATATTGATGAAATGTTTCTAGACAAAGGGTAGTAGGAAAACATTTGATGGAAATGTTAATTTGTACACTACCCATTTGTACACTTTAAATACTTTGTAAAGTCATTCATACTTCCATATTTTGTCAGAAATATAGATACAGACTGCAATTTCAAGAGGAAATCTTAAGCGTTAATGGGTTAAAATGTCATTTTAGAAAAACGACTATAACACTTAAACAATATAACACATAGAGCTTTTAGAACTGGGGTTATACTGTGCTCTTTACTATTATGCCGTCAATACATTTGCTTACAATTCTGTTTAACCCTTGCGCTGCTGGTGGCTAATTTTGCCAAAACCGGATGACACAAAAAAACTGAAAAATGACTGAACCCCTGGCACATACATGTAGGTACTCATCTGAGAGTACTCAGCGAGAGCTTTCCAATGAATACCAACATGACAGGGTTTAGATGGTTCTCAAAAATATTTACGCCCTTGTGCTTTGGACGAAAGTAGCCTCAGCATTGAAAGAGTTGAACATACCTAGTATGAGTGCTTTACGTACAAGACGGTTATGCATTGGATGCCTTTAGTTAGTATTACTGATAGTTACGCCCTCCTTCACCGAAGCTAAGAATACGCCATCTGACTGAAAATTATATAACTTCTTGCTATCAATGTTCTATTTCTCCCTCCCCCCCTCTCCCTTTTCGCAACCATTCATACACCTTATAAATAGAACGAACTCTACCCGCTGTCACTTTAGGCTTCAATGAACATCCGTGAACTATCTCTATGGGCGAGCTAAACAAAACAAGCGCACCTAGCCTGTAACGGTCCATAAATAATAATCGGCACTTGTCTGTATTTGTAAAACAAAAAACGTTTCTTGCCTTCTGTTCGGTCATGTAACAGCGGAAAATATCAAGCGGAAATGTAAGAACGTCTATAAGGTAGAGACTATTCCTTCTAATGTTGAGGCTACTTTCGTCCAAAGCACAATGATGCAAATACTTTTGAAAACCATCTGAACCCTGTCATATTGGTATTCGTTGGACAGGTCTCCCCGAGTACCGGTACTCTCAGATGAGTACCCATGTGCCAGGGTTTCAGTCATTTCTCATTATTTTGCATCATTTTTTGTTAGCCAAATACTGAGCCACCAGCAGCAAAAGGGCCAAGCTCGTGATTGCAGCTGGGTGTTTACAATGGGTACTTTTAGCTGATACCACTGACAAAGAAGGACGGAAGTGGTGTTTGTGTCGCTTTAAACAGCTTAAGACACATCGTGACCGGAGAAATAGAAACCCGGAACCCGGAAGAAATTCCATTCTCAATATAACACTAACACGGAACTTAGCAGGTTGAAAGTTGCACAAATGAAAATGATACAATGCTGGAATACAATTCATTGTTCCAGGATGGTCACCTGTAATAGTCGTGATTTCCATCATTATTCAACACTGCTTTACCTTCTCCTAAATAAAATGTGAAATACAAACATCGAGGGCACACTTCTAGGACTTCAATGCCAATGCAGGCCCCTTTTCTATGGCATTCTAAACAGAACCGCATTTACAATGTAACTAGTATAAGAATAACTTGGAATGATATATATGATTCTGCAAATATTCATATATGATGATATCTTTACGTCGGGACTACACTAAGTCTCATAATGACACATGGATGGGTTGGGTAGTTTGTCGATGCGCTAGCGTATTTTGGTTTACATGAAAAAGGACTAAACAATGCTTAAGCACCAATTACTAGTGAGTGTCGATTTCGAAATTTTTAGTACCAAACCAAGTGTCAAAAGAAACCTCATTGGCCAAATGAAATTTGTATATAAATGATTAAATGCAAAAATTAACAAACAAATGGGAATGCTTCTCACATCTCCCTTAGGTACTATCTGGAATTTCCCTTTGCACTCGCTCATATCATCGTGGTAGATGAGATTCGAGGCTGTGGTGTATGTGATATACCCGATGTGTTACGAGTCGAAGCCGAGTCACCCTCATGGGTATCGCATACACCACAGCTTCCGTATACACGTATACATGGGTCTACATGTATACAGCTTGTACCACGTACAGTTGACTGCCTTCCACCATTCGCAGGCCGGCAACAGCTTGGCTGAGCAGTCTCACGAGGGAGATCACAATTACGCCACAGCTTAGGGTCTACTATACGTGATAGATCCCAAGGAAGCTTAGTAGTGTATGCGATGTACCTGAGGTGTTCTGACGAGACAAAGCCGAATAGCCGCGAGGGATATCACATACACCTCGGCTTTCGAAGGGTCTGTCATATATAGAGCAAACGGAAGCTTTGATGATATGTATGTGCTATACCCAATGTGTTGGGAGGCGGAGCCGAGTAACCCCAAGGGTATCACATACACCACCGCTTGCGAGGAGTATGTGGCTTGTACCACAGTTGACTGCCTTCCACCAAGTACATGCCGCGAAAAGCTTTGCCGAGCACTCTTCCTCAATACCCTTGGGTAACACCTTTGTAGTTAAGGTAGCTTAGAGAACATAGGACCAAATTGTGTTAGTAATGCCATGTAACGTACCTTTTCCGAGGCCTGTGATTGGTTGAAGGCTGGCAACTGGTACAAATATGGCTTGTTCCGCAGTTGACTGTCATCCACCAATCACAGGCCAAGTGAAACATAACTGTGAACTCCTGCTAAATACCCTGGGTTAAAACTTGATAGTTTAGGGGCTAAATAGCGAAGGCTCAAAAGTGTGGTATACCTAATTTACCACACAAAATGGTTTCTTGGCGATGCACTGCATTGCCAAGTCGCACTGTCAACTCGCCATACAACATTTACGATAGTTATCACCCCGCAGACAAATCCTTCACAATTTCAATGCTAGCTTAATTGTAAAATGAAGTTAACCAAATTCTTACCTTGGATTGTGCAAATATACATCAGCGTATGCGCCCAGAATACACATCAACACGAGAAGGTAGCCCTTCATTGTTAATGCAGGTTGGCCCCCGTGCAGTACCGAACGATATCAAATGCGTTGTCGAAAGCTAAAAAGTTCGATGACACCCTCAACAGTACGAAGGCACAGACGCTTACTGCTGAAGCGACCAGGGTTTATATATGTGCTCCGTGGAGTAGCAGATGACGTATGCTGCTGATAGGAGTTATGTCGTTATATCCTCCCATTCACGGAGCTCTAATTGAAAGGATGGGAAGCCAATGATTATTATAATTAACCTCTCATACCACACAGGGCTACATCGTGACTAGTCAATATCAGTGACGGGGAAAATGGGGGACTATTTGTTTTGATCCATCTCGATATTTATGTATTCATAATACACTCATTCATAGTTTGCTTATTTGATAGTATTTATGTACTGATTACTATGTTGTGCAGCCAATAAACCTACTTAACTTTATACTAGATTGGTAACGGTCTCACGTGGCAGTGAGAAACGAAACTTGGGTACCTCAAGCCATGATGAGACATTACGCTAGACGGCTGGGCCATGGGGGCGACTATATATACCAAACTTGTATTCGTACCCAGATTTGAAATAAACTTTCTGATTCTATGTAATGATGAATAAAAGTATATAGTTTTCGTTTGTATATTCCCTCGATTTCTTCCTATTAAGGATCGGTCCGGTATACTTCAGTTAAGCCAAAATCAACTCCCGCGATGAAATATGGTATATACGAAAACTGTCGTTAGAGACCATTGACATAAATTTGACCTTTGACCCCACTTTAAAATACTGTCCTAGATAGATAGATATAAACTTTAATATGAAACGATGTTCATTATTCTGTGAGATCTGGTCTTTCCAATCTCATACAGTATGCTGTCCTTGCCATAATGCTCAATGCACGGATCCAATTATTTGCTGGTTAAATAATACCTCATGTCATCAATGAGTCAATTTCCCGATCAAGTACACATGCCAGGGTAATCAAGACTCGTTTTAATGTTTCATACTTTAGTACCAGTACAGATGGATGTGATAGTTTCCTAATGGCCAATAGTGAGAGCCAGCACACGGAAGAAAATGACCATCTAATTCTTGACTTGCTTGCCTTAGAGCGTTTCGCCGGGTGCTACGATTTCCACCAACGACCTTTTCCTCTAGAAAGTCTTTAACATGTTCAGGAAACCGCAATAACTATATAATGGCAATAAATCATTTTGTTATTGAAAGCTCCAACAGTAGCGCTTTGACTCAGGAAACTTATCAATATGTTGAAAAGTTGACTCATTTGATTGAAGGTACATGTAATATTATATAAAGTTAGTCATTCTCATAGAAGGGACTGTTAAGTAACCCTCCTCGTATTTTTTGACGTACACATATAAACCCTATTCGCACTAATATCTTCAATAATATTTTGTCACGGATAGACAACCACGAACGCAATTAATTCTAAGAAATTAGTATTTCGTCCTACAAGGTCAGTCTGCTTTCTTTGCCAGCCATGTTTGATTACTTTATTTTTTTTATTTTTGTTAATATTTACTTCGAGTCCAGAGGAAAAGGTTACAAATGAATGTAATAGGAAAATTTCAAACTCAATGAATCCAGAAATGAACTTAAGTTTAATAAAATGACCTTAACCAAGTCCAGCTCGATATTGAAAAAGAAAAAGAAAGACTGTATTTCCAAAATAATACTAAACGGTGTCCAAAGTTCTGTGGAAGTCTACGACTAGGAGTAACTTTAAGAATAATTGCACATATCAACTAAATGTCTTATACCTTTTCAGAGGAAGTAACAATCGACTGTTCGGAAGGGGTCGAGCAAGACGAAATGCGAATAGGTGAGTTATTGTTAATATTGGTGCAAAAAGGAATTTGTTCCTTTTTAAGATATTTAGCGAAAACCATCTTGATCTATTGCATAGATATATCCATTCTGAATTTATCTTGTCCTTCAATACTTCACAATGGCGTGGATTGTCCATTCGTCATCTATTTTATATTAACAATAATCGCTCTTTTTGGCGCTGTGAAAAAATCTATTATTTCATCTAACACGTTTAATATGTATCAAAAGTTTATTGAATTATATTTTAACGAAATGCCATCTGAAACTAATTTTGTTTGTTTTTCTTACAGGCTCTTTGATTCCCAGAACAACAATAGAGGGGGCTACAATGGAGGACCCATAGCTTACTATGAAGGATCAAAACTCCAAGTAGAATGGTATGTATATTGAATTGTATTTATAACAATACAGGGGGCTACAATGCAGGACCCATGGTTTACTATGAAGGATCAAGACTCCAAGTAGAATGGTATGTATATCCCCTCATCTTTAGTGGGCTTGGAGGACGGTAATGGAGATGGGCAGTTTGATCGTTTGTCCCTCATTTAGTGGAAAATAATTAATACCATTAAGGTGATAGTCTAGTACACCAAGATCATCAACACTAGGTGGCGTCTTTGGCCGGCCCCTAAACATGGATATCAAAACAAAAGATTGCACATGAGTAGTGGTCACCCGCCACGAATCTCGACCTAGCAACTTCCTTTTGTTGTACGACCACGAGAACAAAGGGCGGCTCCCTTAGGGCCCTCCGCGTTAAATTGGTCCCAAACAACATGGGTGTCTGCTTCGACCATGCAGATTCCTTCGAGATAGACAATTTTGACCAATATTTTCATCTCGTTTTTGGCTGAAAGTGAAAAACGATACGGTCTTCGAAGCCATTGTTTTAGAATATGACAGATATGAACCCTCTCTAGGTGCAAGGTCCTGTTATAAGTACCTCGTATTATGACAGGACCTGAAAATCAGCATTAGCTACGTAAACCACGTGCTGTTAGCAATCTTGAGGCATATGGCTACATTCAAAAATGTTTTTAACATACTCATCGTGCAGATTTTCGGTTTAGGTAGGACCTTGCACCTTGCCAAAGACATGAATGATCAAATGGTAGAGTTTGGTATTCAAGCAAAGGGTGAGTCTTAACATTTTGCCAAAAAACGAAACACAGACAGATATGTGCGTAAAGGGTGCCATATCAACTCAAAATAGCAAATTATTGATACGTTTATCATTATTCTGTAACAATGAGATGTAAGCTATACAATAGCATAAGTGCCGTTGTCTGCATTTAACTCAGTTTTCAGATATTTAAGTTTTAAAAATGACCCGGGTATCGGGTAGGGTTCTACCTTAAGTACGAAATATCATCCAATGTCATATAATTTGTGCGTGTCAGGAACACTATCCGTAACATTTAATGTCATTTTTTTAGTAATTCCTTATTTGCTACCTCATACTAGTATATAAGCATTCAATATTTAAAACCAACATATGTCTTATGCTCGGATAGACTACACATTTACTGAAAGATCTTAGTGAAGGGTTCTTTGCATGATTTTAACTTGTTGAATAAACTAAGTGAAGTTAACTAGAGTTTATCAAGCACCTGAGCGCATGCGCAATGAGTGTGCTTTGTAATCCGTTCTATATGATTTATATGCTGTTTTTTTAATTTACAGGACTAACCAGCATTCGTGTGGTAACCCCAACAGCAACTGTGAGGTAGTATTGCAGTATATGTGTAGCAACAAGATCAGAAACGGACGCAGATCCAAGTAAGTACTATTGACCAAACAATGTGGATTTTAATGTACATCACAACAGGTCACGTACATTTCCAAAATCATCGTTAGAGGTTGACAAAGTGCAGTTTGAGACACGTAGCTGCTTCTTTGCAATATCGAAACTTAATTACTGTCTTTTATATTGGTCAAGGAAATTGATAGCATAGATATATTGAAGAAATTAATTCTAGATGAATAATTGCAGGCTACTGTTTCCATATGTATAACAATATCTTATGGTGCAAACTGTGATGCATCCTAAAGAGAACATGTTTTATAAAGATGCGAGTGTATGCAGTTTAAGCCTGCCTCGAAAATTCTCTACTCTACAGTGTTGTTTTCAACCATAAAGCACATAAAGCATTGCTTTTTACATCAACGTGCAATTTTTTAACGTCATGGTGTTGTTTCATTCCATTTCCAAATATTCTGCGTTAATAAACAGTAAAAAAAAAGATGCATTACTATACAGCACTGGAGCAATTTACGGCAAAGCTAATATAAAGTGTTAACTTTTGATGAGTTACACGGAGTCTCTTACAAGATTTTTTATTAAATGATGTGGTAGTTTCTTTTTGCACAAATCATTTTTCTACAGTATCTATAACTAAAGTCCTCGTTTCCGTTTTGCAGCACAATCCCCTTCCGCAACAAAGACCGGGACCTGCGCTATGGCATGCACGAGGACTATGCACACTATTTGCGTTGTTTTACACGAAGACGGAACCAAGGACTTTTCACTGCCGACCAGGTAAGATTATCACATACATTGTATGTTTAATATATTTTAGAAAACTAGGAAATAGGATATGGATTGCACGAATAGCGCATCTTTTGGTCTTACATCAAAATCTCTTTTAACCCACAAGCTGCTGGTGGCTAATTTGGCCAATGCAAATTAAATGATGCAAAAAAACTGAAAAATGATTGAAACCCTGGTACATGGCTACCCATCCTAGAGTACTCGGTGAGAGCTCTAGTTGGTCGGTCTCCTAGTAACGTCAAACTAAGGCCAGATTCGAGACCCCTGGTATAGCGAGGCCTTCAATATAGCGCATATAGTAATTGGGATCTCACTAATTATCCGCTCTTTTATTCATCTACCATGTTATCTAAGGAAAGATATACACGAATATATGCCTTTTGGGTTCAACACAAAAACACTCATGCACCACCAAATTTCAAGATTCATTTGAACAACCAACGTAATTTATGTGCGAGTGTCTTTTATGCGGGTCACTGAATATTTGAAATAAATCCAATACACTATATTGACAAATCGGCCAGTCGTCCGTACGCACAACCACACACAACAATGCAAACTACGTCAACAATGGACGGCTTGATTCACGTTGAAGTTGAACCAAGGGAGGCTTGCCAATTGTATCCACTGACTGGAATAATCTTATCTCCTAAAATCATCCCTGAAGCAACCATCCTTGGTCTTTTAAAAGATAGGATTGTACTAAAAGGTCAACGGCTCCAGCTGTTAATATAAGGTCCTCTTGAGAATAGTCACGATTGTGGAAGTATAAATAGTATCACTATTAATAGCTCTCCCTCTCGCAAAGTTTGAACTCATCAAATCAAAGGCCCAAGTTATTTGGAATATCTTTCCGTTGAAATCATACGTATTTGGGGGAAAACCCAAAAATGGAATATTACGTTACTGAAATAGCATGTGTGTGTGTGTGGGTGGGTGTGGGTGTGGGTGTGGGTGTGGGTGTGGGTGTGTGTGTGTGTGTGTGTGTGTGGTGTGTGTGTGTGTGTGTGTGTGTATATATATGTATATATAATATATAATTTCACATGCTATTTCGAAATTTAATAACTGATCATGCATATATATATATATATATATATATATATATATATATATATATATATATATATATATATATATATATATATATATATATATATATATATATATATATATATATATATATATATATATATATATATATATATATATATATATATATATATATATATATATATATATATATATATATATATATATATATATATATATATATATATATATGTATGTGTGTGTGTGTGTATGTATATGTATATATATAGTTTTCTTGAATAATTGTTGTAGTGTATTAACGCTGGCTATGTATTCTCATTACAGAATCTAAAGGGCGGTAGAATACGAGCCATCCATACTCGTCAGAATCCCAATGGACAGAGGAGGGGTTTAGAATGTCCCGAGGAGAGGGACTACTACCCCTACTGGCATTCGTCTCCGTGGAGGGTAAGATATCTACTCTAATTTTTATCTGACAAGTAGAAACAGAGAGTGGAATTTTCACTTTCTCTCATGGCCGTATGTACCGGTCCTACTTAACCCCTAAGTACTGCTTACCACCCCTGTAAGTAGGACTTAAGCATTGCAGTGCGCACACTAACGGTTAGTGCTACTTAAACGAGCACTAAACTGCCTGTAATTTTTAGCT
This sequence comes from Maea johnstoni, assembly GCA_963942565.1. Classification (NCBI taxonomy): domain Eukaryota; kingdom Metazoa; phylum Annelida; class Polychaeta; order Spionida; family Magelonidae; genus Maea; species Maea johnstoni. The sequence goes on from OZ012687.1 coordinate 23,767,067, forward strand.
TTGTATAGAGATGACTAAAACTAAACTTGCCCGCTTTGTTGCATCTTCCCTGAAGCATGTGAGAATATTTATATCTAACCCATCACAAAGTTCTGGATTTGTAGTTCAGTGCATGTTGTTTCGTTTTCAAAATGCTTTGGTCAATACTCGTATGTAAGCTATACATATGCGTGTATGTTTATTGACTGTAAAATCAATTTTACAAAATTATGTATAAGCTATGTACTTTTATTTACTTCTTTTGTATTTGTGATTTCATATCTATGTGACATGATCAATGATGAATACGATACAATACAGTTCCTCACACTCACTACTATTCTCCCTTTACGTTTGTAGGATATCGCTGTGCTTACCAACAATGTGTCCCGCTGCGCATACTACAAAGCCGAGAGTCAGAACGTCAAAGAGCGCTGGGAGTGCAGGGTCGACGATCGAACTTTCTTTAGATACCGCACTCGCCTACTCCTGCCCAACAACGAGGAAGACTGTAAGGTAATAATCCTCATGTTGCTGGTGACTAATAAAACCAGTACAAAATGATAAAAAACAAGAAAAAAACTGAAAATGATTGAAACTCTGGCACATGGTTACTCATCTGAGAGAACTCCGAGAGAGCTATCCAATGAATACCAACATGGCAGGGTTTGGATGGTTTTCAGCGTGGTAAGGCATCCTCGTCCATTTCACTATGACGTGTTATTACTTTAAATGGAAATGACATTAGAAAACATCATGTTATAGATTAAATGGTTACTTTATTAATGCCTTGTTCGTTGTAGAAGTACACACACACACACTTACACACACACACGCACACACACACACACATAATATATATATATATATATATATATATATATATATATATATATATATATATATATATATATATATATATATATATATATGTGTATATATGTATATATGTATATATATGTATATATGTATATATGTATATATGTATATATGTATATATGTATATATATATTTTTATACATTTATATTTATATA
>OZ012687.1:23768280-23820780 GCA_963942565.1 Maea johnstoni
ACACAGATTCCAACCATCTTGGATTAGAAAGATTGTCTCTTAGTATTGTTGGCTTTCATATAGCACAGGCTTGAACAATGGACTCGCCGATTCCAATTGGTTTCCTTATGAGTACCAGGGAGTGATTTTTATGTCTCTGTGATTACAAGAGATGGTGTTCTTCTTATTTGCACACCACGAGGGGGCCGAACTTTGATGTTGCAAGTCTTACTTTTGGAAACTTGTGAAAACTGCTTTATTCCTTCCATACTGCTTCTAAAATATAATACTCTCGTGGTCAGAACGTTTTTACTAAACAATTCTATTCACTGAAAGAATTTTTTTTCTGAACGAATTTTACAGACAATTGTTTTACTGAGTTGATTTTTACAGAACGAACTAGTTTACTCAACAAAGTAGTTTACTCAATGTTTTTACTGAACAAGAAATATTACTGAATAGACATTTTACTAAATATTTCTTTCCGAATGAATTATTTTACTGGGTGGATTTTTTAATGAACGAAATATTTTGCATACGAGTTTTTTTCTCTGATATCATATTGTTATCAATATTTTCCCTTTCGCATATGCTTTCCATGCATATGCAAATAAAAAAATATGTGAAACAACGAACGATCGTGAGCGAAATACGATTTTCCAATAGCATATATTCATTTTATTCCGAGTTAAAACATAAATGCCCTCCTTAAACTGTGTTTAAGTGACATAGTAACGTATAAAACATTTGTCAGATACCAGAACTCTTCGAACATGAATGACAGACGTGGTCTTCTTCTCTCTCTGAAACTTTACCAAATAGAACAATATCCAATATCGTGTATGGCAAATGCAAACCACATTTACCTCGTGCGTAGTAAGCCAGATTATCCAGACAGTACAGTAAACGGTTTTGTTGGAGACAGTATACATGTTCTGACTCAAGTCAAAAAGTAAATGTGTATTTCTCATCGCATGCCTGCTACCACACGCAAACCCTGGTCGGCTCCCAAACGCAAGGCCGCAGGTTCGAATATCCGCTGGATCCCGAAGCGGGTTTACCTAGTCGCTATACAAATGCGCGGCGTTGTGGAGGGGCTGTCTCTGGTTCCCGGGGGGGGGGGGGGGGGGGGGGGGGGGGGGGGTTGGGGGCACTCAGGTGCAGAGGGGGCGCACCTTCGTTATCAAAATTGAAAAATACCCCTAAAGCACTGATTTCTGGCCAAAAAGCACCCTTATTTTAATAAAAACGCTGACTTTCTCCACTAAATAAACACCCCTTATTTTATCAAAGCACTGACATTGGATGAACGGGAACACGTATTTTAACTTTAGATTTTACAATCCTCTGCGTGTTAACGGCAGCAAGTGGCGGCAGCAAACTCAGAAGCCCAGTCACTTCGGGAGTCACTCGGCGTCAGAGCCGCGTATATTTCGTGGATTGTAAGGGGATTTTGACCCAAATACTTCGTACCTGGGAACAAAAAAGTACCCTTCTTTTACAAAAATCGCGGACATGCGGAGGTCTTAAAAAAAGACCCCTTCTTCCGCGAAATACGTAACGCAGGTGCGGCCCCCCTCTGAACCTGAGTGCCCCCACCCCCCCCCCCCCCCCCCCCCCGCTCTGGTTCTCGTCCCGCGATAGAACCTAAGCGATGTAAAAAAAAACCACTCCTTCCTTCGCCTCCCTAGGTCCCTACCGTTGGCACTTTGTTTTACGTTCGGGGAGCATAATTCTACGAAAGAGCATGCGTGACAGACAAAAAAAAAAAAAATAGTTTCTCAGAAAACACGCGAGACAAAAATCAATTTGTTTTGCGTCGGATGAAATACTTCATGGGATCTTTGCCTGCAAGTGCAAGGGAATTAATTACCTTTCAGAATCTATGATAGTTTTGGACATGCACAAAACTTTCATCAAAAAGTTGTTTGAGAGCAAATTTTCAGTACATTTTTGCACTCATTTCTCCGTTCAAAATGATAAATGCTTCCCAAATTCTTGGAACAACAAAAATGAGAAACACTTTATTTTCGTTCTCGGCCTTAACGTTCGAACAACCTAAATGAGTCATGGTTAAGATGAGTGTCCATGTGTTTCACTTTAACCTATTATGCCTGGAGATCTCCTTTGCATGGGTCGTCTGGGTCATTGATACTTTTTTTTAAATAACATAGGATTCGATTAAAAAGTTCTAAAAATATTAGAAGGCGAGCTGTGAGTTGACTTCTAATCAACATTTCTTCAGATATTTTCTGAAAATTATTTTTGTTTGAAAGATAAGACTGCATTAGTCAGGTGGCTTTGGGTGCTATTGGCATGAATGGAAAACGAAATTTATCAAAACAATATTGTTAATCAATGGTGATTAGAATATAACATTGTCAAAATCAAAACACTCGACAGAATACCTCTAGATATACCGTAAAAGGTTAATTTTTTATATCTACTAAGAGAGTTGGCCCTGTTCGCCGTTTCAGGAAAATAGAGTGCATATAAAGTACTGGTTCGACTATCCCCGCCCACTTAATTCAAAGTACAGAGGATGTTTGTAATTTAAACTGCACTCACATTAAGGGCGTGCGAGGGATGTTTTGCATTCCTTTCATAACGGATGTTTTCATAGATTCTGTACTCAAGGTCTAAGTGGAAATTGTGTAATTCGTCTTCCTATTCTCTGATCACACTTGTTCGCAACGAGTAATGCCATTAGTACGTTTCGTGAAGATAATTATATTTACCTATATTGAATATCTGTGGGTATTGCATATTCAATACGACGAATTGCATGCAGACAATGTGTATTTCTTTTGACTGAAGCAGTTAGAAATCAATAAGGCTGAACTCGCCAACTATACGAACATTTATTTCACGTGTTTCTTCAAATACTTTCTGAAAATTGCTTTTGTTTGAGGGATGCAATAGCACTTTCAGACGGTTTTTGTATGCAATTAGAATGAATGGAAAACCCCATTTATCAAAGTAATAGTGTAAATCAAAGGTGATTAGATTCGAATTATGTGAAAACCAAAACTATCGACCGACTACCTAAAGGTATACTGCAAAATACTAAGAATTTGATATCTGCTAACTGAATGAGTAGGCCATGTTCGCCGATTCAGGAAAGTATGGTGTTTATAATAGATTGACTAGCCCCACCCACATCATTTTAAGCACAAAGGATGTTTGTAATTTAAAGTGCACTCGTATTGAGGGCATTCGAGGGATGATTTGCATTTCATAAGGGGTGTTTTCATAGATTCAACACTCAATGTCTCTCGCTTATGTAAGATTGTCCATATTCCTTCAGTTACCAGACCTTCCAGCATATGATGCAGACGCGGATCCACACCAGTTTGCATCCATGCACGTGCATCGATCAATCGCGAAAGTGCATCGTTTCAGATGACACCTTTTCATCGTTTGCCGAATTCTTGCTTGGCTGTTATCAATCACCTTAGTCAGTACTCAATGCTCTTTCTAGTATAAAATTCTTCCTTTTATTAAAATCTTTTTGATTTGAGCGGTCTTTAATATGTTTAGGTTCAAGCTGATCAGATTAGCTGTTCCAAAATCCATTAGATATTTGCCAAAAGGAGTATGTCTTATTGATGAAAATACACCTAGAGACATTTGTGAGGTAGCGTTGACTTTGAGTAAACCGGGATTGGCGTTCGCTGCACTGTGTTTGGCAAAGTTTGTTGCTATGGCCAGACTTTCTTCGTTGATTCTCACTTTAAAAGACATTGAGCCTACGTCTAATGGTTATAACTAATGGTGATATCAATTTCATGGGAAATTGGAAAGGAATGCTATTTCCCTATATTTGTCGGCTGAAGCGGCCAGAAACAGAACTGCAAAAGCTTTAACCGATGCTTCAAAAAATTCTGCCTTATTACTAAGGTGTGCGGGTTTAAAGTTAGTTTTTATGGTGTGCCTGTGCAACTTCGTTGGGACGTAACTAACCAGTGTTGCTTTGGTGATTGAAGTGGGTATTTTGTAACTGTATTACAGCAAATCAGTTATTGGAAGTAATGGTGTATTTTACGTTATGATTAGCAGCTTCTCTATAATTAGATATTTTTTTCAATTGTCCATATAGCTTTCGGCATTTCAAGGGTTAACTCACCAAATATACGAACGTCTCTATCACCAATTACCAACATTTATTTCATGTGTTTCACAATAAAATACCTGTAGGTATGACATTTCATATTGAAATTGCGCAATTCTCTTGACTGGCACAATTATTAGCTGCCATTAGGTATGAATCATTGCATATTTAATTGATTTTTGTTAATATGTAACTTGGCAGGAAGGAGTTAGACGTCACCAGGACTCGGCTGGAGAAGTTGGAGCAGGGATCAGTCATTATTCGCTCGAAGAATGTGGGGAGCGTGAATGATGGTAGCAGCACAACATTGGGCACAGACATAGGCGAGCAGCACCTTGCATCAGCGACTGATTCAGAACAGGTGGGGCAGATAGACACACTACATGTACTACTACTACTACTACTACTACTATAACTACTACTGCTACTACTACTACTGCTACTACTACTACTACTACTACTACTATACTACTTTAACTACTATTGCTACTACTACACTACTACTACTACTATTACTACTTTTTCTTCCTCTGCTACTACTACTGTTACTACTTCTTCTTCTTCTACTTCTACTAATGTGGCTGGCTGCGCAATCACGTCCCTGCTCAATTCTCATAAGCAGAATGGCTTGGTCGCTATACAAATGTGCAACATTTTAAAGTGCTGCCTGTAGTGTCTTAGCAGTTGGAAGGCCCATGAGGACTATTCATAAAGAGCTGGGGATTTCTTCCCGGTTTCATGTTTCTATCTCGTCGCAAGTTGTTGCTTTTATCCACTTCAACTATCTACAATTATCTATACAACTACTACTTCTACTACTACTATTACTACTACTACTACTACTATTACTACTACTACTACTACTATATACTACCGCTGCTGCTGTTTCTACTGCCACCTGAACACTACAAATCAACTTAAGATTTGATAACCTTATCACATCATTTGTTTAAATTATTACATGATATACATATTTGATTCCCTTCAATATTGACTTCCTTGAACATCTAGTGTCTATCAAATCTATTATTTTAGCTTATTGCTGCGAAATCGTTTGTAAAGAATCTCCTACAAGGCTACACTGAGGCAGTGTTTCCTAGCGACAGCCGTCACGTGATTCCCTATGACCCAATCAACGAGAAGCGAGCCTTCGAGGTATACAAGCAGTACAAGAGGGATCTGGACTTCCACAAGGTCCATGACGAGGCCAGACCAGAACTCTCCCACCTCCAGCGCTACAGGGACATAGCCACAGCCGTCATCTCCTTCGTACAGGTAGAATCTAACTTACCGTCATCTTTTCTGCCATAATCAGTTAATTGCCAGTAACTTGGGCTTAGGCGATGGTTTTTGCTGTGTCCTCCGGTTTCCCCCCCCCCCCCCCCCCCCAAGGTACAACTAGCTAGCCATGACTTAGACGCAACATGGCAGAAAAAGTGCCAAAAAACGAAAATTCAAAAGCTTCCGTAAATAACCAGCTGTTGATTGTAAAAAAAAAATTAAAAAAAGGTACCGGGTGAAAGCCAACACTCAACTGGAGGTCACTGGCAACTTTCTCACATGTTTCGCTGTAGCTTAGCTGATTGCAACCAAGATAACACTGTTCATGGCTGGTGACGAAATAAAGATTGCACTAACCTATAATACTGGCAGCATCTGGCAATGCCGCATCCCTAAGGGGCTGGCCGGCTTGAATATAGAAGCAGCACCCATCTCAAAAGCCGGGTAGGTTGCATACCCTTGGCCCCCTCATACAGCTTGAGCTGGAGGTTATTGATACGCATTCAACTGCGTATCAAAGGCAGTTATCTGCTGAGCATTATTTTATATGCGCAATATTAACACGGTATACAGTATATATATACATATATATATATATATATATATATATATATATATATATATATATATATATATATATATATATATATATATATATATATATACATACATGTGTGTGTGTAATGTGTGTTTTTGTTTTGTCAGATGAAGATGCCTCTGAGAATCACAAAGACCATCCGCGGTGGATCCCTAGGACACTGCACATCCGTCAAGGGACACCCCGATGTGGAGTTGGTCTTCTTCAGCACAGGTAAATGTTTCATATCCAAACATACTTGTATTGGCGAATCTTTGATTTATGGTAAACCAAACACCTTTAATACAATATGTGTGCAGCATGCTGACCATGGAAAGTGATTCCAAATATTATCATTTACTTTTCTGTAGCTTAAAACTGTCGTGTCAGCATCTCAAATAAATATCTTTAAAACCATATGCACACTTGCCACTTCTTGCTTTGTTTGATATCCTGTTGCCAGACGTGTGATATCACATTGGCATATGCAGTTAGTCACTGTAAATAAGTAAGTGCATAGTCGTAATAATGTTCTATAATATATAAAGCACCATTTACATTTTTCGTTTTAACCATTAGTGTTTATACAGTATTTATACTGCTGCATTTCATGGATTTTATTCAAACATGGAAATATTGATACACGTTTGATTTATACTGACTTAAAAAGTCTCTGGCATCTGTCAAAGACTGTAATATTTGTAAATTGTTATCATGAGTGGTGTTCCTTAAATGCAAAAGCCAATAAGACTATGCAAACTTACTAAACTACTCATTTTTACAGACTTACCAAAGAATGGCCACAAGAAGTGGTTAACAGGTGTTCTCCAAGCCCTGAAAAATATCATGGACAAAGGTATCAAATATGGTAAGTAAAATTTAGTAACAACCCTGATGGCTTAACTATTTTCAAGTTATCTTTCCGGCAAAAACATCTTTGGGGAGCTTTTCGAAGAAGAAATGTTAAAGAAGACGTTCCTTTAGTTATTTTTGAGTTTAATCTTTGTCATCAGTTTATGCTACGACCTTCCAGTGCAAGGGCCTGCATCTACAGTGCTGATATTTAATTCCTGCACTAAATGCCTGGACATAATACACAACTGCACGCCTGATTGCCACCCAATTTCCTGTACATGAATGGCCTCTAAACTAAACGTTGCTTTGATTTAGAAGGTGCTTCGGTCATTGATGTGCTTGGCTTATTTTATTTGACATGTTCTACATGGGTGTTTGTACAACCAGGCACTGGCAGACGTCTGGTCGACTGGTACGTGAATTAAATGTATTTACTGTAGAGGTGAAAATAACCTATAAAGTCTTTATGCTTTTTGTAGGGGAGCTGCCCAAGTGCTCGGGTCTGCGTGTCACACCCTACGCCCTGACCTTTCAGTGTGAGGGTCTGCACCTGGAGGTTAGACTAACCTACGACTGGGAGTCTGATGGATATGAAAAGCTCTACGAGGAGTGCATGGCTTCCAATGATGAGGCAGAGAAAAAATGGTAAGAGCTGCATTGTTCACACAAAGAGTCATCCTACAGTCCAAAATCGTGCCTTACACTTACACACACACACACGTATGTGCAGGCTATTTTGAAATGCCTTAGTTTATATATTACCTGTACTAGTTAAAGGTAACAGATTTTGAATACTAAGAAAAAATATCATGCTTATTAGTTTAACTTAACACTATGTATTTTCTGATCCCTATCAGTGTTAGGCAGGTTCATTAGAAATCATAAAGTATGGCATGCTGATGTGGAATTCAATAGGCAAATTGAGAACAATCGTAATTCATTTTGGAATTTTAATACTATATGTGTGAGTATGCAATATCATCTGCTGTAAAAATACAACTCTAACTCCTATTTGACTTGTCTCATACCTGCACTTTTTTCTGTATTAGGTTAAACATAGCTGCGACAAAGAGAAGCAGAAACTTTTCTGGCAATCAGCAAGATGAGGTAAGTACCCCCGAAATACTGACAAATCATTCTAAAGTATTCATATGAATATATGGAAGAAAATATTCCTATCACAACTAGAACGAGGTAAAGAAATTTCAACATTCAAGGATATCTCCTTAGGAGGCTTAACTGAATGTTTTTCTCTTTTTAGGTGCATGATATGATTAGAGTTGTAAAGCATTGGAGAAACTGTGTCAAGTGGAATAAGGTTGAACACAGACCAACAGACTATCTACTAACACTCCTGGTCATCAAAGCTCATGATACTGTCAAAAAGTAAGTTCAGTCACTGGCACTCCATGGTTCGATTTTGATAAAACAGTGAAAAAAGGTACTGTATTCCTCCGTTTCAGCACATCTGTGGGTAACAGGATAAAATATGCTAGAATGGCTATTAGTAATCTTCTCTATAGCCACACATCACTGTCGCTACAAGCTAGAACATGCGCTTTTGATCCTCTGGCTGATCCTTTAGGTGGCTGGAATAAAAACGTTCAACTGTCCGGAACCATGTCTTTATCCCAAAACACGAAGGATGGCAAAAACAATAAAACAGCAGTGTCACCAAAGACTTTAGGAAAGTGGATCTTGATTACCTATGTGCTCCTTTGTTTTCAGGGTGTATTACTTAACTGTGCCCATAGGGGCTTCGAGGAAGGGGTGTTGATCATTCAAATGCTCTTTCGTGCTTTGGATATTAGTAAACCTAGGGGCTCTGAGGAAGTGGGTGTGTATTGTTATAGGGATAGCTAAAGGATATGATGAAGAGGTTGATTGGTGTTTATGTGCTCTATCTTGTAGGGAAAGCAGTGCACCTAAGGGCTCATCCTCTCTTCACGGACAGGTGCTAAAGGAATACATCCATCTTGTAACATCATCGGGATCCAGCCCACCTCTAAGGTAACTGTTTCACTTGTTTTTGGTCAAATCAAGTTGCTGGCATGAGTTTCAGTCAAGTTGAGACAAAATGAAATCCTGGAACCAAGAAAGAATTTCTCTTTCTTTAAAACAGTTTAAAGGTGCACCATTTACAGCCTTTCACAAAGCTGAATTTGTAAAGCAATGCTCTCAGACACATACGGCGTAGAAAGGTAATTTCAAATGTTAATTAAATTAATCTTCTATAAATAATTGGAATATATATCTATTCTATAAATAAAAGTTATAGACCTTTTGAACAGCAGTCATTGGTTGTACCTGTGGCATCATTTATCCATTCCATATAGTTCAATTTGTTGCTCTTACTCTGAATCTAAAATCCTAATAGCCTACCTCTTTTGGCTGATCTGGCACAATTGGATTGATACATATTTTTCTCTTGCAAACTGTTTAATGCTTTTCATCCATTTTTGTAGCATTCATTGGAGCACATACTATAACCCTGAGCAACCAGAGTATCGGCATAAGGAAGGAAGCATCTTGATCCAAGATCCTGCAAATCCAGCATACAATGTTGCTAAGGACATTTCATCATGGAACGAGTTCAGATCCCTGACAAAAACATGGGGAAAAAAACTTGGTATATAATTAATACTGCTGAATATTAACATTCTGTATTTGGCTAGTTGGGCATATTGGATGAGGGAAGACGTCTATACTGAACCATAAGCTTTATTTCCTTTTTTAATCAGACGTTCATAAAGTTAGAGCAAGGAACTGGCGGCATGATCATACCTGAACCTATATAATTAGTGCCATAGGTTTCGTTCAGTACCAGTGCCACTAACGAATTTCCATGCAACTAATCATTGTTTTCTGATATCGAATTTCTGATATCGGAAAATGAATTTTCAATATTGGAAAATGAATTTCTGATATTGGAAATTCAGCTGTTTTTTCGATATTGTAAGTTCAGCTAATATTCTAATATCAGATAATCACTTCCTGCCTTCAGTCACTAAAGTTCTACAAAAAATAAGCCCCCTTCCTGTGATGATATAATCTGAAAATGAATGGTTGTATTCAAGCAAGTTAACTTTTTTGTTTACTATTTCAGCATGAATGATAATGTGGGAAGACATAGTACCAAACACAAGTTCATATTTTTATTTATTGACAATAAAAGAGTAATTTATTTTGGCCATCTCAACTTTCCTCAAAGTAAATGATAATTTCTAAGGACTGTCTCTATGTTTATTCAGTCTGTTATGGAGAACTACTTCTTGTTCGTGTTATCACATGTGATGGAAAGTTATGCCTGCATTCTAAACCATATATTTTCAACAATAAGAAAATGATATGTATCTTGTCAATCTGTGTGTAAACGTCATATGTGTAAACCTTATCTTAACACTCAAGCTAAGTCTATTTACAGAAATAGTATTACAGTTAAAAAAGCAATTTACCAAAACAAAAGTAAGAGAAAAAAAACATCCCTTAATCAAGTCATTGGAAACCTAAAATCTCAGTTTAAATCAGAGAGATATATTGCCGCAACCAACAATAAGTTAAAATACTTCAGAGGTTTCTGCCCAGTGGGCACAAATATTACCTTAATGTTATATGAATGTTCAATTTTGGTCGGAATATTCTTGACCAATTATGAACATTTCAGCAATGTTCAGGTCCTAATATTCCTGGGATGTTCTCATTTGATGTCTTATGAATGTTCAATTTTAATTGGAATGTCACGCACCAAAAATGAATGTACCTGCAACCTTCAGGTCTGAACATTCATGGAATGTTCAGATTTGACATTATATAAACATTGAATTGAGATATTTCCTATTTCATGAAAACTGAACTATTACCAAGTGCTTCCACTGCACAGACAACTTCCAATGTTCTGACAAAATTCAAAATCCAGATGATTCATTTAGCATTCAGTTCTGAACATTCTATGAACATTCTTACCTGAATATTCATACAATTTTCATTGTGAACTATGAGAGGATCATTTCTGAATGTTCACCCAAACATTCCTGGAATGTTCCAAGAATGTTACCGTGCCCACTGGTTGGGTCCCGTTATGGTACTACATGCAAACAGAACAGTAACCAAATATATTCTTATGTATACTTTCCATTTATCAAAATGCATTGCAGCTGTAACTACTGTATATATTTCATTAAGGATCTTTCTCAAAATGATTCCTCCTTCGTCTACTGCCAAAGTAAGTAACATAAAAGTTGCTTTGTTATTACAGTACTGCCAACATATGACATTGTATTATTTGTCTTAGTTATTGTACAAACACTGTGTTCTCTTCACTTATGTTTTTTTAAATAAAAATCAGGAGCATCTATATAGGGGGATTGCTTGAAAAAAAGTCTATTTAGGAGGAAAGTAATTGAAAACTACGTCAAAATAGTTATGAATAGATTACTTAACACCATGAATATATATGTGATGTATTCATATTTTGAAAATGAGAGGCAGAGTTGTTGCAATGGTAGAATGAATTTTCCGGAAAATGAATTTCTGATATCGATAAATAATTTTCTGATATCGGATATTAAAGCTGATTTCCCAATATTGGAAAATGAATTTTGGATATCGGAAAATGAATTTCAGATATCTGAAAATAAATTGTGGATATCAGAAAATCACCTGAATTCCCATATCGGAAATTTGTAATTCTTTGCATGTAATGCTGACCAATTTACCTACATACTTGGATTCCGACATTGAAACGTTGGGAATTATCTTATCAATGGGAAATGTAAGCTACTTTTCGCTAGGTGTCCCTCGAAGCATAGCGAACTTAAAGGATCCTTATCACATCCCAAAACCTTATCACTTACAATAGGTAATTAGGTCCGGAGCCCGAAAAACAGGTTGGCAGTCTTGAGGCACTCTACGGTGAACGTAGTCATTTTGTGAGTTGGAATTGGACCAATAAACATCTTAACCAAGATCCTGACTTGTTGTATTTACACCTTGGAACCCCTTACAGCCATTCATAATCACATTTAAGCTGGCTTCCTTAACCTGAAACATTTTGTTACTATCAGCATGACTGGTTGGTTTGACACCATCTTGTTGTTATTCTTTCTTTTTCTGAGTAGCAATCAGACAGGTATACTTGTTTCTTTAAATAATTACGTTTTACTGAGAAGAAGGCTTTACATCTTATCTTGTATACAATACATTAACCATGCTTGAGACATCAAATGTCTTAGAGTTGTCCTGTGAGAAATTAAACTTCTTGCTTGAGGAGTACGACTTGACAAATAAAGGATTGTGTGAAATCATCTGCTAATCTAGCAGCCTTCTCTAAAACTTTCCATTTGTTTTTCATCCAAATTGATATTGGCATCTGAACCAATACAACTTTCGAACTCTTCAATTAAAATCAATTGTTTGAGATTAGTATAATTCTCATCTATCTTTTTTGAGAGGACTAAGTACGTAGTCCTCTCTATGGAATCATATTCAACCTATTTTGACATAAGAACTCATGGGCGCTGCCATCTTGGATTTTATCAACTAATTGGCTTTTAATCGTTTTTGAGTCAGCCCTTGTATTTTATTCGTTGTCTTGAATTTTGTCAAAAATTTTGTACATGTGTATTATTTCATATTGGCTTATTGTTATGTACTAGTCAAAATATTAAAAAGATTTCTCTGTTTACCTGTTTTTGTTGGTTTTTTTACCTCTTATCTGATTGTCATATCTGTATTTCTATTTCTTCCTTTGAACTTTGGTGTTGCCGCGTTGCACTGATCTCTATAAATCATGTTTTATCTGTGTAATTTATGGTCATGGTTCATTCAGTTATCGTGTGCATGCTTTATCTTCGTAATTTATGGTCATGTTTGTCACCGTTATCGTGTGCCTGTGTTGGTTCTAAGGGGGTTTGTATTAGCAATGGCGGGCGGTATTGAATCTGAGGGTTATGGTTGTGTGGTTAATATCATGGGAATGTTTGTGTTGTCGGCATTTTCGGGAGGCATGGGTTGGAATCCCATCGAGTATGATTGAAGCATGCACGTAGCTCAGGTGCTAGAGCGCCCGGAGCCGTTTGTAGTTGCACTGTAACTTATGTTTCCCTCACCTCTATAATCCTTTAACCCTTAGCCATTGCTTTATACCAACTCCTACTTTCTTTCTGGTGATCGGAATTCTTTACTTGTTGCTTATACTAGTTTTATGTTTTGAAGTCGCTTGTACATGCACTGTTGTTCGATTTTGGAATATATACTGTACTTGCTTAATTATTTTACATTACTAGCTTGAGACGCTCTGTTTGCATTTTACAGTCTATGTATATCATTTTTTGTTTATTCTGTCAGTTGGATAGTTATTATTTACTCAGTGGTAAGCAAACCTGATCGGTCAATATTTTGTGTTTCTAATTATTTCTTCAAGTGAAAATTTACATACCCTTATTGGTCCTCGTTCCGAGATATTTTGACTGAATGTTTATAATCCATTTCCGGCATTTCTTAGTAGATTATAATCCATTTTCCTGATTCTTCAGTTGATGCTATGTTTTGATATTTCCGTGTTGCGTGTGCTGTGCAAAAAAATCATCGTGAGTTTCGGAATTTTTTTTGTCAATGTGTATAGTTGCATATTGGCTTATTGATATCTACTAGTCAAAAAGTAAATTTTTTTCAGCGTTAACTTGTTACAGCTGGTTTTCTTTTTCTTATCCAATTGTCATATCTGTATATTCATCGTTCCCTTTGAAGTTTTGTGTCGCCGCAATGGTCTTAACATCGTAAATCATGTATGTGTTTGCCGTCGATAAGGTGTGCTTGCCGTGATAAGGTGTGCGTACTCCTGGAGGGGCCTCTTTAGATAACGGGTACAGTCCCTGCTGGAGAGGCATATTTAGATATCGGGTACAGGTTAGTTGAGCCCGCTGACCCCAGGCCAGTAAAGATTTCAGAAATGGGCTTCTGGCCAGTAAAATAAGACCAACATGGCCATGCTAACCTTCATTGAAAACATCATTTTTGATGACTTTAAGTATTTATTCATATCTTAAATTTATTTATAGTTTAAGACTTGATCAAGTTCAAACAGGATGAAGAGCTTAAGACTCAGGCATTGACCATTTGATAATTGCAGCCGTGGTCTAAACAATTTTTTTAAAATTTCTCAGTCCCTTTTTTCCCACTGTTTTTAGGGCACAAAAATGTATTCAAAATTTGATATGCCCCAATTTTTTTAATTGAGATTTAAAATCCCTTCAAATTTTTTTTTTTTTAATATACATATAAAAATTACCACAAGGAAAAAGACAAACGTCTGCACAGCACATCAAACAAACCATTTTTTAGACTTTAAACAAAACTAGTCATCACAGGATGTAAGATCATGTTATTTCCTGTAGGAATACCAGTGACTTTGTGACTATAGAAAACCTATTTGAGATTGATATCTAACAAATTTGGTGGAAGGAGGTAGTGATGTGATGACCAAGCCACAGACTTGAAATGTATAGTTGCTTACCTTGAATGGCTACTGTTTTCCATCGTCCAGTTCAGCATTATTCCTTTTATATACCCCTGTGGTTTGGGCAGGGATCCTTCCATTACTGTAGTTTGGGTAGCCAACTGACACCCAGACACCCTGCTGGCTAAGACACTGACAACAGGCAACCTTTTACCAGCCAGAGTGTTATGTAGGAGGTTAAAGCCAATAGGCCTTATCGGAACTAGCCCGCAAGCCATGTCCTTGAGGGGTATCTTTATTACCCTGTGTCAAGTTTCGTATCTCAGTGGCACTGGACTACATGTCTTCACAACAGAGCCAGTCCTAAACACTGGTGGTTTCATAGCTCATTTATTCTTGATTTTTGAATAAAAGGGATGGAATCTTCATTTCTATCACTACCTGTAAAGGAATTTGAAATGTATTTACAAGACAGGGGTATAATAGTAGCTAGGTGATTGAAGAAGATCTGAGCTAATTTCTTTATGTGGTAGCAGCCAACACCCTTACTTGATCTAGAGAAAGGCCCAGATAGATTGATGGAGGATGGGCAGTCCACGTGCCGCTTTGGCAAGTGGACTTTGGACCTTGTCTACCTGAATGTGTGAACTAGATAGGCCTAGTTCTGAGTCAATATTCTGCTGGACTACTTGAACCTTATCCGGCATGGTTCACAGCCAGCAGCTGGCGTTATTTTTTACAATGTTGTTTACAATGTGGTTCCCTTCTCCCAACACAGTAAATTCCTCAACTCTTCTTAAGAGTGGGAGAAGAGAACCAAATAACCAGCTTCGGCAACTCCCGTGTGAAATCTCAAGATATTTCAAGGTGAGTTCACAATGTCGGGATCCTATTGGCTTTGATCTAAGTAGCCCCTCCCAACTGTCAAGTGATGGACTGGCAAGTGAACTTCCCACGTGGAAGTGTCTATACTAACAAGAATAGACTTTACGCACTCAGCCGTAAGCTACTGCCTTGACTCAGTATGCATTTTTATTGAAATAAAATGGAAAATGAAATGAAAAAAAAAAGGAAAATGAAATCAAATACAGCAAATAAAGGAAACTAAGAAATAAGTATTTTAATATTTATATCATGAAATAAGAAAAAAGAATTATGAGAAAGAAGATTGTTGTACTCAAGGTAATCCTTGTAGTCCTTATCATTAATCTATTTGTTAGTATGGACAACGCCTGATTCTTAAAACTTATGTTTGTGCTAATAATAGCTTTTTACACAAGCTTATGCAGAAATCAATTGTTGGTGACTGTTATTCTAGAAAAAGATTCTGTCTAGAGTATTAAAAAAATTCTTTAAACGTGCTTGAGACAACATGAACGTAGTCATTTGGACAAGACCAAGATAGGCTGCCAAAATTGCCCTGCATACATTAAAATCGCACATTGATGATTTGGATAATATGTGTTTTGCGTTCTGCATGAACATGAATATATATTTTACTATGGCTGTTGTATCGGTCATTAGTTGCGATATGGAATATGTTGCAATCAGAGAGATACTCCCAGGTTGCAATATGTGATCTGCTGGACATGGGCATCGATGACTATAACTGCCACCTAATGGCAGAACTGTGTATTAAGTCTTGGTAGCGAAATAACACTGTGCTACACCTGATATCATTAGATTCTAGACGAAGTCACAATTGGTTTCTATTGTGTAAAACACTAGGTCATCTACTAATGGTAAAAACATATTATTATATGATTTTCTTTAATCAGAAGAATGATGTAAGATAATCGTCAGTATAACAGTTATTTGATAGATGGAAATTGTTGAAGGTACATAGTAGCTCAGTTGGTTTGGTCTCGGACTAGTAATCCGAGGGTCGCTGGTTCAATTCCCGGCCGCTCCGGGCACTTTGGTCTGTTCTTGGGCAAGACAGTATATTCCACATTGCTTCAGTACACCCAGCTGCAAAATGGGTACCTAGCCTAAATAAAGCAGTACTTAGAGTGTGTGCGCTATATGCTGCCAGTTGCTCTGGAATTTCCTCCATGGGATTGAAATGGTGTCCGTCCTTTAATTCTCACACTGGGGTTAACATTATGTTATGGTTTGTTATCTTCTTGAACATGAGCAATTCAGCCTTACTGTTATCTTTTAACGAAACCGTTCATTAACCCTAGTAAGCATCATATTATTGAATAAATAATAAAACTAATGGCGTAAGTCACAATCCAAATTTTGAACTATTTATGCCTTTTGCGCTTACAAATGCAGTATAAGTTTATAATGATTGTTATCTTTGCAAAACCACTCACTATCGTATTGTAAATCATTTTCGAATATCGAAATCAAAGTATCATATCCTGACACAGATAAAAAATAATTTTTGGTTTGGTGAACATCATACAATATGCATTTCAGTTACAACAAGTCGTTGAAAAAAATACTACAAAGCATCACACTTTAATTGACCTGATACTCACAAACGCATCAGACACAGAATGTAATGTAAAGTGGACATACTATTCAGCCCATAACATAATACTTGTAAATGTATAATAAAAGACAGCCAAATTTACTTTTGGTCTTCAGGTTTAAAATTCAAAAGACAATAAATTAGGCTCTGTTAACCCATCTTAGTCCTCTCAAAGACATTGCATGTCTCTCTTGTTTAATGTACACCACCTACAAACAGCCTTTGGTCTGAAAATCCCATATGAGTTTGCTCATTTCTCTTTTTTTAATTACTATATTCTTGTCTGCAGACCTCTGAAAGCAGCTCATGATATTCTTTTAGAATCTGTTCTTTCAGAGTCATAATCAGAGCTTCGGTCCACAGACATCTTATTATGAATTTCATGAGCTTTGCCAATTAGAACGCTCTGAAGAAGTAAACTTCTCATAGTGTGCAAAATACTAGTCACTTCCTTTTCTTGATAGGGAGTGGTACGAGTATGATATGTTTGGTGACATCAAAGTAGGTTGTACTAGTCCGAAACTAAGAGGTCATGCTCGCCAGTTCCATTTGTTTTAGAGTGATTTCATGAGCCATTACTTCTCTCTGCAGTTCCATCATAAAACCAAATTTTGTAATTCAATTTCCTTACTCAAACTGTCTCTCAGTTACCTTAGATTTTAAGAGATTTGCAACCAATTTAAATTTCTAAGTTCATTTGTATACTAGTATATGATTTCATTAGTATAAGGGTTGTATATTCATACATAAATATCATTATATATGTAATGAACATACCTTTTATAAATTCTCATTTGATTCCATTGTAAGCCACAATTTGTCTTTGGAGCAAATGGGTGTATGTGGTTCTGAGATACCCTTCATCTCACACCTGCCTGACTACATATATCCATTTTCCTGGTCCCACGTTACCTCTTGAGTTCAGCTATCTGTTCATCATCTCCCCACTTACTAGGGTATATATCTTATGTAAAACACAGGGTCTTTTTGCTTCAAGGATAATTTTGCTCTGGAAGTCCTCTACCTAGGTTTTGTCATTCTCAGAGGGTGTATTGGAAGAAATTTATGACTAGCTATTCTAATGCAAAACATGATGAACTAAATGTAAAAGCCAAACGTAAAGGCTTAACATTTGATGGAGTTTATCTTACCCGTCCAAGCTTGATAGTGCCCTTTTGTTAAGATTGGTTTAAAGCGTCATTTTGGCCGTGGTGAAGTTACACTCCTTTGGAATATAGGTTTATATAGTTTTGTAGGTGTAGTTTGCACCTCCATCTCCCCTCCTTTGCCTGTAAGGGGGGGGGGGGGGGGGCTCTGAGCTTCCAATTGTTTGAGTTACGTTTTTGACTGATTTATAAAGGCTTCTATTATCACTGGTTGAGGGTTTATCATTATCACAAACATTATTTTGAACCAGCATGAATACAGTCACTGAGAAATAGGTATGGTGAGACTTACACAACAGGTGTAATGAGTGATTGGCGGATGCTTTTCGCAAACATTGAATGCCATTAATGAAGGGGATTGCATGGTAGCAGATTGATCATTTCTACTATCAAAGTGAAGATGTCCTGTGAAGCATGTCTGAAATTAGTTGAGAGAAAAAAAATTGTATGAGTGAGCTAAAAATTTCAACTATTAGTTTTCTTTTATTATTTCAAAAATTGTGCAAATCTGGGCTTTTTGGCCTAACCACAGTTACCACAATTGTTTGACCCTACTTTCTTTTTTCCACATGGCGTCATTTTTCTAATGAATGAAGTTTCTTTTTGCTTACCTCTTTTGCATCAGGGACATACACATAATCTGACACCCATAAGAATATCTTTGTTTCAAAGCTTTGTTTAAGAAGACATTTTACTGACAGCGAAGCGCGGCAAACAGAGGCAACTACAGATGAATGAGCTGCGCCTTCTGTTAAAAAAACATGGGGTAAGCCAGCTAGAGGGCACTACCAGCCGGGACTACCAGCTTCAAAAGAGTCCTTTCAAATAAAAGAAAAAAGTCAATTATGCAACCCTAAAAAATACAACAAGGAGGTACACATCCAGACAAATGCACACACGTTAATCAAAATATTTAGAGTGACCGACACACCAAATCACCAAACACTTTAATAAGAAAACTTAGATACTGCCATAAACACCCGAAAATGGTGCATAAGAACAGAAATTATAGTCATCAGGTAACTAAAAGCCCAATTGCAATGAACTGAAACTGCACTTGACTATAAGGGATAAGATGAAACCAAACGTATGTGAAATATGAAGGAATGCTACTCTACTGGGTTGTGATAGCATAGGCGTTAATGATGGTCTAAAGGAGGATACCCAGACATCCAAGTGGCCTTACACCGTGTGGCCGTACTGTACATATCATGAAATGAGCAAGGCGTTTCTTTTATACAATACTGAATAATGTTGTCTTCATGGTGTAAAATGCACTATAACTAAACATACTTTGTTGCGACTGCTAAATCAGTCCTTGGATAGTAGCCCTTAATAATGTTAAGAAATATTTTCAAAATTAACAATGACGAAACGACAACATACTGTTACCGAACAATCGCTTTATTTTGCATAATTTACAAATAAGTAAATTTACAAATAAGTCTCACTGGACTGATTGAGTCATCATCCCACACACACACACACACACACACACACACACACACACACACACACATATATATATATATATATATATATATATATATATATATATATATATATATATATATATATATATATATATATATATATATATATATATATATATTATTAATCATCAACTGTTTTGGAGTATGATACAACTTATATCTAGCAATCAGAGGGATGTATCACCCGAGGCGCATTGATGATTGCCCCCTAGACTTCTGCATACACTGTAGGTAATAAAAATGAACAAACTTGAAAAGATTTAATATTTTGCTCAATTGGTGATTGCATCATGCACTTAGGGGGTAGGGAGAATTGGGAAGTGCATCATGGGCATAATCATCTGATGCAATGCTCAACTCTCCCTACCCTAAAAAGCAGCAGGTTAATAGACACAGCTTCATATCATGGGCCAATTGACCAATCAAAAGCCTAGAACTTTGCCAATCATGAGATGAATATATATATATATATATATATATATATATATATATATATATATATATATATATATATATATATATATTAATATCTATATACTGTATCTATATATCTATCTATCTGTCTATCTATATATACATATATATATATATGTGTATGTATGTATGTATATATATATATATATATATATATATATATATATATATATATATATATATATATATATATATATATATATATATATATATATATATATATTTATTTATTTAATACACGCATGCCCTATATTCCTATTGATGTGACCATGTGATGAAAATGTTGTGGAGAAAATCCATATCAAGTGAAGAAAACACACATCAATTGAAGAAAAAAACATATTAAGTGAAGAAAAACGATATCAAACGTCCTATTGTTGGACTGTTGTTGAAGCACAGCAGGCTCTAAGTTGTGTGTCCATTAACGATGTCAGCCCCTCTGTTGCCTGTCCCATGACGTAATGACCTCAGTTTCTAGTGCATAGAGACGCCTGACGTACTTCAAAATGGCGGCAATTAATGGAAACATTTGAGACCTCATTAATAAAGGTCAGGAGAATAAGAACACCCGCAGATAAACTACCCATGGAGATGTTCCCGGATGTTTTACTGGAAGTGAAGCAGGAGCTCCCTTTGATAGCTAAGGTCTCCTTTCCTGTAATTATACAAGTGTGTAATAATCAGGTATATATAAGCTTGGATTAAGAAAAGAATGGATATGTAACGAGAGACCAATTACTATATGCCCTATAGTTACATGCTAGCCTCATGCCAGGACTAGCAGATAAGGCAGCAGCACGAGGTCACGTGGGAACAAGGACCAATCAGGGCTCCCGCATCGATTACATTACAGAGAAACCTTATCTCCACCACCTGCTGGGGGTGCCCAGAGCACCTATTAGCGACTATTAATTGACACTGGTTGAGGCTAGCATGTTCAGGTTGACCGGCTGGTTTCCATTCCATGTGTTGGTCTTCTAAGATATAAGCATGTAATAAACAGGTTACTTAATGGTTGTGGGTGTGATATGTTTTTTTCGCTTGTGGCTGTGTGATATGCTCGCTCATTTGTGATATCACAGAGCCAATAAGAAAATCACTCCAACAACCATTAAGTAACCTTTATATATGTATATATATATATATATATATATATATATATATATATATATATATATATATATATATATATATATATATATATATATATATATATATATATATATATATATATATATATATATATATATATATATATATATATATATATATATATATATATATATATATATATATATATATATATATATATATATATATATATATGTGTGTGTGTGTGTGTGTGTGTGTTATACCATATATCTATCGAGTGTAGTGGCAAATTGCCATAATCAGATCATATTTCTATGGGATTTTTCATCTGGCGCAGGCCTTGGCTTCGTTTACGAGACATCACAAGGCCCTCCCTCAAGGAATTCGTTGAGGGGCGGATAATGACCAGCCGTTGCGACTTGAGCTTGACGGTCCGTGCATCTTGTGAGTGCAGTCTGCGCATGGGTTAGAGCTTAGTGACGACGGAAGAGGTGGCCCCTCCTCTGTAGTGCTGCCTGGAAAAGGCCTGCAACTCGATCTCAGTGTTCGTGGGCGGAAAGGGTCCTCCGACAGAACCCCCAAGTAGTTCTGCGAGCGATGCGGGGAGCGATGTCTCTCGGAGCGGCAGCGGGAGTTGAACGGCGGCATCCCGAATAGAATGATCATCGGGTTGATGGCCATTCTCAACACACTCAAATGCCTGCAACAGAAAACATACACATGATGTAACAGCAAATAGTCAGATTTCTAGGTGATCAAAGTGTTACTTGAAGGTGCTGCCAACTGGCCACAGCTTTAGAAAACATCAGAATTTTTATTGGTTTTGTTACTTTTATTTCCAGTAAATTACCAACATAGATTTCAATCTCACCAGTGTTATCACCATATATTTCAGTATTACACCATTGTTAACCTTGTCCCAACATGAACTCTACAATAAACCTCTATCTATAGAAAGAAAAAAAACTCATTGTTTGTGATATACACATAACTACGATGGACCAAGTGTGAAAGAGAAAATAAAAAACTTTATTTTCACCACCGTATTTTGGGGGGAGAAAATAAAAAAAACTTTTTATTGTCCCCCCTTTTTGCGGGAGAGACAATAAAAAACTTTATTTTCACTCCCGTTTCTTGTGGGAGAGAACTCCCGTTCATTGGTTGCCTGGCTCATTTTCCTATTGGTATGGGTTGTCATCTTTATATCAAATAGGAAAATGCCACTGGGAACCGAGAAAGGTGAAACAAGTAATAACATTTTTCACTTTTCATTTTCTCTCCCACAAAAAACGGGCGTGAAAATAAAGTTTTTTTTCTCTCCCCAAATTACAATGACGAAAATTAAAAGTTTTCTATTTGCTCCTTCACACTTGGTCCATCGTACATAACAGATACGAAAAATGAACGTTTGCTCTTGACTAATTATTGCGATGTGTGCACGTGTTCCCCTGGGGATTCCTCTTTAGAGATACGCACATGACATGCATGCGCTATTTACTAGTAGTGAAATTGAATTTGCAATCTTTCGTTTATTATATTCTTAAAAGCCCTTGTATTCTTTCTCTGCTAGACTTCCTTAAATTGATCTTTTATCGCTGTGAATATTTGGCTCTGGGTATGTATTATCAATTCATTCTAGATCATTATGGCATTAACATTTTAAGCAAACAGTTTTGCCTGCTCAGAGGGCTGAGCAATCAAAGGCATTGCGACCATGACAAGTGCTCATTGTCTTGCACCTATGGGAGGCAAAGCTGCCCTTATGGCCAAAATAGCTGCCATCCTTTGTGAATAGAATTCAGGATTTTTCTTCGCAAATTCTTCAGTTTCCTCTACCATGTATAACTGTCTAGCTACGATTTACCCTTAATATGTCAGAAAATTGACGGTGAACGAAGTTACTTACCTTGTATATCTTAAGATGAACTGGTTGAAGACACCCCCATAGACAGTCAGGGTCATAAGAACTGCATAGGGTAAAACCGTTGCCAAATCCACCACCACGGTTTTAGACACGACCTTGGTGATCTTCCAATGACCTCGTCCTTTCTGCCCCTCGTCTATGGTGCAGTGCAGTCTGAGCATTAGCATGGAGGTCAGTATTAGGGGTGCAAGGTAGCTATAAATGATATTCAATAGGTGGCGCCACTGTGGGCCCTTTGTGCCGACGTCACCGAAAGTGACACACGAGAGTTGCTTGGGCGAGAACTGCGCTTGCTGGGTCCCTTTAAAAAGCTGGATGAACTGGAGCGAACAAAGAAACCAGATCGCGAGCATGTAAAAAAAAGTCTTGCAGGGGCCAAATACCATGTTGTAGGTAGTAATCGATACAGCTCGGAGGTAGCGATTCAGGGCGATCAATGCACCAGTCCACATGTTCACCGTCAGGGGCAGACCGAACGAGACAGCGGCAAAGTTGCACAGCCCCTGACTGAAGTATCGCTGCCCGGATGCGATCCCGGAGCATGCGAAAGGGATTGCAACGAAACCTAGCGTCATGTTGATGAACTTTCGACTGAGCAGCAGGAGGTAGAAAGGTTTCTTGAGCAGACTTGGCCGGCAACAGGAGATGGAGAAGAAAAAGCCGTTGGTGATGAGGGTGACTACTCCGGCTGCGACGATGACGCTGATCTCGACGTTTTTCTCCAAGTCTGACACGCGTGACGTCTGGTTGGCCATTGACGCCATTATTGTTGTCGTCACCTTTTCCTTGGTTGAGTGGTTGCACCGTTTTGGCCTATGATTCAAAATGGCGAAAGAATGTCCAAGATGCTTACCAAATGCTTTTTGGTATTGTCACTGATTGAAAAAGGTCTTGCAGTTGTATTCCTTTGCCCTTTTTCAGACAATCAGCATATTAGCTTACAGATGTCTGATGTTTTTCGTTTCTGCCAGATAGTCGGCTGCGTGTCCTTATAAATTGGGAATTAAATCTATTCTTATTCAAAAGCCGCTGGTTATGCTACTCTTCCCAAACTTGCGACTATATATGTTGGTGAGTTCCATCCAGTTCTACGTGCATCTAGGATCGTTAGTGGTACAAGACTAAATTCATATCCAATTACAAAACATAGGATATAGATTTAGCTTTGAATTGTAAAAAGGACTGATGATTCGTTTCATTCCAATTCAAAAGTGATTTGTGAATCTTGATTGAAGTTTCAAAGGCAAAAGTGTGATGATTTGAGTTTCAATCGTTTCAGAATCCCCTCTTTGTGAATCCAGGTGAATAGGTGTCTGCTATCTTACAGATCCAAATTGAAAACAAGCTTTTTTACGAACAGTAGTGAAAGAAGCTGTGAAGAACACTAATTAATCACACCAATAGCTAATTAGCTATCATATAGTTAATTAGCCAATCAAGTCGTACTTGCTTACTCACCTCTCAGACCTGCCGTGTCTGTATGAGGAGGACCTTGCTTCCCTTTTATGCATCTGCTGAGGCAGCGCGCCCATTGCTGCATTGTCTCCATGCTGGACCAATCAGGAACGAGACTCGTCTGCACACGCACACACATAAACGTGATTGCCTTATGAGGATGGGCTGTTCTCCCAATCAGAGCTCTGCACTATATGTGCGGATAACCCGTAAAGAGAGGTTATCTTTTAACACTTTGGTTCACTGTTCAGGATAATGTGCAGGTCATGCTAAAACCTGTAAAAGTATTAAAGAGTACGTATTCATGAAATTGATCGCCAATGTACACATGTATGTGCCATAAAATTCGGGCGTTTTCCTGGAGTTGATATCAAAAATGAACGATGAACAAGTGTTGAAAGGTGCTTTTGAAAGCATTTTATTCGGACCTGGTAATATACAGATAATTTTCTGCTGCTCCAACAGTAGACCCAAAAGTGGCGCCCGTGCGCCACGTACGTGATCTGGCGCCAGTTTCTAAGGAAAACAAACGGTGCACGTCACAACACATGCGTTACATACATTGTTGAACTAGTGCATAGGCGGCCTTCTACTGACTAAGTTTAGCTAGCTAACCACGATAAAACGCGTATATTTCTCCTCTTTATCGTGAGAGAAACAGGTTCCATCACTCGTGGATGGAAAGAGAAGGAATCTAGCAATTTTGTGTCTTGGGACTTAACTTGCCTCCCCCAAAGACACAAAATCACTGAATCTTTCAATTGAATACGAAGACAAGGGGAAGACACTGGAATATATCAATTGAGCAATTATCAATCTCCATCATCACGAGCTTGGGTGTTACCTGAAGATGTGCAAAGGCAATGGAAGGAATGTGTGTGTTAGAGACAAAATTAAACTACCCAACTAATGCCTCATATTGCAGAAATAAAGATCTTTAAGCTCATCTCTGATGAGTTATTATTGGATGGAAATTACCTTGAAACGTCGGTAACATACCAATATTTTACTTTCATACAATACGATTCTTTCCTACCCCTCTTGCTTTTAGGGAAATGCTTTACATCTCCTAATACATGTAGTTATAGGGAAGTAGTATTGAATTAATTTGATACTTAAAGCTACATCTATATCTACGATTTTATTCCAAAGCGCATCACCATGCATGATATCACCTCTTAGCCAGCAGTGTGATGAATTTGATTTTGCCTTACCATGGAAGAGCCGGTGATAAATTCGTTACATTTCACTTAATCGAAATCACCAGAAGCATGCGATTTTAGGAATTTGGGTCTAGGAAATGGAACTTTCAATGTAGACGTAGAAAAATTGCCACACATATGCTCCTAATGATGTCTATTGGTAATTTTAGTAAGTACTATACCTACGTAGCAATCACAGTGGGACCTGTGAACATGGAGCACTCATATTAAGGAATTAGGAAGTGCTCAAGAAATAGCATCATTATCAGTTTATGGTGGGAGTAGTAATAGAGCTTTTACTATTACTCAGAGTTTTGGGTATATCTCAGTCAGTTAGAAAAATGTAATTCCGTAAAAAGTTATTCCATGTATAATTCGACATGAATGTATTAAGCTATTCTGAATCTGAATAATTCATTTATCTGAATAATTCACATAAGTGAAAAACAAAACATCCACATAGATCTTTTTCGAATTCCAATTGATACATGCGTTAAAGTTGCCTTTGATTTGGGGTTAGGCAGTGGTTTTTGCTGGGTACTCCAGTTTCCCACAACACTTACAACAGGCAAGTCACAATTTAACCAAAATATGGCAGAAAAAAGGATGATAAAAATAATCTCAATGATTTGCATACTAGTATCAGGATTTATTTGGAGTTTCTCCACTGCCATCTTCACCATACTGCTCTCAAAGCTTAAAACTGGTTTTATGTCTGCTAGCTTTCGATAAAATGCCCTAGACGCCTATCACTCATGGTCAAACAGTACCAAAATATGCCAGTAGCCAATATTGGACCTCTAGTCCCGAAAATTTAGTCCTGACACCTGTTTTTGTCATAGAATTAGTAGCCCATGAAGGGCTTATAATGTATTTTACTAGGATTCTCTAAAATACAGTAACCCAATGGGGTATACTCATATTCGGATTCAGTTTCTGCATCTAACCCTTTAGCACTGCAATCATCCAATTACATTACGAACCTGGGCTTTGCTAAAAACATCATCCATGAGTTTTTCTTTCCAAACTGTCGAATGAGAATGTTGCACAACTGTAAGGAAACACAAGATGTTTTCTTTTTTTGAAAACGCTGCATTTGAAAGATATTGGGTAATCGGAAAGGTTGATCAGTTGGCCATTATAGAAAATGTGAGTATCCCAGAGTTTTGCAAGTGTCCATCCCCACCCCCCCCCCCCCCCCCCCCATCCTCACACACACACACTTCGCAAATGTTACCCCGCCTTAAGATGTGGGAGGAAAGATCGAACGATCGAGAAGGCGCCTTCATCCAGCAGGGGCTCTAGCAACAATGATAAGGATAATTCTGCCTACGCAGAAAAACAAGGCAAGAAATAGTCAATGCACCGCCACAACTGTTGACGAACCATTATTTTCTTGTTAGCTACCTGTCGAAACGAATTTATTTAGACAGCCGTTGTTGGGATCGACTAGACACTTTCCTCAAAACATATCAGTTTGCCTTGGTGACGTGCCCACTATAGCTTAGTACGTGTCTTGCCCAACACGTACAGTATTAACCCTTAGCTGCTGGTGGCGAATTTAATCAATACAAAATAATGCGAAAAAAGCCGGAAAATGACTGAGACCCTGGCAAATTGGTACTCGTAGGTTAGCATTCAATGAGAACTTTCCAATGAATACCAACATAGCAGGATTTATATGATTTTCATTTTTTTTAATTTCTTATCCCAGCATTGAAACCATTATGGCGTCAGTATGTTCAAGTAGGCATCAGTCACATACTCTAATTAGTGCAGCAGTGGGCTGGGGGTGGCGTCAGCCTCTACCCTGTTCAAGTCTTCATTACTCTTTTAAAATTAATAGCGCAAGCTGCTATACATGTACCTAGGATGACAAGTGAAGCATTTGAATGTTTCGCTAATGAGCTATTCTTTAATTTAAAAAAGCCCTCCAGGCGGTAGAACAAAGCGATTTAAATGAAAGATATAGATCTCTATCGATAGAATAATAGGAGACTGAATACAATTTAAAATCATGTACCCACGATTTAACCCATTGTTTACCAGAATAATCGAACCACTTGAGTGGAGGGCATTGGATATCTAACAATAAAGAAAAGGTGTTTACAGAGTTACAGTGAGGACAATTATGCTCAAAGGTCAACTGTGTTGGATGATGAAATGCTACATTAACTCTTTTCTGCTCTCATTTTAAGCCTTTATAACCCATTCTAAAGGGTTTAAGCAGATTTTCCACCTTTATGCATTTTCTTTTACTTTGATGAGTCTTTTGCCATTTTTCTTGATGCCTCTCATGGAGTGCACAGGTGCAATGAAAAGCCAGATTAACCAATTTCATTACCCCCTCAAACCCAAAAACTATGTGATTTCAGATAATTCGTCATCATTTCTTTTTTCAATTTTACCTCAAAAGTGAAGTAGAACTTGGTCAAACCACTTGAAATGAGAGTATTTGGTATATTTCAATAATGAAGGTGTTCAAAGATTTAAAGTGAGAACAAGTTTGCATTTTAACCCATTATAGCTGAAGACCAGATAATGTGTCGAGTACCATATCTTTCATTGCCAGGGTTTCTATTGAAATATTCCCCTTAGGTCATGTTTTTTTACGGTCTTCTATAAAGAAATACTCAATACCAGAGTTCTTTTAATATACCATATTCTTCTACTGCCAGGGTTTCATTTGAGACATGCCCCTTAATTTGTGCTTTTCAAAGTCTTTGATGAAGAAATAACCAATACCAGTTCTTTTGAGAATGATATGCCACATTAACCTTTTTCAGTTTTCATTTTATACCCTTTATAATCCATTTTTCTTACGGTTTTAGCAAATATTTGATCATTCTTCCAAATTTTTATTTAGACACTTAGTAGAACTAAGTTGATCGACTTAGGAAGGTGTTGGTGTTGGAGGTCTTTTCAAGAAAAAAGAGGTGTCGCTGAGTTACAATAAGGACAAACAATATTTACCTAATAAGTCCGACCAATAATTGTTTTTTGTTAGGTATTTTCTACGTCTTTGTTGGTGTGAAGAATCATACCATCATCTGTCGATCGCAAGTCTCTGATATTATAGTATAGCAGTGGGGCCTTTCTCATGTCTTATCCCTTGCTAATAGAAAATGATGCAAACAATCTAAGAAATACAGGTGAACTTGGATATGACGGACTCAATGAGACCAGAAAAATTGGTCCGCCATATGCAAAATCTGTCGTATACATATGACGAATACTTGATATGCATCGGACTGGGACCAAGCATATCGTCCGTCATATACAAAAATCCGTCGTACAGTGGTCCGTCATATCCAAGTTCACCTGTAATTGAAACTCTGGCGCATGGGTACTCATCTGAGAGTACTATGCAAAATATATATACTGAATACTTATATGACAAGGGTAAGATGATTGGCTTAAGTCTTTGGCATTGGGAGGGTTAAGTGGAGTCAGTAGTTGACCCTTTAAATCACGGAATACCCAATTACATCCTAGTCTTCAACATCCAATAAAACAGTCTATATTTGGGAAGTTCTCACAAACACAAGTTTCCTTTGAAATTAAGCCCTCCCGGGATACATGTATATGTTGTGCCTTCTTCACAGTAAATGTTTTTGCATTGGCAAAAAAAATGTGTGAAACCCTTTTCCCACATACAAGACCTTGAACACGACTAAACGACCGTGTTGTTTTCATCCGTAATGCTTTTGAAAATAAAATATTTTAAGATGACTTGTTGATAATGTACTGATTAACAATTTTCGCCTTCAGATACTAGTATTTTGTCAATCATGCATTATTCTAAAAGATAAACATAAAATGGTTAAAGAATAACATGCTTTTTAGTAGACAGGTTCATTAACAGGACTGCTTCAATCTCACGCATCTAAAACACATCATCATCAGTTATCAGTTTATGGACACTCAAAGCATATCAAGGATCAATTCATTAATTCATTAAGGCGAACGAGTTCCTCTTGAAATTGTTGTCTGGACCTTTGACACTTTTGGCACATAGCTTTAAATGATTTTACAAAATATATGATGGAGAGATGTTGGTAATGTTCTGATTAACATGATGCAGGGACACGAAACACCAGTGGTAGTGAACCCTAATGCGATAGTGGGAAAGATCTATTAACGATATGTGAAAATCCTGTCAGAATAATCTGAAAGCAGACCGATTCAAGACTGACGATTTTACATAAAAGCATAGATCTGGTTTGCGAATATTTGTACAAATTGCGGTTTAGGTATTTTTGATTCTGCAAAGGGTGATTCTCCAAACTTCATTAATTATATGAAAAGTCATATGATATGTGCCTAACCTAAATGAGATTCCGGATGCATCAGGTATCTGTTCAACTAAAAATCCAAGTGATATTTTGGCAATGGTTCTAAGAAAAGACAATACTGGGGACAAAGTAGTTGGTTAGGTGTCGGACTAGTAATCAGTAGGTCGCTGGTTCAATTCCCGGCCAGGGCACTTTGGTCTATCCTTGGGCAAGACAGTTTTTTTCCATATTGCCTCAGTCTACCCAGCTGAAAAATGGGTACCTAGCATATATATAAGGCAATGCTTAGAGCTTGTGCGCTATATGCTGCCAACTGCTCTGGAATATCCCTCGGGGGGTTGAAATGGTTTCCGTGTGTACAGCCTGCTGGGGAAGGAAGGTCGTGTGAACATTTCGGTGGATACAAGACTATATATAAACCGAATACCAATACCCTAGCCCACCCTACCACGGGGGTTGTGTAAATGAGAATTCTATGTATAGATATGCAGATAAGATACAGGGAAAGATTATTGCACAGATAGAGGGGATTGTCTAGATATCTTTTGGATATATGGCCTTGAACCCTATTCAGTTAACCAACATTTGCGTAGGTTTTGGACTTCAATTCAATATGAATGAACATATTGTAAGCTATGTGTTTTGCATTCTATACTTAATCTCTGTATGGATGTCGTACGGACGTCTAGTACAGGCGTACGAGCATCGCATTCAATCTTGTCTAGGCATATGACAGTCATCTTAATCGTGTAACAATGTATGAGCACTGTGATAAACCGTATGATTGTTGTATGACTACCTTATGAATCGTTTGTTTGATTTGATTGGATTTTATAAATGTATGAATGTATGCGTATGATTAAAATGCATGAAATTCGCGCTCCCCCGTATTATAATCAAATAAAAATCATAGGGCACACGCGTATCGCCGTGTTGTTGTCTCATAGTGCCGTATGACCGACGCATTGGCTCATCTTTTACATATTGAACACGATTCAACACAATTTCACTAAAAATCAAAAATCGCATTATATCGTGTAGAGAAGGTGAATGTGGGAAAGGGGCACTAGGTTCCTCACTTGAGCAGGATCAGATTCCTTTGTGAACATGACAGGGTGTAATACAGATTAATCTCGGTACCAGCCATAATCCTCAGGGGGCACCTAGCTGTGGCTTATTGAGGTGACTGTGGCACCATATAAATTTCACAATTATGTACGTAGCTAGCATTTGGCACTACATTAATAGTAAGTTCAAACGGAGTAGTTCTATAAATATCCACTAGGAGCGCTTTCACTATGATTCATATTCTTTAACTTACCATTACCTGAATGAATTACAAATTTACATAAATGAAATAAGAATATATGTAATTTAGCCTAGGTCATGGACATTAACAAATTAATCAACAAATGTTCAAAATCATTTCAATTAAGCATTGTTTGGATGTAACTAAATAAACTTTGAACATTTCTAAATCATTTACGAATATCCTTGATACAGTGTTCGAATACTTAAAATAATATCTTAAGTAACCATAAGTAAATGAAAGAATATTCATGTCAGTGATTTTTTAAGCATATGCATTTAAAGAATAGGTATAAACCTATTTCATATTTCCCCCCTCCTCCCGCCATATGAATAAGATACATGCATGTATATGCATATGCCGCAATGAGAATGTTATGTGGTTGTTTTCTTATTTTTATACTTTATCAAAGTTTAAATATTTCAAGTGGTTAAATATCATCTTCTGAATCCTAAGCGTGCTTTATCTTCACCTGATTGCAGGCATGTTTTTGGCACTCTGAAGTTTGCATGCCTCGGACAACAGTTTTCTGGGTGGGTGTGGCCAATCTGATTTCAGTCCACGCTCTGGTGGCAGACTCCATAATTAAAATGACTGTTTTAGCAACCAGCAGATTAAGGGTTAATAGCAGACATCTCAGTTTATATTAGCTGCTATCTTAAAGGTTAAGGGTTAATGCTGGATCTTAAGGTTATTTCCGTTTAGTTTCAAGATCACACTATAAGAAGATACTGGTCTGCAACTAATTGGGAATTCTATTATGAAATTCATCAACCATCCAAATCCACATTTTTGGCCACGACTGAGAGTTGACAACATAGAAATAAATAACACAAGCCTGAAAGACCATAAATAGATTTATTTCTGATCTCAAATTATATACAATAAATTGATGACAGCGCAAGCACTTTATTTAATACACAAGGTGAGTGTGTAACCATGGTAACCATTTTGACATGCTCGATTTCTCAACTTTTTATTACTTTGCGTCCCATGAAATCATAGAAACTAATTTGAAATGAATCATCATAAAATCAATTAAAATCCAGTTATACATTCTTGTATATTACAGCATTGGTGACCATGTCTTGTGAATCTTAAGAATACTCTTCTTCCCGGTCTATGGATACGTTCCATTATGAAGAATGCCTTATAAGGCTTTTTCAGGGCATCACTTGAAGTCAACTGAGAAATCGTAGCTGTCGTCGCCTGCCTTGCTTTTGGAGGACCCTAGTGAATCAAGCGCACCTGTGAGGGCATCCGATAGCTGTCCTGCTAACTTGTCTGGAGGAAAAGAAATGCAGACATATAATTATTAGCTTTATGAGCAAATCTAAGGTTGTTACTACAATAATCATGCTGGTACTAACTTGCTTGTTTCATTTATGATAAGACAATGATTTTAGAAGAACTCAATGAAAAATATGTTTGTTATGAGATCCTGACAATCATTGAGTGAATCTTACAGCCTTTTAATCATTAAAAGTCATCATCATTGACCCATATGATTCTTCTTTCCTGCTATTAACCCAATAAACAATAACATTAGCCCCCACAACCCTTCAGTGTGGCTTAACCTTTTATGGTCAATAAAGACTAAGCATACAGTCCATGGTCTTAGCCAGCAGGGCGTCTGGGTGCCTTTTTGGACACCCAAACCCTTAAAAAGAGCCCCTCAGGACACCCAAGTTTTTTTTGTGTGGAATTTCTAAAAAATCTCAATCTCAAGCTTAGAATTGAATTTTTTTAATCTCCTTATAATTCCCATGACATTGTTTAATGACATCATGCCTTATTTTGATGAATTTATACATGTTTATGGTTGAAATATGAGTATATTGTGATCCCCCTTAAAAATTTGGACGCCCCAAAATTTTACAACTGCCAATTTTAGTCACCCAGTTTCTAAATCCTGGCTAAGACACTCGTACATATATTGTAAATCATGTTCATCACTAATATACTCAGGGTTCTCCAATGAGGTTACTCAGATGCCTGAGACTACTAAAAGATTGTTAATGCAAGTACAATTTTGAGCCCCTAGCTTTGCCAGACTCTTGAGAATGTTGTGATATGTTGGTAAATATGATTTTTAGGTGAGCAACAAATTCATAGGAGCTCAAGTTTTTTAAGCCCAACTAGCCCTTTTGGTCTACTGAATATTTTGGGTATTGCCAAGGCTGGGCACTCACAAAATATAACACTGAAATAGTTATACTTTACCTGCTCTCTTTCTCTGTTTCTTTGCCTTTTTCCAGTCTTTCTTGGCCTGTTTTCCTAACTGTAGATTATCTTCAGAACTGACACTTGTGGCTGCTTTAGCTTTTTTGTCGTCTTTGCTAACAGTGCTCTTCCGACTCCTACTACCTCCTTTCATGGACACTGTGGTGCTTTTAAGCTGAAATCAACAGAAGGGATGGTAAAGTATAAACTTAAACCTTCCAATGCCAAGGCTACTTTCGTCCAAAGCACAAAGACACAAATATTTCTTTGAAAGCCATCTTAACCCTATCATGTCGGTATTCATTGGATAGCTCTTGCTGAGTACTCTCAGATGAGTACCCTTGTGCCAGGGTTTCAGCCATTTTAACCCTT
Organism: Maea johnstoni; assembly: GCA_963942565.1. Classification (NCBI taxonomy): domain Eukaryota; kingdom Metazoa; phylum Annelida; class Polychaeta; order Spionida; family Magelonidae; genus Maea; species Maea johnstoni. The sequence goes on from OZ012687.1 coordinate 23,802,027, forward strand.
ATCCTGCTAACCACAACAATTGTTGTGGTGTGCAGCAGTGCTCATAGGTTTCACAGCAGGATAAGGGTTAAATCGTTTTGAAATGACCAAGTTAGCCACCAGCAGCAGAAAGGTTGAGAACTCCTTATCGTTCAAGAAGACGACGGCAAAAGCTTTCTCCTCAGCATTTATTTTCCATGATAAAGGACTACTCAAATTCACATAATATCTTACATCACACACCCAGGTATCAGGCCCCTTCCCTTACCCCCTAGAGGATGGGCACTTCACTTGAGGGATTGCCTAGTTCCTAGAGATGTATATGATATTCTATGTATAGCCTATAGAGGCATTAGTTGATAGATCCGCTGGTGTTTACAAAGGTTCTGGGTTTGTGATATCTGAACATATAAAGAATTTACTATGTTGCACCAGATGTTCTATTCAGTTAATTTATGATCGTTTGACAGGGTCTAATAAGTTAACTGTGGGTGTTTTACACTTTAACCCTTTTGTATCTGAAGATCTCCTGGACAAAGGTTGTTTGCATAAGGAAATTACTTTAGAATTTAGTATAGCCCAATAAATAATAATAATAATGATAATACTACTACTAATAATAACAACAATAATACTTAATAATGATAATACTAATACTAATGATAATTATACCATTGATAATAAATATAGAATTTCTGTAATGAGTTTTTATCAACAGTTTTCATTCAAATATTCCCGAAAAATATTACCAAAATAGTCTGGACGTTTTTGTGTTTCATGCATGAATGGGTTAAAAGCTATTTACCTCTTCCTCCTCAGATTCGTGCATATCTTCTTCTTCTTTATCTTCATCTTCCTCCTCCTCATCATCATCCTCCATGCCGGAGTCATCAGGTACACTCAAGTCAGCTGGTCCCAGGGACTCCACAACCATGTCTGAACTGCTTGACATCTTCAAACCTACACACAATATAGTTAATAGCACATTAGTTCCAAGACATGCTATACATAAATGAATATAAATGTAGGAATATCATAATCAATTTTTCTGGACTCGCTAGTTGTGTTTGGTAAGTGGTCATATATCATGTTCATCTTCACAGCCTTTGAAGTGGGAGAGACTATCTTGGTGATATATATCTTATGATAAAGCTACCTGATGTAAAACATACTAAGCAAAACTGTTGATCAGAATCCAATCTTAAGCACTTTTTGTAACTTTGAAACATAATAACATTCAGGATTATCAAAAATGTTCTGTCCCAATGCTTTGTTCTAGTCAGAAAGTGTTAAGTTTGCGAATAAATGAAATGTGGTGCAGCTTGTTCAAAACAATAAAGAATCCATGCACTGGCTACGGTTCATGACCAGCATATCGAGCATCATTCATACTCAAAACTTCGATGTAAAATAGGTGCCAATGAAATGGTACAGTATTTAAAAGTTAACAGTACTTAATTATAAAATTACCTTATATATCTTGTGAAAAGCCATTTTTAGGACCCTGGACAATCCCTTATTAAAGGGCAAATGCACCATCATGATGATTTAGGTTCGAAATGTGCCTATACGTGTCACCTTTCAAATAAGACCACCCGCAAGTCTGTCCTCCTCAGCACTCCTCAGATATGGCTTATGAAAGTTAGTAAAAAACTGGCCTGAGTCTGGGTATAGAGGCTGACATAATCAGAAGTGGTGCTTAGGAAGTGACTGCCAGCACTGCTTCTGATTGGTCGAGAGATATCAGTGGCAGTCACTTCCAGCCACTGATATCTCTCAACCAATCAGAAGCAGTGCTGGCAGTCACTTCCTAAGCACCACTTCTGATAATGTCAGCCTCTATACCTAGACTCAGGCCAGTTTTTTACTAACCTTCATAAGCCATATCTGAGGAGTGCTGAGGAGGACAGACTTGCGGGTGGTCTTATTTGAAAGGTGACACATATAGGCACATTTTGAACCTAAATCATCATGATGGTGTCTTTGCCCTTTAATGATAGCTCCACAGTGGTTAGTATTGTTGAGAGTACCTTTAAGAAATGAAACTGTACAATACGGTACTTTTCTTAAAACAATACCGTTACCTCTTAACAGTATCCAACACTATGGCCTTCACTGTAATATAAATCTGGGTCTGAATTTCATATGATTACCTACCTTTGAGAGTTTCTGCTTCTTCACTTAGCAGAGCCTCTATATCGAATGCAGAACTCATTTCCTGGACTATTTCTGAAGCTATCTGGACTCCCTTACCCTCCTCTGGGGGATGGGTATAATAGGTGATTCTTCCACTGAAACAAAATAAAGCAATCCTCACTTTAAAATTTTATAATCTTTCATGATAAGCATTAATTCTCTTCAAAGATGTCCTCTGCATAATATTTTTCTAATTGCTAAGATTTTGACATGTTTTGTCCACTATATCTCAAGTTTTGAAAATTAACAATATCAACATCAAAATAAAACATTTATTGAGGTGCATATAATATATTTTGCTATAAGGCCATGAGTAACCTCAAGTAATATAACAATAACAAACACTTTAGGTAGTCAGCACGGCTTGTAAGCATATGTCACACATGTAATTATTCAGCATATCTTGAATAATGAGCACTGGCAAAACAAATAAGCAATATGTGTGTAATTGATAGGAGGGATAGTAGTCCCTATCATCCACTTCCTACCGATATCATCAAATCACTAGGTATTTGGTTCATACGCCAGGCAGTGGCAGCCAAGTTTGCTCCAAAAATGCATCACAAACGCATTAATCTGATGGTTCCAATGCCCTTACGTTATCATATTACAACAATAAAATAAAAGTAATTCTGGCCCCACTCACTTATTCCAATCTTGTAAAACAGATTTTGCTGCCTTGTCTGAATCAGGTAAGCCTCCCTTTTTAAGTCGCCCGAACCTTTTTGCTAACAGGGAAAGAAATTCATGCACATCTGCATAGTTGGGAAGATTGTAATGGATCATCATCTGAAACAGAAAGAATGGAAGTATGTAAGTTAATGCACTGTACTGACTTAAGTAATTAAAAGCATGACTCATAAATGCAGGCATGAGAGAGATCTGTGAACAGAGAAATGATCTGAAAATAAAGACTGATGTGTTCTATGCATTGCCTGTAATTGTTCTTTTATCTCCTGCAAGTCCTCTGATAACTAAGACCAGAAATGTAATATAAGAATAAATATTCATATGGGTTTAGCCTCAAACATTTAATTAATACAACTTTCAGTAATACAATGACATTTCTATGTGTCGGAACATGTGTACAGATGTTAAATGGTTAAACCTTACAATACATAGTAACAAGTAAATGATAAGAGCCACCTACCTGCTGTTTATTACATCTCTTTAGGATAGCCTCCACAGGTTTAACAGGGTCCTCTAGTGTTTCCACCTTAACGGCATTCCGCAGGATCACATGAGCATCTGACGAGCCAGAAGCCATAACGATGCCGGGACTGTCCAATAGTTTGATGTGTTTGTCTAGCTGGATTTCCTGCATGGACTTGGTCACACCAGGTGTCGCTCCGACGTTACAGGATTTGGAGCGCTTTAAACTGTTGATTATACTACTCTTACCAGTGTTAGGGAAGCCTGTAAGATGTAAAAGAAGGGGTATATACATGATATATGTCAGAGCTCAACATGACCTGGCCCACACAGGTAGTCAGGCAGGGCAAGTTGGACCAAAGATCACATAGTCCCACCAGGCTTTCAGGTTGCCCGGCCAATTTGATAGCAATTACTTTGTTTAACCTTGACAAAGAGACAATAAAAATTTTGTTAACTATAGGTGTGATTTTATTTCAATATTTTTGTTGCCCATTCTATTTCCGCCTTAACCCTTTAAGACTATTCAAGCTTGCCGTCAACTAGATTGTTATTCAAAAGATCCTGTTATGAATGAATGAACCTCTCAATTTTCATTCTAATGATACATGTCAAGCGAGGCAAGTTGATTCAGCTTGTCCGCAATGCTGTTTTTCCATGATAAGATAGTCATGACTATTGAGTTATCTGCTATGTCGAGCCCTGTGTGTGTGTGTGTGTGTGTATTAGGGATGGGGATCGTTGAGAATTCTACGGTACGGTTCGGTTCTCCTTCTACGGTTCGGTTTTATCACGGTTTCCTAAACGGTTTATTAATGACATTTCTTTGATACGAAACTACGCAATGGAATGCGTGGCTCTTGAAAGTTCCTATATACTAGCTCCCTGGGCACTTTCTCTACGCTCAGAAGGCTTCTGAGCATAGTGAAAGTGGGCAGGGTACCAGACTTGAGAGATTTTTAAATGGCTGTTTGATCGTCGCGCTTGGCAGACATTGTGAGGCCAGCGAGGAGGTAGGTGCTGACAGTTTTATTACGCCTCCAGGAACCCTGTGCATGCATAGAAAACCGAACAGTTTAGAGGGAGGTCCGGTTTTTGACTGGTTAACCGCAATGCTCAGGCCGGTTCCCAGTCCCCATCCCTAGTGTGTATATAATAAAGGTTGACCCTGCACAAACAAAAACACTGACACAAGTTTCTGAAAAAAGGTTTGGGATGAATGTTATTAAGCCAGGACATATTAATTAGGGGCAGTTGTAACAATATAAATCACTTACCAACAACTCCCACTCTGATTGCTGTTTTGATATCTTTATTTCTGCAGTAATTGCCAAGGAGTTTCATAAGCAGGTCTGCTCCGAGGCACTTGCTGGACTTGAGCAAATCCTCACTTAGCTGGGCCACTGGCACCCTACTCTGGGACTGAAACACAATGTAAGGAAATGTGAAATGTTGGTCATGTGATGTTCAATATGGTGAGATCAAAATATTTAGCGACAGCAATACACGCATACCTGTTGTTAACCTACTTTCTTAGATAAAATTTCCACCAAAGTTGTGTGCTGTAAGGTATTATCTTGCAGGAACTCCAAATGTTCAATCCAGTTGCCCTAGCCCAGTAGATTCAGTTGACGTGCATTGTATTTATAAATCAAATGCACCCTTTATTGATCAAGAAAATACCATTTGAGGTAAAATATTGCAAATTAGAAACTGTGGTCCTATTCAAGTCAGTTAAAGCAGCAAAGTTAAAGAAAACATAGTTGAATCACCAAGACCTCAGGGATTAGAAAGTACTTAACTAGGAGATTTGTTATTTTGAGTGTGTTACCAGCATCACAGCCTTAATTGTAGTCCCATCAAAACAGCCAAATGTCTAATGAATAGGGTAGCCAATCAAAATCAACAACCTATACACATTCTGCCTGCCAGGCAAATGCCTTTCTTAAGATGCTTACCAAGTTGTCTTTTTGTGTCTGTGTGCATGCTTTGAAAGCCACTGTGGGAAATTCATTCCGAAGATATTTTAACCACTTTTCAACATTATCTTTGGGAACAAGGTCTGAAATGGAACAAACAAAAGATGTGACAAGATTTGAATAAATGACATATAAGTAATGATCTTCTCCTCAAACATAACTTCACCCAAAACTTGACTTCTTATGACAGGTACGGAAAAAAAACTATAGGGCCTTCCAACATGGGGTTCACAATGTCTAAAGAACACTATTGACTACAAAATGTCCAGTGATTACATTAAGTGTAAAACTTCAGTTTCATTTCATGTGGATATATTCTCAAAATAAAGCAATATTTTAAAGAATATTTGATTGAAAGTGAACCTCAACAGGTCTCATAATACCACCTCAAATACTATTCCTAGCTTCTCTATTTGAAGACTTGAGATCTAAGCTCACAACCAGTAATTTAGTGTGCAGGAAACCACAGGGCTATTAACCCACAGTCACTGCATATCTCCATAGAGACCTCAATTTGAACTGAACTGATGTCGACCTAGCGAGGCATTACATGTAGGTGGCCCACACACTGTGCTAAATGGCTTGGCCATGGGGGTAGTCCCTTAACCCTTCCAATGCTAAGGCCACGTTCATTCAAAACACAAGGATGCAAATATTTTTGAAAATCATCTAAAACCCTGCCATGTTGGTATTCATTGGACAGCTCTCGCTGGAGTTCTCTCATATGACTTCCTATTTGTCAGGGTTTCAGAAATCTTTTGGCATTATTTTGTAATGGCTAAATTAGCTACCAGCAGCATAAGGGTTGAAAGAGATGGTTATGTAGATGAACTTACCTATTTTGTTAAGGACGAGCACAAGTCTTTTTGTTTGTTCCTGAGGAGAGAATAGCTTCCTCGACCTGTGGACACCTGCTGCCCAGAGGATCCTGGCATCCAGTACTTCCAGGACCACATCTGCAGCATCTACAACCTACAAACAGACACATACATATGAGAACAATAGACGCCCAAGGGATGATTTGAGAGAGAGAGAGAGAGAGAGAGAGAGAGGAGAGAGAGAGAGAGAGAGAGAGAGAGAGAGAGAGAAGAGAGAGAGAGAGAGAGAGAGAGAGAGAGAGAGAGAAGAGGAGAGAGAGAGAGAGAGAGAGAGAGAGAGAGAGAGAGAGAGAGAGAGAGAGAGAGAGATGAGAGAGAGAGAGAGAGAGAGAGAGAGAGAGAGAGAGGAGAGAGAGAGAGAGAGAGAGAGAGAGAGAGAGAGAGAGAGAGAGAGAGAGAGAGAGAGAGAGAGAGAGAGGGAGAGAGGGAGAGGGAGAGAGAGGGAGAGGGAGAGGGAGAGGGAGAGGGAGAGGGAGAGGGGGAGGGGGAGGGGGAGGGGGAGGGAGGGAGAGGGAGAGAGAGAGAGAGAGATCCTATTTCTGAAACTCTTTCAAAATCAAACACCATCCACTAATCTTTAACCTGTTGTAATTCCCTTAAACAACAATGTGAGGTACCAGAACTTAAATCCTCTAAAATGATCTTTCATACTCTTGATTTTTGTGCTTAGCCAAAGTCTTAGCTTGCAGTCGGATCTCTACCCCTACACCTTTGCCTACTATAACAGGAACAAACATCTTCTATGATTTAGAAAAAACAATCTCCGCAGATTTTGAGTAAGAGCTGGGGAACATTCATGATGGTGCTTTTTGTTTAAATAGTAACTTCTTGCTTTCTGCCATATCAAAATATACAGATTTCACACAAAACATACCTTTTTGAATTCCTTGTAATATGCTTTCAGGGAACTTTCAACTGCCTTTCCTTTCCCTTCACCCGCAGCAAGTGAAGACTCCTGGAATAAGAATAATCATATTTTAATTGATCTATGAATTCAACTACTCTCTACGCAGCTATTTTGGGAACTGGTCACCCAAATGGAATTCATCCTAACATTTCTGATTTTAACATCTACAAAGGTAAACTACAAGAAGATCAGACGTTGTCTTTGTCAGTAAGGCGTCCAGGCATCATTTGGACACCAAAACCCTAATCAAAGTCATTTGTCAGGGGATCCAAATATTTTAATGAGTAATTTTTCAAAAGGTTGATTTCAAGCATATACTTGTTTTTTTTTTATCTCTTAGTATATTATTTTCATTACATGGTATAAAGATATTAAGCCTTCTTTCCCTAAGTAGATACATGTTATTTGGCACCCAGTTCCTAAATCCAGGCTAAGACCCTGCTCATAAATATAATAATTATAAACATAGAGCTTCTTGAGTAACTGAAAGTTATCTTAAAAGTCTTAGCATAGACACCTAACTTGAAATTATGATCACTCAATCATTATATAAGAAATGCTATACCCATTACACTATAATACATACCTTCCTTTCAAATTCCTTGCCTCGTTTCTGGGCATCAGAGACCAGGTTTTCAAGGTTGCGTTTCTTGGCCAACATAGTTGCCCTGTTTGCCTTCCTCCTCTCTTTCTTTGCTTCTCTTTCGTCTTCCCGCTGTCAATTCAGAATTACAAGAGCATGAAATATATTTAAGTATAATATAGGATTAGAATATGTCTAAACATAGATGAATGTAGCTATATGCAATTTCCACAATCTTACTTTTGAATTGGCATACCATGTACTGTAATTCATTTCAATTATTCTTAAACAATATACTGTTGAAATATGAAAATCTGATTTTTATCCAATGACGATTGTTTGACCCATTGTTTTCATTCATTATTTGCTGCCTTCAACTCCTCCCCTGCAGCCAAATAAATCAGAGTAGAATATACCGGTGGACAAATCTCAAATAAATTTATAAAATCATTAGCTCAAAGTTACATTAATTTTTATTGGAATAAGATATGCTCATCAGTAATAAACCTTTCCATCTTCGATTTATTTTGGTAGAAAAATATAAATACATAAACATTTTTATTTTTCAATGTCCAAGAAAACCTACTCTACAACCAAAAACCATATTTGAGCAACTTATCTATATACTGATAAACTAAAATTTTACCTTTTTCTTCCACTCTTCAGCCTCCTTTAAGACTTCGTCCTTGAAAGGTAAACTGTTTGGCACACCTGGGTCTCTCTTCTTTTGTTTTGCTAAAGACACAGTTTTCTTCTCTTCTCTACTTTTCTTTTTGTTATGTGCTCTCACCTGAAATATTCCAAATAGTACATTTTATAAATAAATGAAATAAAGAAGTTCCTAATTATAGACCAAAGTTCATGTTTTTTACACGATAGTCCTGCTCTAGATAACCAGGTTAATCAGTCATTTTATGGATCCTAGTTCAGAAATAAAACTTTGAAAATCTTGGTTGAAATCTTTAAGTATGGACAACCTTCTGTGGCTCCAACAGTCAACCCAAAAATCATTCCAGGCATTTACTTCGAAAACGTCACATTCACCATCCGGCGCCTGTTTAGACAAGGAAAACGACCTGTACACGCCACGACACAGATGAGTTATCATTGTACAAAACATATTGTAAATACACGCTTCGCTCTTTTTTGAAGCCATGCTTCTTAAACAATTCTGCCATTATCAGAATTGTACACTTTTAATATGTTAAGAATTGAGGCCTTCCAGTAAAAGGTGGTGTCCAAATATTGAAGTCCTGGAGCACAAAAAAAAAATGCTTCTGGGGGCTGGGGCACAGCAGTATTTGGTTGTCGCCGTACAACAATCATTCTAAATAATTCTATGGCAATAATAGTTTGTGAAAGTGGCACATCTAATACTCTCATTTGGATATGATTTTGAAATATTTCCTCAGTTAAAGAGTGATTGATAACTAGTGTGGCCTCGTCGCACATTTTGAGACCTGTCGCTCGCTGACCAGTACGACAGTGGGACATCCCTGCCGCTTCGCTCTTTTTCAAAGCCATGCTTCATTAATGATTATGCCCTTGTAAATCCTAGCTTTGTTCTTTTTTGAAGCCATGCTTCATTATATCATTGTAAATCCTAGCTTCGCTCTCTTTTTCAAAGCCATGCTCCTTCATATTATGAAAATATCAAGCCCCTGTCATTTCCAGTTCTTGTCACTAGACTAGTCTGTCTGACTCAAGTGTGGCAACCGCTTTTTCCACTTTTTTTGCACAATACGTTCAAGTTTGATGTCCAAACTTGGCAAACCTCTTTGGAGCTCTACCGCGTGGATGGCAAACTCGAACATTTTGTTACAAAAAATGGAAAAAGTGGCCTGCCAAGCTTCAGTCAGACAGAACCTCTACTATAGTCTGTCTGACTCGAGTTTGGCAATCACTTTTGCCACTTTTTCAACATTTTGCGGAGCTGAGACAAAAAATATGTTTGTACAAACACGTAGTAGTGCTCCAAAGAGGTTTGCCAAGTTTGGATGGTAAACTTGAACGTTTTGTCACAAAAAAGTGGCAAAAGTGATTGCCAAACTTGAGTCAGACAGACTAAAGAGTAGAGGTATCTCAGGTAATGAATATACTTTAATATCATTATGTAGAGCAACAGGAAGTAACATCTTGTTCTACAGTGTTGTCACCCAGCTGGCTGTGGCAAAAAGGGATCCAAGAAATGAGTCTGCTTTAACTTTTTCATTTCTGTAAAGTGTAAACCCATCTCTCAACCAAATATCTAGATTAACCAATGGGCAATGACCATGTTGTCAGTGTTTTGAAGTGGGAAGCTTACCTTCTTCTCGATTTTGTAGCGCTTCTTTGCTGAAACACGCTTGCTCTTCTTTTCTAAAATATAGGTATAAAAGAAAAGTGTCAAATCATGTCATTTATTCGGGATTACATGTTGCAAATACAAAATAAACATTAGATAAACAGTGCACTCACTGAAAAATTGTCGGACCATCTTGAACGCACGTGTATTCTAGATTTACCCACAATGCACCGTAATGATTTTTATTTTTGATATAGATATCTCATTTATTTAGTTCAGAATTTGATTTTCCCATTATATTTTTTACTGTAAAGGGATATATTTTGTTTCTTTAGATTATTTTGTCTTTAGATGAAAACATTATTGTAAATTCTCGCGTTTGCGTTTGTTTGCCGGAGATCACGCATTCAAAATGGCGGCTTTTTGAACGAAGTCGTCTTGTGTGCACGTTTTACCTTTAAATTATCTCCAATATTTGGATCTTCGAGCACAATAACGGTGAGAAGCAGTTTTTCTAAATGTTTTTGTTAAATATGCCAGGTTTGGGTGAAAATGCGTCACTAAATATGGGTAAATATTAAGAAACCATGACCGGCTCGATGTGGTTTCTTTGTTGTGATTTGGTTTCGGCTTGGCCTCATTTTATTGAAGAAATGAAGCATGATGTGCTGTTTTGATATTTCCTTTATTGTGTTTAAAATTGTGTTTAGTTTTTAAATGACTGAAGGTGAACTCAAATTTGATCATGGTGGCAAACTCGGGATGAAATTTTGGTAAGAAAATATGGAGCATCCATTATGTAGAGACATCCATTTATAGCTAGAAAATATTGATTGTTTTAGTTCACTCAGTCTCAGTCAATTAAGTAGGATTGTACTTAGCTGAATGCCACATAGTCGTGTACATATTTATTTATTTTCTTCAGTTTTTTTATTATTATTGCCTCTATGTTTACAAAACGGGTGACGTCCCTTAATAAATAATTTGGTGATTTACTGGATTGATGCCAATCATGGATATACAACATGGAAGAAAATTGAGGCCTGTGTTTCTTGTGACGAGGGTTGCTTTGGCGGAGCAATTTTGGATTAAAGGAAGGGGGAAGGGAAGGGATCCTCCATTCGATCAGGAAAGGGGGACCTGCAGTATGTTTAAGAACAAGAGGTACAAGCCATTGAGCTAATGTGTGCATCTTCATCTGGACAGTTATTCATAAGGTGTGGCACTAAACTTGCTTTGTTGTTACATACAGAGCTTAGCTTGATTGATTCTACACAAAATGGTCAGTTTCTGTTTACACAAATCACCTTATTTGGGCTGGTATCAATTTACTTGGCATTAAACAGGCACCAACATAAGTACTTGCCCCTGCAAGTGAATTCTTGAAAAAAGGGGCTTTCAGGCAAGTACATTTTAGTTTTCACTTGCAAGCCTGAATGGGCAAGCTGATTTTCTGATCATTAATTTTGTCATGGGCTAAAAGTATAGAGGAAGACATCAAGAAGATTCATACTTACATGTATTATATTTTATACATAAGTATATGTTGTGGAAGAAACTCCAAACTGGACAGTAGGTAAAATGCTAATCCTGCAAGAAGAAACTGCAATTACAGCCTCTTACCATTGTCTCGATGTAATCTAATTAAAGTTTAAACCTAATGTAAAATGGATTTTAAGAAAGTAACATTTATAAAGTTCTAATTAAGGCGGGAGATAGAAAAAGAAAGAACACTAGGGTTGGGGGTTTATCCCATATGGGACATTTTTTATCACATTCATAGTCTTGGCCAGCAAGCATCTAGGGGTTATATGGACATCCAAACCCTCAAAAAACACCCCTCAGGACACCCCAAAACTAATGAGTAATTTCTTAAGATGTCATTTTCCAACGTAATCAAATTTTCCTCATCCCAATAAAAATCCCAAGGCGTTTTATATGGATATCATGCCTCATTTCTTGTTAGTAAATATGTGTAAATGGTTGAAATTAATCTAAGAAAATTATGGTCTCGCTTGAAATATAGGAAGCACAAAAATTTTGCAAATTTTGGGCACAGTGTTCCTAAATCCTGGCTAATACACTGATCATTGAGCATCCTATTTTTCATAATTTTGATTTGTTTTTAAGAAACATTGTAATTAATGGTAGGATTCCTATGGTAGGAAACAACATTTTTTTGTGATTTTTTATCTGCCAGGAAGAATAGTAGCAGGTAATTTGGTGATAATTATTAGTGGTCGCACGATTAGTTGAAAACTTGAGCATTCAGTTGTGGCGAAGTTTTCCCGCCTCATCCACTTAATATATATTTTTTATTTCTACAGATATGGGACCGAAAAGGAGGAGGCCTTCTCAGGCGACTGATGATAGGAGTGAGACATCTGACACATCTCCTAACACGACTCCACAGATGAAAAGAAGGAAGAAGTCTGTTCAATATGACCCGGTAGGTTATTTTTGTACTGGTCAACAAACCTATAATAATATATTTCCTGTTGTACAGCAATCTATGCCAGGGGTGAATTGCTAATAATTTATCTAGGGAAACTGGAGAATTTAGTTTGCATTTAGTTATGTATGTACATATATAGTTTATATTGACTGTAGGGATTCTACAAAGATATATATCATAGTGGAAATTGACATAATGATGAGGCACTACAAAATTATTTACGCATAAGCAACTGAAAAAAGTACTCTGGAACTAATTAGTATAACTCTAGTAAAAAACTCACTGTTCAAATATGAAAAAAGTAAAAGGTCTTTAATTCATAGTCCTATTCAGTAATATGGTCATTGTCGCCACAAGGGATTGATTTACAGATGAGCAGAATACTGTTACCTATTTTAGAAATATTGATATAAAGAAACATAATTACATATATTCAATCATTTTTTGAAATAAATGAAATAAAGGCTTAACTGCAATCCATTAACTTTTGTACATACCTGTTCTGTAATCAAAGACATGTGATAAGTCTTGCTCTAAGGTTAAGAAGGAATGAAAATGACCTCAAAGTAGTTTGGTTGTAGAAGAAATAAGATAGTCTAATGAGGTTTTCAGTTTTAAACTAAAATCAATGTTAAAATTGGTTTATTGTCTGCTTACTCATCCTCACATTCATTCACGTTTTTTTGCAAGTTTACAGAAATTTTTGTGTTAAAATACATGATAGTACTCACTTCATCATGTATATGCTACATGTGTACAGTGTTTTATAAAAAGATGTGCAAGAAAGATATATAAAGAAACTAAGACATGTCTGATTCATTGAATTCCATTAAATGTTTATTATCCAGAAAAAAACTGTTAAAAAAGAGAGAAAGGGAAAAAAGCTGGTAAACCTGAGCAAATGTGTCATGAATTGGGTTTGTGCATTTCTTTTTTAAACTAACTTATTTATGAGGTGTTTTATGGAAATAAGTATTCTAACTGTCAGATACATTCCAGATACCCTTGAGCGATAAACTTTCAGATTATTTAATATGGTTGTTGGTTGATGTACCTTCACATTTTGAAATTCTGTTTATGATTTATATGCAGTTATATAGTGTGAAGTCCAAGATTGTGATAAGACATTGGACAAATTCTATGTACTGCATCTCTTGATATTCCAAAAAGTTTGTTTAACCATTGGAATATTTTGTAATAAACCTGATATGTACGCAATTAAATGAACTAATCTGACCCTCCAGTAATACTTAAACTACTGCAATTTTACCTGATATATAACCAAATTTTATTAGGTTTGTCATATTTGTATTTAATTGCCTTGACTGACTTTGGGGAGATCTATTCCTTTTCCTGATTACCTGAATCCAGTTGCATTGGTTGTGACTTGTCTCCTTGATGAGGTGACACATTATTGAGGCATAGGTTTGCCAATTCTGTGTAGATTTCTGAAAAAAGATATATTAATATTATAGATCAATAAAAAAGTTAATACATTCACCATCCTTATTGCCATACCCAGTATCCTGCTTAGTATTTAATGTTGAATTTTAATCTTTGAAAAGCTGAAGTTATATAAGAAAAAATGTGTGTTGTACATAGTATAATTTTTCCTAACAATTTTTTCTTTTGTTCTTATTCTCCTTTTGAAACCTTAAATTCTTTTCAACATATTTGGTGTTTGTTTGTTTCTGAATTTACCTTACAATTAAACCAGAGTGACAAATACATACATTTATGCACTAAAGAAAATGTATCTGGTCTCACAACGTTTCTATGATTAATAAGTTCAACAGATTAGAACTTAACAAATCTAACTGTTTAGATATTTCTTTTTTCTTCAGACTGAGAAATGATTTAATAAAATCTTTAGCAAAGTTAAATGTTAATGTTAATCAATATTATTTTTAGTTAAATGGGTCAACTTTTTATTCCAATGTAGTTTTGTTGTAATGCGTTTACCCTATCCTGACTTGTGATTTAAAACCTCAACCTATTACACCTAATGACCTCTATTATCTCTTACTTTATCTTTGTAAATATTTTGGTCAGGAATTTGAAAAAAAATCCATATCAAAAGTATAAAAAAACACTGAAATGAATTCATTCCTTTCAAAATGTTTATAAGTAGATGCAGATTTATTATTGTGATAAATCTGAAAGTCTAGTCGTAAGATCTAGCACCCCAAATGTTCCACAAGTACCCATTCTTTGTTGCATTGTTTTAAAATCCCAGCTAATCCTGTCCTTGAGTGATGCTTGCTGATTTATCGACTGTTTTGTGGTGTTACTGTTTTGTGGTGTAATGATTCTTATTCACGGTTCCTCTTTTCTTTGTAATAGGTTGAGATATGTCAAGAGCTCTACACTATCATCAGGGAGTACCGATCAGAGGATGGTCGACTTCTGTGTGACTCCTTTATGAGAGTACCCAGTAAAAGGTAAGTACTCAGTCATTTCATTCTACCACAAGAAAGTATCTTAGTACATAAAGTATTGTGTATTTTGGTCAAAAGCAATAACCGTTTATTCTCAATCATTGCATATTTAACTGTGTGTTGACACCATCTTATTTTTTCTGCAAATTATATCTATATCCCGGGTTTGATATTCATTTGTGTCTTATTTCACATTAATTTGCAACATGGATCAACTGACTTAGATTGTTCTTGCACAGCGTGATTAGTCTCTTTTAATTCTCATGAAAGGTTAATAATTCTAAGTAAATTTGCATATTTAACCTCATGGCTTTTGGTTTATCTTTTTGCATTATTTCCCTTTTGGTCAAACTTCTGTTGTGTGAAATTCTGACAGGTTTTAATACAGTATTTTTTCTCTTTTTCCAAAAATTCCAGAAATATACAGTCAGTTGTGAAGTTGTCACATTTAATTAACTAATTGACTCAGTAAACCTTTTGTAGTATAATCCCTACTGAGTTCTATTACCACCACTCTCCTTTCACTACACTTAATGACTTTTCCTCGCAGGTCTTCGCCTGAATACTACAATGCCATTGATACCCCAATGGACCTGCTGAAGATCCAGCACAAGTTGAAGAACGATGAGTACGATGACATCGAACAGATGACTGTGGACTTCGAGCTCATGATTGGTAATGCTAAAGCTTACCACAAGGTAGGAGGAGTACGTATACCCATACCGCATGGCAGGCACCCCGGGAGAAGCTGCTTCGCTTGCTTTTATCTTCATTATATTATATAGTGGACCACAAAAAGAACTTGTGTTCAGGGTTGCAAGACTTAAGCTGTGAAGATTCCCTACATTATTGTCAAATTTGGAATCTCGATTTTTGTCTCATTTTCTGCCATATTGTGGCTAGTTCATGACTAGTCAGTTGTAAGTGTTAGAGGAAACCGGAATACCCAGTGAAAACCACTGCCTAGTCGCAAGTCACTGGTAACTTTCTCACATGCCCCGGCCAGGGTTCGAATCTGGGTTGTGGTTAGAGAGAGTTAGCAGTCAGTGACATTGTTGTCATCTTTATTCAAAATTTATTCTTAAATTTCTGTATGTAATACCCCAAAATTTCATGTTTGTCTTTTTTTTGACACCCTGACTCAAAAACCTAACTGAGGCCCTGCATGTTTGCTCATTCACTGTTATTAACAGTGTATAGCACTGTATACAATGGTGAATTGAAAGCTCCTATTGATTGAACCTCATAATAATCATGACTGATCATTGCCTCAAAATTGCATATTTCTGAGTGCTCATGGGAGTGGTTTGTAAGGCTGAACACAAGCTTTTTTATGGCCATATGTAGGTTATAATGGTATATCAGGTTGGTATAGTAAATATAGCATGAACAACCTAGGAATAGATTGAGTAACAGCCTTAAGCAGCTGAAGTTGTGAATAATTAATATAGACTTGCTAGCAAAGTGTTAGTTTATTGTTGCTAGTGTATAGTGAACAACCTTCTTTACAAGTAATACACTGAGGAAGTCAACTTTTTCTACATGCACATAATCTTTTATGGATTTAGAGTGAATCCTAAATGGTTTGAATTTCCCATTAAAGAAAGTATTGATATTAATCATTGACTTCCTGATGTTGTGTGTCTATCAATTATATGTGGTCCATGTAGCTGTGTGCTTCAGTATGATATGATATTCCTTTGTAAGTCATTCAGTCAGTGCATAGCCGTAGCCAGAATTTGGAAAGTCGTGCCCAAAATTGTGTATGGGTGTCCTGATGTGGTATTTTTGAGGGTTTGGATGTCCAAATGAAACACAGAAGCCCTGCTGGCTTAGACACTGGTCAGTGCATTCCACATTAATTCTCCTTTCGGTATTAAGGTGATAATATCATATGTATGTTTCTGAACATAGCACTTCCAGGATGTTCTTTTATGGAGGCACTGCAAAACAATTTGATAGAACTTTAGAAATTTGTGATATTTTTCATGTTTGGTCATAACACATAATAATATTGACTGATGAAGGGAACTAGATTTTTCAATGAATTATGTATGTGTACATCAGGGTTCAATCACAAAGAATCCTGTTTATTGAGACAACAATTAAAAGTGTTATCCGTTATTTTCAAGTTTCTATCTCTGATGTGGTTGTGTTACGCAACAGATGGAAACATGAAAACATAAAATGACATGTTTCATGTGATATTTGTCTCTAACAGAAGATGCGTTGTGTTTTCCAGAAGACGTCCCAGACCTACGAAGATGCCTGTGAGCTGTGGGAGGTGTACGTAGACGCCAAGAACGATCTGATCTCGGAGGCGCTGGGCGACGCCCCCCAGAAGAACGGGGATGACGCCGTGGAGGACGAGGAGGAGGGGGAGGAGACTCAGGAGAGTGTGGTGGATGTGGAGAGCAAGGAGAATGAGGTAGATGCCGATGATGAGGAAGATGAGGAGGAGGAGATGATGATAGGAAATGAGGATGAGGATGCTCTAAAAGAGGAGTATGGTGGGCCTGAGCAGAACGGTGGGCAAACTCGCGAAGTGACGGGGGAAGTGAGTGAGAAATCGGCAGGGGTCGTCAGTGGTTGATCGTCCGCTGGTCGGCCCGCCGCATGCTGCATGTTGTTCTAGGACTATACTTAGGCAGGACTGCGCTCGCTCAGCCCACTTCTTCTCCTTAACCCTTTCATGCCCAGAGACCATCCTGATAAGAAAACAACACAAGTAACTTGTAAATTAGATATAGATAAACAAAATAATCTAGGGAGACTTGTGGTAGGGGTTCGGATTGACATTTTTCCTAAAATATTTTTTCAGAAAAAAGGTACTGCTCACAAAGATATTACAAAAAAAGTCTGGGCATTTTAGAGACTACTGGCATGAATAGGTAAACCTATTCATCCATGCAACGGTCCAAAAATGCCAAACAAATTTTGATGACACCTGTTTGATCTGAGCTTAAAATATTAGAAGGTAAATGTGAATCTGAGCACAACCTATGTATGAATTAAATTTAGTGCCATTTAATTCTTTATTCCCAAGATTTTTTCAAAATTATGATAGCATCTAAACTCTGGGCGTGAATGGGTAAGTAAGTCTTCAGTGTTGTATTCTAATGGTCTTTCCTCTGAGGTGCCCAACTCTTACCAGCACTCTTAAAAACCTACTTTTATTTATTCAGATCTCTTGGTGACTTTAAAGTTATCCCTTCCTAATTCTGTGCTACCAATACATGGAATTATCTCAAGAAAAATAATTTTAGCCTATGACCACTTTAGATTATTTGATAATTGAATACTGTCCTGTTTGTGGTCTTGTTGTGAGTTACCATTATATTCATGTGTTTTTGTTGGTGCATTGGGCATCTCAGTCTTTGCTGGACCTTCAGGAATCTACCTCCTAGCTCAAAGCTTTGTATCCTCATTTTCCCACTGTGTAGAATTCTCCTTTGATGTGTGTTAGATGTTTTATATTGTTGTTCAGAATCTTAGAACATGGTGTCAATATTGGGGTTTCACCCAGATCTAGGTATTAGCATATCTGGATCACTTGTAGCTTATTGCCAAATTTTTATGTGGCAGGTTTGTGCTTTGTTGGAAAAATGCATTCTCAATTCACACAAATAATACAATCTTCTTTTTTGACCAGAATCATCTGGATGTAATTGTGTTTCTATAACTTTATCTTGGATTATAAGTTTACCATATATCCATCATAGTGAGTGATCTGAAAATGATAGTGAGTTATGCCAATCTGAATGTGTATTTTGACTTGCCTATTCTAATTATATGAAAGTGTATTTAGGATATCAAAATTTGATAGATTGAAAATATTTCTGTACATAAACATTGTCATGTATTACTTTGACCTTATGTAATAACATAGTCATAAATGTGATT
>OZ012687.1:23825780-23985780 GCA_963942565.1 Maea johnstoni
CCCCCCCCCCCCCCGCACACACACACACAAAAAGGTCATAATTGAAAATTCTACATAGAATTTTTTTCCTGTGTGAATAGGTGTTTTTCAGGAAACTACTTGGCCATAAGATGGGCCGGACGTCTCTTGTCCCTAACCCTTATTAAGAATCTACTCTCAAGTATTCTAAAAGATTCAAGGAGAATATCCAAGACAGCATGCACATTTCTGGCTCAACCTGATACAAAATTAGATTTTTGAGTAAAGGTTTCGATTATTGTGTTGACTGTATCACCGTCTTTGTTTTAGAATGGCCACTTTGCCAACTTGAGAGAGCTTGAGATGGACCTAGATCTGGTGTTCAATAATGCCCAGCAGTTCAATGATTATTGTGTTGACTGTGTCACCGTCTTTGTTTCAGAATGGCCACTATGCCAACTTGAGAGAGCTGGAGATGGACCTAGATCTGGTGTTCAATAATGCCCAGCAGTTCAATGACGTCAACAGTCGTTTGTCAAAGGTAAGCTGAAGGAAGCGATGGGGGCAATGTCCCTTTATTTCAGCATATACAGTCAAACCTGCTTAACCCTTGCTGCTGCTGGTGGCTAATTTGGCCAATACCAAATGACGCAAAAAAACTAAAAAATGACTGAACCCCTGGCCCATGGGTACTCATCTGAGAGTACTCAGCGAGAGCTATCCAATGAATACCAAAACAACAGGGTTTAGATGGTTATCTAAAATCATTGCATCCTTGTGCTTTGGGCGAAAGTAGCCTCAGCATTGGAAGGGTTAGTATAACACCTATTTTGAAAGCCCATGTCCCTATAGAGACAATGTGACATTTAGCATGGCAATATAATTCATTTGTTAGTAGAGACCATCTCCCTCTTAAGTCCACTTTTTAGACATCCTGTGGGCGGTCTTTTTAAGTGAGTTTGACTGTACATTGCAATATCTGTGTTTCTGAGTATAATATTAGTAAGCACTTGTGCTATTTTTGTAGTGGTTGGTTTTGTTCTATCCCCTGCAGTAGCAGGTATTGTATGAAAATAATTATGAAAATATATAAGACTTACGTTAGTCAAGTGATTTCGCTTCAATTTTGGAGAACTGCACAAAGCATGAATTATTTATCATATTCACATTATCACACTGTCTATAATTTTGTTGCAATAATTCTAAGATACTGGAAATACAAATACAATTAAGGATTTCTCATCGTTTTTGAGTAACAAGGGTGAGTTTCTAATTGTCAGTGTTGGCTCAAAATGTTGAACAAATTATGAGAAAGCCCGAAAGACTTTGGTGATTCTTTTATCAAATAATTGATGTAACAATTGACATAATATTTTCTCCTATTAATTTGAAAAAATATTTCGATTAAATTGATTCTCCTCATATCACTTACATCCCCACCCTGCAGACCTTTAATTTGCAGTGTGTCTTTCTTACTTTATGTCTGGTTCTTTATGTGGTTGTTCTTGTTCTCTGGCTTGCCAGGATGCGGCGCGGCTGCAGATGTTCATGCGCAGCAGGAAGAAAGAGCTGGAGAAATACGAGGTCAAGGTGAGTAACTACAACTAGTCCTCTTACCTGTAGTCATCCACCTCCACCCACCTGACGGGAGGGGGGGGGGGGGGGGGGCGGAGCACACCAATACACACAGCACCCTTATTATGCAACCAAATATACAATTATTCAACCCGGGGCATGTGAGAAAGTTGCCATTGACTTTATTATGCAGTGGTTTTTGCTGGGTATTCCGGTACCACAATAACTGGCTTGTCACGACTAAGGTGCAATTTGGCAGAAAAAGTGACGAAAATCAAAATTCCAAATTTGAATAATTCAACCTATTTATTCCTGTGGACGGTCAAAACAGCCTGACTAGCATATGAGAAAGTTGCCAGTTACTCGGGATTAAAATGGTATTCATTTCATTTGTCAAAGAGTAAAACCATGATATTATTTGCTTGATGTGAGTTGTCTATGATTTCTCATTTTATTCCCATAATAACACTATGACTTGGTTTAGAATGTGAATTAGCCTGTTCTTTTGTCTGGCTCTATGGTATTTTTGAAAATAATGTAAAAGTATGGTATGAATTCATATCCTATTTGATGGAGAGTTGTTGGTTTGATTTAGATTATGACTGTTCTATTTGTAATTCCGAATCGGTTGATTAATTTTCATTCTTGAAGGTTGTGTTAAGATTAAGAAATGCAGTGATGCTCTTAACCCATTATCTGCGTGTGATAAAAGCATTTAGGAAAATAGAAAAAAGGAAATGCACACTAGAGTACTTGATGCATTCAGAAATTATATGAAAGACACATACTTATCAGCAGCATATCTTGGCAAAAGCTGGTTTCCTTAGCTCTTATTAGAGTCAGGAACTTAGTAAATGTTATCATAATCCATTTTCCTTATGCACTTGTTAAGTTATAAACATGTATATCCACAGGCTGTTTGGTCTACCATGCTGAATATACTAACTCCTTTTTACCTTGAGTTTTTTTGCTTTTAAACCAGTGTTGCTTACACCCAATTTATATTTTTTTATACTAAGGCCATAGGAGAAGTCTGCACCAATGAATCTAGATGTTTTCTTGTAACTGTTGTGAAGCCATTTAAATCTGAGGTTGATAGATTTGTTTCTTACCCCAATGCTGGTAAAGGGCGACTAGGGCTGAACCCTTTATCTCCAAAAAGGCCTGCATGGCCTTAAACATACACTTAAAAGAAAAAGGTTATATTTTAATTCAAAATAGTTCAACTAGTTCTGTAATTTGAACTCAATTATCTCACTTTCATTCTGCATTTATCATAATGCAGTTTTTAGCAGGTATCATTTTCCTTTTTCTTTTTTTAACCTTTCATGCCTGGAGATTTTCTTAAAAAAGGTTGTCTGGACCATAGATGTTTTTGTAAATAATTTTGAAATAATGATAAAATCACAAATTATTTGATGGAGAGTTGTGAGTTTCATTTTGATTTGCATTTCTTCTTCAAATATTTTATGAAAATTCCTTTCGTTAGAGAGATATCACAAAAATAGTGAGGCGTTCTTTTTTGGCGCTCAAG
The DNA here is from genome assembly GCA_963942565.1 of Maea johnstoni. Taxonomy (NCBI): domain Eukaryota; kingdom Metazoa; phylum Annelida; class Polychaeta; order Spionida; family Magelonidae; genus Maea; species Maea johnstoni. The sequence goes on from OZ012687.1 coordinate 23,828,848, forward strand.
GTATAAATAAGTTCAGATCATCTGTAGGAAGAATGGGTCCAAGTAATCCCTAATGTTCAGAATGCAGTTTTATTCAAAATTATTTATTTGCAAATGTGTCATGGCTACCCTACTTAGGAAATGAGCTCTAACACTTAAAAAGCACCTCAAAATCAGACCAGCAACTCTCTGAAAGCACAAATGCACTATGAAGATAGAAATGAGGGTTTAAAACACAGATGTGTTTACTTGAACTTACTACCACAACTCCGTTTTATTATTTACCCCTATGAACTAAACCCTTTGTTTGTTTTGCAGCCTCCTCATATATTTTAAGTGAATAAGTTTGTTTTTGAGTCGAGAATTACAAATGTCTCACTACTTAAAGAATTTTGTTTTAATATATGATATAGTTTTCTTTCAGATGGTCATGCATGTCACTCGATTCCCCATCACCCCTCACTTATTAATTCACTAACTATTTTTCCTGTGCAAGAACTGCACCTTTTTCTGTTCCATGAGTTTGGTATGCAGATAGATTCCACCATTTCACTGCTGCTATCAGCCATGGACTATATAATATACATATAAAACCAGCGAGTCTGCAGCTGGTGTCGCTTCCAAATCACTGCACCCTCGCCTTAAGGAACATCTTGATCAACTTAGCAAAACTTCTTGTTCGTTTTTCTTGAAGTGGGAGACCAGAGTTGAAGAAAGTGGACGGATCATAATTAAGGTACAAGTAACTTCCATATTTGGGCATAACGAGGCTTTTACCAATGAGAGCGTCTTTACCTTTTATCTATACAACTAAAGAACTTCCATATTTGGGATTAATGAATCTTTGAATGAATGATAGATGGCGGCATCTTTGTAATTTACTTGCTGTTCATTCTATCAAAATAGTATATCATAGCGATGATTCTTCTATAGTCAAATCTTTGTGGATGATAAATTAATTATCTTCTGAAAATATCACTGTCCACATTACTGGCTGATGGTTTAATTACAATGAAGCTCTCAGTAGATTCATAAGGGTTAATTGCTAGCTTAAGTTTGACAGATAATAAAAGAAATTGGAATAAGAGAAATATGTCGATAGTCATCAATGTTGCTAACATCATCTAGATAGTCTGTGTGATTGGTTCCCTTTCCTCACTTCTCACTTACTCACTTCATCCCATCTTCTACTAACTGCTAAATAGGAGAAATTTGCAAAGAACGAGATTGCAAATCTTATTCTTCATTGCAACAACAAACCCTCTCTAAAATATTGAATTTTCTTAAATTTCCTTTCTGGACTATCTCAAGAAATTGACACTTTCTATTGCATGGCATCTTTGTTTTCTTTTTTGTTGTTTTTGAATAATCACAAGAGTGATATGTTTCTCCACATGTAGTGTAGTAAAATCACCACTACTTTGTCAAGTCTTTGACGTATGTTTATTAACTTATGCATTAATCATTTTCCTTTATAATCTGCAACCTTTCCTGTGTTATTACTTCATTTCAATTTGACTTTAACCCATTTCTGCCAAAACAGCCTGACAAATTAATCTTTCAGGCAAAAGCTGAGTTGGGAAAATATTTGAAGGAGAAATGTAGATAAGAACATTTTCATCAACCCTTCTTCAAACTTTTTGTAAAATGATTCTTTATTCCTAAGAAAATTTTTAAAGTATCATGGATCCAGACGGCATTTTCAAAAGAAACTCTCATTAAACTTAAATGGGTTAAACCTATCATGTAGCTGTGTTAATGTGGAGTTTATCGTCATTCACGCTGATAGCACTAGGCTGGTCCTACAGCCTTCACTTTACTAGCACAAAGGTACATCCAGTAGGGCATCAGGTTATTCTCGGAAAAGCAAGCCCACCATACTACTAAATGTTTAGTCAAGAATTTCTGTATCTGATCATTTCTCAGGACACCTGAGAACTCTACAAAGTGATGTATTAGTTTTTTTGCAGTAATTGCAACAATGGAAGTGGTTAGTTGTAGGTTTGGATACCTTTAGGAGGAGCCAGTACTGGTACCGGTATCAATATTGTTTCAAAAAGTACAGTATCATACCATTTCATTCCTTTAGGGTACCCTTAGTGATATTAACCACTGTGATGGTATCATTTGTTAGGGATTGTCCAAGATCCTAAACATGACTATTCATGATAAAATTTATAAGGTAATAATGCAATAAAGTACTGTCATGGTTAAAATACTGTACCATTTCATTGGTACCAATTCCGTGCCTAACTGTTTCATCCTTACAGGTATCTATCCCTAGTCAATTGTAGACTGCACCTAGGTTGAGTGTGCTTTTTTTGTCCTCTTCTGGGAAGCTTGATGCTTAAATCCTTCACACCTGCAACACAGAAGTGGGCTTAAAACATATTTTCAAGATCAAGGCAAAGAGGAAGTGACTCATTTCTGAAAATATCTGACACAATGCTTTTTGGGCCAGCCCTGGTGCCTGAATGTTTTAAGATGTTGCTATAACAGCTTGCTGTCTGTAACTACTGCCTGGGTTCTATTCCCGGCTGGTGCATGTGTAGTGAGAAAGTTGCATTTGAGCTGCTGTTATATGTTGGGTTTCACCAAAAAGTGATGATAATCGAAATTTCCAACGTGCTTTGAGGATAATCCTTTAACCCCTATGCTGCTGGTGTAAAAAGCTGAAAAATGACTGAAACCCTGGCATATGGGTACTCATATGAGAGTACTTGGTGAGAGCTTTCCAATGAATACTAAGATGACAGAGTTTAGATGGTTTTCAAAAATCTTTGCGACCTTGTGCTTTGAATGAAAGTAGTCTCAGCATTGGAAGGGTTAATGTTTGACCATTTGGTTGCTGTTGGTGTGAATGGGTTTTACCCCTTCATCTATCATACCCACTCATTATATACCCCCTTATTTGGATACAGTCTTTCTCAGCTGGATGATGACTTGTCGTAACAATAGCCTATTGTCTTCAGAAACAAGAGGATGATGATGACCATGGCAGCAAGAAAAAGGTGCGCCGAAGCATAGGAGATGACAGTGCGAAGAAACCCGCCCGGAAATCGCTCTCGCCCGAGGAAATCCTGAAGAGACGACTGTGGCTGCTCTTCAACCATATCAAAAATTATGAGGTATTTTCACTTTGTTTTTTAAGGGTTCTTGTAAGATTTTTATACTACTTTAATCCTCCTATGGTGATTCCTCTTGCTCAGTGATTTGGAAAGTGTCACAGAGATGCCACATTGGTAAAGCCGGGATATAATGCAATACATATCATTATGCTTTCTAAGCATTGGCACCTTTAAAATTTTCTTGATACGGTATTGATATTTCCTTAACACTGTGATACCTTAACTATATTTTTAATGATAATCTGCTAATATGTAGCAAATCTCCTTCGCGTGAAGACGTCAAGGTCGCAATTAAGTCAATTTCATATATATTTTAAACCTTAAACAATTCAATATAAATATTTTCAATTCAATAATATTTCCCATTTGATACTGGTATTTGGTATTGTATCGAGTACTGGTACCTAAACCTAATGTTTCTTGTATTTTTGCAGGACAATGGTCGTCGTTTGATCTGTATTTTCATGGTGCTGCCTTCCAAGAAGGAGTACCCTGACTACTACCAGGTGATCTCTGAACCCATAGACATGACCTTGATAGAGGGCAAGATCAAGGCTGACAGGGTAAGGCAATGTATTATACACACTCCAAGCCTCAACGCTAACTCAAAATGATACTGGCCCTGTAGGACCAGTAACACCTACTATCTACTGGTCCTGCAAAATGTTTACTGGTCCTACATTTTTTCTTTCACATAACAAGAAAGAACATTGCATAAGATTCCCCACAACATTTATCTTCATAAATTTTATCTTCATGAAAATGATTTGAAAATTTAATGATTAAAAAAAAATAATAGGAAAGCTAAGAAAAACAAACTATAAATTGTAGTGCATCATTAATCGTTTATCTTCCCCTATTTTAGTACCAGTCGGACCATGCCATCATTGCTGACTTTGAGCTGATGTTCAACAATGCCCGGCACTATAATGAGGAGGATTCTATGGTCTACAAGGACTCGGAGACTCTGCAGAAGGTCCTCAAGCAGAAGGTCCGCATGCTGGGACCCCTGGGAGACTCACCCAGAGGAAAAACACCCTCAGGAAAAAGGTGAGAAACGCAGAAACATTACAGAGGTTGTGCTATCCTGTAAGCTGGATACTGTGGATAGATATTGAAAACACATCATCAGAAGTTGCCAGTAACTTTCATCGGTTACTCAAGTTTCCTGCGCCCCTTAGAATTGGCTATTTGTGCCTTAAATGTCACAGCTATATTTTACTTTTATTATGTAATCTAAAGTATAAAATTGTTAATTTATTATATACAGACACAGCTAAGTTGAATCTATGAATAATTTAGTTATATTTAGTGCCTGATTTTTACAATCGAAAAGGGGAGTACTTCCATAGAGAAACAGGGTGGAATCTAATTGCAGAGTGAAACGAAATTATAGTTATAGTAAAAACATAAAAAAATCAAAAACCCTTCCCGATGGGATGGAGATAGAGAAGGTGATTAGATAGTGTATCTCTATCATTGTCCTGTTTTTAGGATAGCAAAACCTCTGACACTTGATCCGTGGACATTTTTTTCTTGTCGACTTTCTTGAAAGATTCAATGCACTTGTTTGGTCTTCTCCACAATTAAATACTGGAAACCTCTGGGATGAGAACACCTCTGGACTAGGACAAAAGTGTTCACATCTCTGTCTTTTTGCAGTGTATTAGGAGCTAATTGGAATTGGAAATTATTATGATTTAACCAGATTTATGTGGAGTATTCATATAGAATCAGCTGCTTAAAAGGATCGCCTTTGTGATAACAATTCAGGAAATCTTCCTCTTGCATGCATACTGCATTTAATAATTTGGAACACTTATAACTCAAACTTACGGGCTGTTCCCTCTTGGCCCGACCACTTGGTTACTATGATTGAGTATGGTATAAGGCAGAGTGGGTGTACCTGTTGCCACTTCAGTGACCCACCTGTTTGCAAGTTGAATTTGTATTTTCCTCTGAGCCTGAGCACTTGATTACTATGGTTAGATGTGGTATAAGGAAGGATGGGTGTGTACAAGGGCCCAGTACATATTGCCATATCAGGGATCCGACTGTTAGCAGATTGAACTATATTAACCCTGAGACTGACCACTAGGGTACTCTAGCATATACATAAGGTATAGGATGTGTGCATTATGGGCCCGCTACCTGTCCCCACTTCAGCAACCCTGCTGCTGCTATTAGTGGGAAGTTTTGTGAACACTCTCTGCCTTGTGTTGTTTTCCCAGGCTGTGCAAGGTGACCGTAAGGTAAGTGCATGCCAGGACCCGTTGATGTATTCGCGTCTGTCAGTGACTAGTCTAGAAGCTGTGTGTTAGCTAGAGATAGGAACATATACTTTTATAATGTTTATCAGACCCCTGCCCAGGGTCTTAGCCACCAGGGTTTCTTTTTGACTCCCCTGGTACGCGAAAAATACCTATTTGGGTGGGGGGTTTGATTTTTCAATGTATATGGTCAGTATGATGACTTTTATTTTTTTTTATTGAGGGGGTTTTGACACCCTGTCTTCTGGAAACCCCATATATATATATATATATATATATATATATATATATATACATATACAGTATATATATATATATATATATATATATATATATATATATATATATATATATATATATATATATATATATATATATATATATGTATGTATATACGTATATATTTATATATTTGGTGGTCCCATTATCAACTTTACAAAATAAAGCATTTTGATATTAAGTGAAAAGGTCCAGTAGTACCCAGCATTGGTTTATATGCGTTATATATAAATAATATTGCTTTTCATTTATATCATCTTGCCTCTCTATGGGGTGTGATAACTTTTCCTCCATTCAATAAAACATTGTATTGGGTAGTATTTTCAAGTAGCCTGTGTGTTATTGACTTCATTGTTATTTTAGCCCAATTTGTTCAGTAGTTGTACCAGTTTTCTGTGTAGGTCTTTGCAATCGTTCAAACTAATTCCATATTCAAGTCAGAACCATTTGCATCTGGCATTAATAGTAGCTGCATGATGTTCCTGAAAAGAAATTCACCAATCATTGTGGTTCAGTCCTTAGTTGAGAAAATAGTGCAATGGTGGACATGTAATGCATTATAAAGATAGGAGGATGGCTTAAGGTCTTGATTGAACAGGAACGCTGGTCGCCGTTACAGGGTTAGTTCTCCACCTTTCTCCTAGGGGGAGCCACATTGATTGGTGTTTTGATAGTGTGCATGTGCTGTATGCTGTATGTATGCTGATAGTCCCACTTTTCAAAGGAGCATTTGTGAGCCAACCCCATTTTAACCCAATCATGCTTATGAGTTCCTCTAGAAATTTTGTCAACTGGATCAATGATACTTTTGATAATGTCCTTGGAATTAAAAGGATTTTATAAAATATTTGAAGGAGAGTTGGTTATGTCATGGCTAGCAATTCTCGTTCAAATGTTTTCTGAACTTTAATTTTGCCTGCGAGATATCATCAATGTTTCTGGCTTTTCTGGTCACTCTGGACATGAATGGGTTAATATTATAGCATGCGTTAACCCTTCCAATGCTGAGACTATTTTCGTCCAAAGCACAAGAATGCAAGATATTTTTGAAAAAACATTGAAACCCTGTTGTCTTGGTATTCATTTGAAAGCTCTCGCCGAGTACTCTCAGATGAGTACCCATTTGCCAGGGTTTCAGTAATTTTTCAGGTTTTTTTGCATCTTTTTGTATTAGCCAAATTAGCCACCAGCAGCATAAGGGTTAAGCTGATTTTTTCCCCGTGGCTGAAGATGTGGAGTTGATCTGAATTGCTACTCAATAAGTATTTGGTTCTCAGATCCGGCCATGTTAGTTTTGTGTTAGATACCTACCTCATGTTCTAGCACAAATGTCTGCAATTCTGAATAGCTTTTTCATCACTTAGTTATATTGTTACATGAAATTTTATTTCTTAACCCATCCATGCATTGATTTTCCCTTGAAAAGCATTTTCTGCTTGCTTCATAAAAATAGTTTGGGAATAAAAGTTCAAAAATCAAATTGGAGATTTGAAGATAGTTCTGAATAGCATCTGTCTTTAGAATATTGATTCAAGGGAGGCATTTATCAATAGAATATTACCAAAAGAGTCAGATTGTATAAATGATTGATTTATAACTAATAAATTTAATGGAACTTTTGTACTGAATTACAGGTATTTTAGGAAAATTTGGTTCTTCACCCATTTATCCGTACAGCATACCAAAAAGATCTGACTATGTTCCTGAAATTTTTTGTATGATAACTCTCTATTGATATCTATTTAAATTCACTCTCTATTCCCATTAATAGAATTTTTGCAACCATGTTAGCAATCTAGATGGCAATATTTCCAGGGATCTTGGAAGGAATGGTTTAAAGATAACTAAATATAGTTATTGAATTAGAATTGTGATTAAGGAGTAGCATCATATGTATTTCCTTTCAATAGACCTTCCAATTGTTTTAGATACTTTTGTAGTCAAGTTTATCATTAAGCATACATTTCTTGCTGACATCGCCCAAAACAAAGGAAAGAGCATAATGAAAAAAAAGTTATATAAAAACTGCAAACATTTGTGCTTCTGTATACCATGTTAACTTTGCTGATATAATATAATGCACTCCGCAGGCAGCAGACTTTAAGAATTGGATGTCCTAATAATGGTGCACAGTTTGATAAATGCGGACTCCAGGGGTGTGCATTAATTGAACTGCTGCAATATTAACACGGTATACAGTATATTTTTTAACCAATTTGCAAGTAGTCGCTCCAAGTTTCCCCCATCCTTCATGAGATTTCAAATCCTGAATTAATTGTGCATCCCTTTTGTTCAGCTTTTTATAGAGTTTCATCTTTTAATGTGTTCCCATGAAGGTAGTTATAAGTTGTAAGCACTTCTCCGCATTTAACTTCCATCACATCATTTTTGTAATTATGGTTTTCAACTTAGACTTTGTTGTTATGAAATACAGAAATACAGTTTATAAATGAACCTTAACTGTTGTTGTTTAAATTGAAGGGACAGAGAAGTGTTCTAATGAATAGAAACGGAAATGACAAAAATATCTTGGCTGCTTTGTTATCCTTTGTTTGCTTTAAAGAAATTGATATTTGAATTCTAAATTTGTAAGACGTAAGTCGATGCACATGTTGTTTATGCCTTACTCAACAGAGGGCGTACTTTTCCGGTCCACGAGGTGCAGAAAGGATATATGGTCCCCCATCTGCCCAAACCCCAAATCTCCAAATGGTAAGCTTGAATGATTGGCGGTCGCTTTTTTGTACAAGGAACCCCTCGCTTCATACTCTTTCTCTCTCTCTCTCTTGCTCTCTCTCTCTGATGCATCGTGTGTAAAATCATCAAATAATGCATTTTCCTCACTGCAAGTGTTAATTCTGACTGTATAGCTGTCACAAATGTCGCCATGGAAATGGAGTTTATATACATATGTTTGTGTTTATCACTTAAGTATTTTTCAAATAAATGTATGCATAATATTATACAAATATATATATATATATATATATATATATATATATATATATATATATATATATATATATATATATACATATATATATATATATATGTGTGTGTGTACACACATATATATATATATATATATATATATACATATATTTTTTTTAAATACTTATATATGCAAACAAATCAACATATATTCATATGCGCATAAACATGTATGCATCTATGCTATTGATTTTATGATTTTTTATGATTTTGTTTTCAAGTATAGACTGAGAGCTCTTTTTTGCTTAGAATGTATGGAAAGAATGTATGGAAAACGGTAATAGTACAGTGTAAATAGTTCACTCTACACTTGCCCTTATGAGGAATATTTCAACTCCTTGTTCATGGGGATATTGAAGCAGGGGATGTGCTGTCTAGCAAAGTATTCTATTTCTGGTCAATGAACTTACAATTAAACTGTTCCTGTAAAACTGGGTATTTTTGGTATGGGTTGGTTTGAGACAGGCAAAAGAAAAGTGCTTCTTCAATTAACAGGGCTCAAGATTAATTGTGTTTTTTCCAAGGAACTCAATTGCATCTTCAAACGATACTTAAGAGTTGTGTATAGAAACCAGTACAATATTGGGGGTCACTGTAGATATTTGAGGAAGCCAGGGGAGAATTCAAGGGAGCCCTGTGCTCCTGGATACAGCTAATTACGAGCCCTGAATTAAGGTATCTTCTCATGAAAAATTAGACTGTTTATATACCTAGGTTGGGAATTAACTAGACTGGTGTAATATTACTGTTTTAACCCTCTCAATTGTTACCCCGGAACAGTCCTCATTAACAAAATGTTTCATATTGTAAATTAGTGTGCTGGCTCTTTGCCTCTGTTCCCCCCTTATGCACCCTTTGGGTAGAGTGCTAGGGTCTTTATCCCTAAAACCAAATTAACCCTTATGCTGCTGGTTGCTAGTTTGACAAATACAAAATGATGCAAAAAATCCTGAAAAAAAATCCTGAAACCCTGGCACATGGGTACTCATGTGAGAGTACTCAGCAAGAGTTTTCCAATGAATACCATCATGACAGGGTTTAGATGGTTTTCAAAAATGTTTGCGTTCTTGTGCTTTGGACAAAATTAGCCTCAGTATTAGAAGGGTTAAGCACCCTTTACCACACCTTTTGTTACCCTTTGAGTCTGTCTCTTGACAGAGAATAATAAGGTTCATTTCTTTCTAAACCCATAATGCAGCTATGCTCGGGCAAATGCAATGGTTAACCCATTCATGCTAAATAGAGCCTCCAGAATTTGTCCTCCTGAATAGTGATACTTTTGACATTCAGCCCTTGAATCTAATCAAAGTGGTCAATGGATACTCTGACTTTGTGTTTAGTGGGCTGTGTTGTTAGATTAAAGGTGTATTTCTCTGGATTTCGGACCAGGAAGCACCTCCAGCCTGGCTGGGGTTGAAGGGCAGGAAAATATTTTAAGGTTAGTTGTTTATATTGTTCTGAACAAGGTGTCAGCCGGCACTTGTCCTGTCTTAACCCATTCACACTCAGAGCGGCCAAAAGAGGCCTGACAATTTTCATAATATTTCTCAAACAATAGCATTTTTGGGGGAATATTTGAAGGAGAAATCTTAATCAGATGCAAAACAACAACTCTCCTTCAAATATTTTGTGAACTTTTGCTTCACTCCCAAGTTATTTTCAAAAGTATGAAAGTAGCAGACGATATTTCGAGAGGAACTCTTGAGTGTGAATGGGTTAAACAGCACCTGCAGAATTTCTGCCTGGCCAGGTTTAGCCACTCATCTTTTGAAGCCTTATACCAACTACATTTTTAGCCATTTTATCATAAACGGCAATTCAGGCATCAGCCCTGTCTCAGAAGATGGTTTGTTAGGAAGATATAGGATTATCATTTCAAAAAAGTAAAAATTTATTGAACTTTTGCCTGTCTAAATAGGAGTTTGTCAGGAAAAGACAGCCTGGATGGTTCCTGGTTAAGTCCTTGGTTCTGAATAACATTTCTCCTCTTAATATTTCCCAACATTGCGTTTATTTGCAAGATATCATCAACATTGTTTTACAGTGTTTGATTGCTGTTGACATTGAAGGGTTAAAGCCATCTGGCTTGGGAAAAGCATGTCAACTTTGACTTATGCATTTCCTTATTTCAAAACCCTTCAATCTCCAAGAAACGTGATTGTCTGTCTAATATAAAAATGCCTTGAAAGTCGGATTAGATGGCATGTGTATTGTCTGAAACACATATTTTCGATATTTCTTTTAAGTCACCACATTCCAAATTCAGTTCAGTTCTGTTAAACCCTGGACACACTGGGCTTATGTGAATCAACCCATTTAGTGTCTTGGGAATATTTTTCTAATAAAAGCACATTTTGGAAGAGATTGAAAGGAAAAATGTTAATCCGAACCCAATCAAAAATCATTCTACAAATATTTTATGACGTCATGCTTTATACCAAAGTTACTGTCAAAAATATTGAAGTTCTTATGAAACTGGTCAAGTATAAGTCAAGTATGAAATGGTTAAACTATCTGAACCATATGAGTAATCAAAGTAAAGACCAGTTGCTCATATTAAAGAGATTTTGCGTTGCATTGACATCCGTTTTATTTTTTCAGTAAACCAAAGGTGCGATCTGCGTCTACGCTACCACAGAAGCTAACAGATCTCTACAACACAATCAAGGATTTCTCAGATGGAAAAGGAAGAGGTCTTTCAACCCCCTTCCTCAAACTACCTCTCAAAACAGTAAGTGCCAGACAGGGATAGGAAAACAAATAAGAAACATTAAGATTAATGATGTAAATAGTAACCTCAGAAATGAAAATTGACCATTCGATTCCTGAAAGATATCTTGTTTGCTCATCCAGATTTTCTTTTTCTTTTCCATGATGCTTGCTTACCTTACTGACCCAGCGAAGTAATTTTTGTCATGTTTTCTCTTGTAGGATTACCCGGATTACTACGAGGTGATCAAGCGGCCCATTGACATGATGAAGATCAGTCAGCGTATGGTGCTCAACCAGTACGAGACACTAGAGGACATGGTGGCCGACTTTGTCCTTATGTTCGACAACGCCTGCAGGTACAACGAACCAGACTCACTCATCTACAAGGTAGGACATAAATTTTTAATTTTGATTACCACCATTTTTTTTCAGTTGCTCTGACAATTTTAACTAGCCAGAAGCAAGAAAGTGAGTGAAATGCGAGAACCTAAGGACAGGATTAAATGTATGTTTTGTTTTGCTAGGATGCTTTGATGCTGCAGAGAATTTGTCTTGAGATGTCAAGAATTGTTAGAAGTTAGATAACAGTATTAAGTGAATGTTTTGTTTTGCTGGGATGCTTTGACACAGCAGAGAATTTGTCTTGAATAGCCAAGAATTGTTCAAAGTTGGATGACAGGATTAAGTGTATGTTTTATTTTGCCAGGATGCATTGACGCTGCAGAGAATTTGTCTGGAGAAGAAGGCTGAGCTGGCTGAGTATGACGACAGTAACGAGGTGCCTGACATACGCGCTCTGGTGCAGGAACTCATGACTAACCTCTTCATCACCACTTACAACCATCAGGTACGTCTTACTTACAGGGATATATAATAGTCACAATGTGAATTGACTTAATTGCTACCTGGAAGCTCTGCATAAAGCCAATTTTGCCAGTTATTAGCAAAATTTCTGAAGCTGACATTGCTGAATTTAACAAAATAAAGTCCCTGAGAGGCTAAAAGTATCAAAAAAATATTTTCTAGATATTGTACTGTTGAAAAATAAGGATATTTTATTGTATCACAAAAAAAGAATTCTCGGTGCCAATCCCTAATCACACTACATCTCAACCATTTCATTCACTGACTTATCCCTCCTAAGTGGTACCTAGTATAATATTTTTGCAATAAAGCATTAGTTTGGAATATGCCAATGCAGTTTTTCAAATGATTACTGATTTCCGAGTTTGTAGAGCAGTCTTTCAAGTGATTACTGAATTAGAAGTTCATAGAAAATGCTTTTGGTTTAGGAATAAGCAATCGGATACGCTAAAACGTGACTTGTATTAAATTGTAGGATGAAGAAAGTCGATGCTACAGTGACTCATTCGCTGAAGTGAAACCAGAGGAACCAGCGGACGCCAGCAAACCAGTCGAGTAAGTTACAATTAGGGAAAAGTACTTGTAATCGATACAATACCAAATACAAATATCAAATAGGAATAAGTATCAAATAGTAAAAGTAAGGTATCGTATCATATTGTTTACAATTTAGATATATATAAAATTAACTTTACTGCCCACTGTACATTTCTGCATGAAGACCGTTCCCAATATTTTGGCAAAACTTTTTAAATTGACATTGCTTAATTTAATAAAATTAGGTTTTTGGGAGGCAGGCGGTATCATGAACAATAGTGTGTGTGTATGTTTAAGGGTATATTTACTTTTTACAAGTTTGAAATGTTTATAGTGTAAATCTTTGAAAAGAAAATTGACCATTGGATTCTGAAAGATACCAAGTTAGCAGTTATATCATATTATAGGCAGTGATGATGTTGCTCTCGATGTTGGTAATTTCGAGATGATCCTTTTGAAGGTAGACATTTGTAGGTAAAGGGGTATTGTAATTCCTAGATTTATTTGAATTGCATTGTATTTCAGGAAACCACCTAAGTTCGAACATGTTAAGAGGAATTTAGACAGGGTAAGTCAAACATTATATCAAAACTACATTTTTTTTAACTTGACATTTACATAAACTTTTCAAGATTTGTAACTATTCCACAGCAAGTTATATGGTAATCTATTTCTGAAGACACAGAGTATTCTAAATATTTTGAGATAATATAATGAAACAATCTCACTGTTATTGGAACAAAGGAGCTATATATTTTAGCGTATTTAATTCAATAGAGCCATGTCATTTTCTCAGACCAGATCAATAAAATAAGTGTTCTTATTTTAGGGACGCTACCGGAGACTGGACAGATTCCAGGAGGATATGTTCAAAGTTTTTGAATATGCAAGAAAAGTCAGCAGAACTGACTCACAGGTAATGAAGGATACACTTTTGGTTGAAACTCTAAATAGGGACGAATACATAGTTTTTCACAGTTATTTTTTCTCACAATACATTAATTAATTGATACATTATAAATATTGTTATATTTTTGTCTTATTTAGTTAGGTACACACATTCTAAGCATTTACTCTGTTATTACTTAAGAGTTCTCCAGAAATTGCTGTATAGACCTATGGTACCGTAATTTCGCATGTATAAGATGCACCCCTTGTTTAACCTTTTGAAATGATGTATAGACCTTAGCTTTGTGTATAGTGCACACCCCCTTTTCAAATATATTGTTGAAAATTAACTACTCATGATTAAAGCTAGAAAGCCAGTAAAAAGCACTTCAAATGAGTGAAATGTGACATCAATGCGACATCAACATGACAGTGCTTATCACTCTTTGTCTGTGCGTGATACCCATTGTCCTAGGGGTGATATTGATTGTAATCAATGCATTCCGACGAGGAGTGGTTCGGTAACTGCAATTCGTAAATGCCGTGGCAAACATCGATGGGCACAGTCCTGGCAGCGTTATAATTGTAATTAGGCAATCCCCGAGTGGCCTGGGGACTCGATGTAAAACACCCTAGATCCTTAGCTTCATGTATAAGACGCATCCCCACTTTGAGTGTGAAAATTTGTGTAAAAAAGTGCGTCTTATACACTCGAAATTACGGTACTTTTGACAATAACTTGGGAATAAAGAATGCTTATCAAAGATTCGAAGGAGAGTTGTGTGTAGTGTTGTGAATAATATTTCTCGATCAAATATTTTTCCAACTATGCCTTTTGCTTGCAAGATTTCATCAGAATTGTCATGCTAAATTCAGTATTATAAGGTGGGGATGGATAAATTCTTTAGTTGGGTCCTTATGACATGCTTTTCGATACTTTCTGTGAGATTCTACTGCGTAGAAGAACACCGTGTCCTTTTTCTCATCCCCAGCTTTACGAGGACGCCGTGGAGCTCCAAATGTTCTTCATCAAGACACGGGACGAGCTGTGTCGCAACGGCGAGCTGCTTCTCACCCCTGCCCTCAGCTACACAGAGCGCCACCTGCAGGTCGAGCTGGAAACCGAGAAGGAGGAGAAGCTGCCCAAGGAGCTGAAGGAGGATGAGGAGAAACGGAAGCAGGAGGCCGAGGGGGAGGGGGAGAAATCCGTGAGTCGTATGGTAGTCTATCAAAGCGCTTCTATATTGGCACTGTGGTGCACCCACCCGTCCTCCGTTCGTATTGTTGTTTCGGCGCCGCCCTCTCGCTCACATCCACCACCAGAGGGGGCTGCTGCTCGTGCATGCCGCATGTCGTTCTTAGACGCACACTGTAGATATTTTAGATGTTTTTATGTTCTAGGTAAGGTGCAAAGACAAAGTGCACCTTCCTGACCAGTCGTGAAAACATGGCAGAAAAAGTGACGAAAAAACCCCAAATTTTTGACACTGTTGTGTGGCACTTGGAAAGCATTTTTTCTGAGGAATTTAGCTCATGATATTTAAATCTCAGGCTTGATTCCTGAAAAAAAATTAATGTCTATCTTGGTGTTTGATTCTCCATCCAGGTTTTGAGTCAACTCATTTATTTAGTTTTTAGCCTACAAGCTTTATAGGGAAGTTGTTGGAACTCTTTTCTTTGCAAAAATTTATGAACAAACTTTATACATAGTCGTACAGTTTCTATCTTATGCAAGTTTGTAGTTGTGATTTCTTGAAGTATCAACGATTTACCACTGTTTTAACTACAGTTGTAGAGTGCCACTCAGATCAAAGTTATTGTCTCTATAGCTTAGAGCAAACATATTTCAAATACTGAGCCCCAACAATTCATCTGTGTACTTTCACAAATTTGTCCCCAAATGCACTTTGTCTTTGCTTTTTGTTCTTTTTGATTTATATATGTGTGTGTTACTCTTTATTTCTTTATGTTCAATCGTGCATTATTATTCGACAAATATTCTGGAATAATTCCTACATAAACTATTTGAAAAAAAAAAGATACAGTTAATAAATGAAGCTGAATTCATTGAATTGATTAATAAAAGGAATCAATACCAGCTTTTGATGTAATGTCTTTGCATTCTTGCATGACAGTGGAATCTCAGTATACAGTTGAACTTCCTTAAGAATCCACCTTAAAAAAAAAGCCTCATTGTTCCTCTGCACAAATTTCATATTTCACCTGTTAGTAAAGACCACCTGCTCTTTTACCCCTGCGAGTCCAAATTGTAATTTTCCCCACACATGTCTGATACCAAAAATTAAAATAGGATTTATTGGCCAAAATCCAGTACCTGGTTGGATTGTGAAGTCAATTCCAGTCAAATTTTAACCTTATTAGACGGGCAAATTTTTTTTTTTCGAACAAACCGTCTTCTAGGACAGCTGAAGTGTAAATTTTCCTTTTTGACTCAAATGGGCTATTAAATGTAATTTGTGTAAGGATTTGGAGTAGATAACTATCTAAATCTATACAGGCAGAAATTTAAGAATTGCTGTTTTGGATGGGCATTTTGATAACCATGACTCGGAAAGTAGGATAAGTGTATGGCAAGGCAGGAGGTTTCATCCCAGTGTAATGTATGATGAATCGAAATTTAAGAATTGCCGTTTTGGATGGGCATTTTGATAACCATGGCTAGGACCGTAGGATAAGTGTATGGCTAGGCAGGAGGTGTCATCCCAGTGTAATGTATGATGAATCGAAATTTAAGAATTGCCGTTTTGGATGGGCATTTTGATAACCATGGCTAGGACCGTAGGATAAGTGTATGGCTAGGCAGGAGGTGTCATCCCAGTGTAATGTATGATGAATCGTGGCTCGTTAGTCTGATGATCGGCACCACATTGTAAGCACTGTCGCAGAATAAGCGCCTGCCACCAGCTCCTTGTTATCTGTACCATGTATGTTCATATCAACTAGATGTTTTTATGTGTGTTTACTAATCGTATGTAAGCTCTCCCTCTTTTGCTGATGGCCCAGGCAGTTTTATTATAATTGTATCATTTTACCTCTTCCACATCTTTGATCATATTTGATTAGAGTTTTAGGCATTTGCCAAACATGCAAATTTACAGCAAGTCATGTTTTTCTGAGGTTTTCCTGTATTACTGCAATTTCAACCACTGGCTTCAAACAGTCTAATTTAAAGGTGCCAGAAAATATGAAAATAATCAAAACTTTTCGGTAAACAAATCCTTTTCGGTAAAGAAACAGTGAATTGTGGCCACAACTGCAACAGAGAAGTTAGTTAATATTTCGTTTGTAAAAATTTGCAAAAATTTGCAAAATAAATTTATCTATTTTAGTATTTAGAGACACTGCCAGGCTGTTCTAGTTCTAGAAGAGAGAGTTTTTCTTGTATGTGATCCTCTCAGAAGGTGCTGTATAAGGCTTTAATTTGGAGTGCTAAAAATTTTGCTTTTTCAGCCCTGTTGGAGAGTATTTGTGCTACTTTAAATTCATGCATTCGAGCACTTAAACTATACATCTATTACTATATAGATATTTATTTAAAGGATGTTATTTTGGCACTATCATGGGTAGCGCGAAAATAGCAAAAATATATGCCTCTAAAACACCAGTTACTGTATAACTGATATTTACAGGCATTTCATTTTTCGCTATTTTAGTGCTCCCCATGATAGCGCCAAAATAACATTGTTCAAATAAATATCCTGGTTTGTATCTTCTTAGTATCTCTGCTTGAATACGCAAATTTTTAGTAGCATGAATACCCTCCTATAGGGCTGTAAAGCGAAATTTTCAGCATTCCAAATCAAAGCTGTATAAAGTATACTATAGCGCCATTTTCTGGGAGGGTTCCTTTCTTTCCCTCATCATTTCTCATGTATTCCACCACAATCTCCGTCCCCAGGAAAACGGCGAGAACAGCATGAACTTCAAGGAGCAAACATATCACATCGGCGACTTTGTCTACCTGGAGCCGCGGGAGAAGAGCCTCGACTACCACATCGTGTGCATCGAGAAACTCTGGGAGGACAACAACAGGCAGCAGTGGCTGCACGGCAGCTGGTTCTACAGGCCCAACGAGACCTTCCACGTGGCCACCAGGAAGTTCCTGCAGAAGGAGGTCTTCAAGAGCGACTTCCAGGACAGCTGCCCGCTCGGACAGGTCATGGGCAAGTGCTTCGTCATGTCCGTCAAGGACTACTTCAAGATGAAACCAGAGGTACGCTTCCTTACATTTAAACTGCATAACGCTGCACAGGGTCTTAGCCAGGATTTAGAAACTTGGTGCCCAAAATTGGCATTGTTAAATTTGGGGGGGGGGGGGGGGGGGGGGTCCTACTCATTGAAATAAGGCATAATATCTTAATATAATGTAATGGGAATTGTATTGGGGTGGAAAAAAATCAATTTTATGCTTGAAAATGACATTTTTTAGAAGTTTATTCACAGAATCTTTTTGGTGTAACGAGGGGTAATTTTAGAGGGTTTAGGTATCCAAATGACGCCCAGTTCCAGTTTTCTATTGTATTGTGATATGACCTTAGCTTTAAAAAAAAAACGCACATAAAATCCAATTTCTTCATTCCTGATTGTTTGTGGATGTGTGTTTTACTGTTGTCTTTGTCTATTGTAGGGTTTTGAGGACAAGGACATCTGGGTCTGTGAGTCTAGGTACAATGCAAAACAGAAAGCTTTCAAGAAAATCAAGGTAAGAACAAAGAGTTGCATTTCCTACCTACTAAGATCATTTCATATGTGAATTGCAATAAATTGTCACCTCTATGAGTTACTCGATCAAATTGTGATAAACTATATAATTTATAGCATGTATAGTAAATGAACAGAATTGATTGATAAATATAAATTCCTGTATCGTAGCTTATTTGTATGGTTCTGATGTTACATTTCTGTGTATTTGGTACCATATTGAGTACCCGTACCCTTCCCTAGGTATTGAACTATGTACACTTTGATGATACCATTCATTACTCCAACTATAAATAAAATCATATCAAATTAGCTTTCAAAACATTCATCAAGGAGAAGTAAGTAACATTAAAAATTTGTATGACCATGTTTTTATAAAAAAAAATTAACTCTTTAAATGTTATGTTTTAAAATACTTTGCTTTTGTTTATCATTGATCTTTCCTCAGATCTTGTCTTTACCCACCACGTATTGAAGCTTACTATCAAAACTTGTCTCTACATGTTTCATTACGTATATAGTGCTGACTTCTGTACACGATATTTACTCATGATTTTTCCTCAGATCTTTTTCTTTACAAGCACATATTGAAGCTCACTATCAAAATTTGTCTCTACATGTTTCATTACATATATAGCACTGACTTCTGTACATGATTTTTACTTATGATTTCTCCACAGATCTGGTCCCTACCCCCCAATGATAGGGTGAAGATTGTGTCACGCGATATACCGGTCATTCCTGTGCGCGTGGAGTCCGTGTTTGCTGATCGGGCAAAGATGGATGACACGTTCTCAGACGACGGTGAGGTGACGCCCTTGGAGAAAGAGCGAGAGATTGTGACAATCGAGAATCCCAACGCGGAGGACACAAACACGTGTTACGAACAGTACACGATACCTGCCGGCTGCGTCAAGCTGGGAGATTGTGTCTACGTCAGATCTGATGAGGACAGACCCTACATTGCCAGAGTCGATAAGATGTGGACTGATCCTAAGTAAGCCACTGTTCATATCCTGTCATCAGAGAATCTTCCTATTCCCATGCATGCTTAAGAATTCCTCTAGAAATTGTTGTTTGGATCAGTTATACTTCTAGCCTCTCTGTCTCTATTATGACAAGCTGAAGATGTGGACTTATCCTAATTAAGCCTCTCTTCATTTCCTGTTATCAGAGAGTCTTCACTATTCCAATTCATGCTTAAGAATTCCTCCAGAAATTGTTGTTTGGATCAGTTATACTTCTAGCCCCTCTGTCTCTATTATGACAAGTTGAAGATGTGGACTTAACCTAAGTAAGCCTCTCTTCATTTCCTGTTAACAGAGACACTTCACTATTCCCATTCATGCTTAAGAATTCCTCCAGAAATTGTTGTCTGGATCTATTGTACTTCTGGCCTCCCTGTCTGTATATTCTAA
Organism: Maea johnstoni; assembly: GCA_963942565.1. Classification (NCBI taxonomy): domain Eukaryota; kingdom Metazoa; phylum Annelida; class Polychaeta; order Spionida; family Magelonidae; genus Maea; species Maea johnstoni. Next base: position 23,848,636 of record OZ012687.1, read on the forward strand.
CAAGTTGAACCAAAGTCTTAGCCAGCATGCTGCCTGGGCATCATTTGGACACCTTAACCCTAAATAAAAGAAAAACAACTATGGAAACGGGATTCTTTTTGTGAGTTATTTCTTAAAATGTAAATTTTAAGCACATAATTGAAATTATTCACCTCAATATAATTCCCATGTACCGGGATATTATGCCTATTTATAAGTAAATAAATGTTCTTAGTTGTATTCTAAGTATATTGTGATTCCCCTTGAATAAATGGTACAACCGCAAACTTTTGGCAACCAGTCTCTGAATCCTGTCTAACAACCGTCTCTAACTCTTCTTTTTCAGTGGAGATGCCTTTTTCCACGGGCCCTGGTTTGTCCTACCCAAAGAGGTGGAGCACCCGCCGACACGCCTGTTCTACAAGCACGAGGTTTTCCGTAGCTCCATCGAGGACACTAATCCCATGCTCAGTATCCTGGGCAAGTGTGACGTCCTCGTTTACAAGGATTACTGCAGCAGTCGGCCCACGGAGTACGCAGAGCACGACATCTTCATCTGCGAGTCCAAGTACCACGAGGCGGAGAAGTCCATTAGGAAATTATCAAAGGGAATTACTTTCAGGGTGAGCTAGAGTTGATGTTATTGGAAACTTTGAAATTCTAAAATCAAGAGGCTTACTCCATAGCCTTAGCAAGCAGGGTGTGTGGGCGTCATTTGGACACCCAACCCCTTAAACACCCCTCAGGACATCCAAATCTTGTGAGGAATTTCTAAAAATGTCAATTTTACGCAAAATGATTGAATTCTTCACCTCAATATAACTCCCATGCCTTATTTCAGTAAGTAAATACATGTTTATGTTTAAGATCTGAATATATTGGGGTCTCCCTTGAAACATTTTTTTTTCAATAAATACCAACATGGCAGGGTTTAGATGATTTTCAAAAATCTTAGCAGTCTTGCATCGTAAGGGTTAAGTACATGTATTCATTGCATGATGTAATTGACCAATAACTTCCCTGTAGTATGTATATTTTTAACAGTCTCTCACTTTTCCAGAGGACGGCAGTGTCTCCTAGGGTTGTGGATGATGAGATCTATTTCTTCAGGAAACCCATCACTCCAAAGAAGGTGAGTATTATACACAGTAGATAACAGCCTGTTTCTCATTCTGAGATAGGTGTGATGCCACCACCACTATGTGTGTGTTTGTGTGTGTTTATGTATGTATGTATGTATGTATATTGGGTAGTAAGCAGTTTGATGTCTCTATCAAACTTTAGATAGTAGCACAGTTTTCAGGTGTTGCAGTTCCAAACAATGCTCATGTTGGTCCCCCTTTAGGACTAATACAGAAATAAACATGGACTAAAATCAACTCAGATAGCAACACCTGTCTGGTATTAAGTATAAATATTCTATTGCTTTTAGTATCTAAATGTTTCAAATATTTAAAGTTTGTAATATATGATTTTCATATGTATTATTTTGCAGGAGCCGTCGCCGTTACTGATGAAATCTTGCGATGAGCAATACACCATGCAGCCAGTGTCGCAGCAGGCTCAGCCCGCCACGGAGCAGAGCTTTAACGAGAGCTTCAGCTGCGCCAGCGGCCTCGACGACAGCCAATCAGAAATCTCCACCACCAAGGAGAAGACCAAAAAGGTCCGCCCAGTTAGTCATCCAACTTTTTTTCTTCTTTCTTGGTAGCTGGGGCTGCATGCGTTTTGTTGGGGCTGTTCTGTGTGTTTAGGCATATGTTTACGTAGTATCTTCAGTTTTTCGTCGGTCGCTGGTGGTCTAGAATTGTCTGGGTATTGTAGTTGCTTGTTTCGATGGAGAACGAGGTTGATCTTTCTCAGCTGACTTGTGCTTGTTTCAGTTGGCAGTGGGTTTCGCTTACCGACAATAGTTAGCGTTGAGCATGTGCATGCTTATTGTAGAAGGGAAGGGCATGTTTAGTCCCGTTCCTTCCTTGAAAGTCTTGTATTCATAGCCACATGTAGCATTTATTTTAGGGTATATTGATAAGAGTATCCCTAAGGTTATCTTTTGTGCTGTTTAGTTAATTCTCACCCACGGATATGGATAGTATGCCTAAGTGTATAAATGTAAATTAAATATTTTCAAGGTAGTTACATACACTGCAAGCATTGAAATTGGTAAAAATGTGCTGCCATATTTTGTCTTGCTAAGGACATACGTAGAGGTGAAGAATGAAATTTCTTGACAAAATTTAAGTTTTCTGAAATTGGATTTCTATTTTGAAATGCCCTAAAGTATACTTAAACTATATTTCATTTTAAGGGTGTATATTGATAACAAATTTTCCAAGGATATGATCAACCCCAAAACATCTCTCTCTTGCACCTGTCTAGTATGATAAGCAATGGAAAACATTACTTCTATATATCAGTCTAAATATCAATAAAAATTTCATGATGAAAGTTCCCAGGGCAAAGCTTGAATAAGGTGGCCAGCTTAGATTCCTCAACTTCAAACGTCATGAACTAAAAAGCCTATCTATCTCATTTGAATGATACCTTTAAATTTTGTGTATACAAAATATCTAAATTAATGATCTTAGCTTGGGATTGAGCCAGTGTCGTACATAGCACATAACAGTACTAGAGAATCATGGATGCAGCCCTGGTCGTGCAGTTGACTTAACCCATTAATGCTTAGGAGTTCCTGCAGAAAATGTCGTCTGGACATGTGATACTTTTGCCTATAACTTCGGAATTGTATATGATTTTAAAAAATATTTGAAGGAGAGTTAATGGTAGTGTTCTGTCGAACATTTTCCTTCAAATATTTTCTCACCCTTGCTTTTCCCTCAGTTTGGATCAAAATAGTAAGGCTGTTTTTGGCCCCTGTGAGCATTGATGGATCTCGGGTCCACACCTACCCTCACAGTTTTGGAAAATTCTTTGAGAGCAAATATCTTTTAAAGAAATTATTTGAAGGAGGAATGCTAGGCAGAACCAAACACACAACTTTCCTTCAACTATTTTGTGAATCTTTGCTTCATTCTTAAGTTATTTGCAAAGGTGTAGTAGGTCCAGAAGACACTTGTCAAAGTGAAATCCAGGCATAAATGGGTTAAGGTTCAGAAAAGCAGCACAACCAAGAAAGATGAAAAGCGCTGATCAAATCTAATTGGATTCTGGGCAAGACCATTCTTTTTGTCAAAAAGTATTATAAGAAAGATACTTCAATGGTCCTAATTATCATATTAATGCATGTATCAATTCTCTACACCAATTTTAGGGTTAAAAAGAGCTGAAGTCCCTTTCAACTTCAGTAATATTAGAAAAGAAAAATGGTTTCCCTACACAGGATGAACCAACCTGCCTTAAGTCTGCATTTCAATTAAGCTTTCTCTTTGTCCAGAATCCAATTATGATCTGATGTTATTTTTGTTAGAAATGCATGTGGTAGCTAATTTCATTTGTAGTGATATATTGTAAAATACCTGATATTGATAGTTTGCCTTTTCAACAAAATTTAGTTCTGGTGAGTGATCAAGGTTTGGGCTTCACAAGTTCACACATGATAAGTCATGATTATAAACAACACTACAATATTTGTGAAATTCAAAACCACTTCTCTATTCTATGTTAAAAGATTATTTTTTTAAATTTCAAATTATGAATGATGCCATGAACAGATTTAACATCAACTTCAAACATTGCTAACTTAAGGCTATCAGCCTTTAATGGTATTGCTTGAATTAGCAACCATATCGCTCTTGCTAAATTTCACATATTTTAAGTTTGGCTAATATTAGGTATTTTGCAGTACACTGAGTTTGTTCTTATTTATATTTGCATGTCTTTATGTTTGTATGTTTGGGCCAGTCAGAGGTTGCATGAGCTTGGCTCTGTGAGTTTGAATAGTTTAGCTGAACTACTGTATACCGTGATGAATTTGTGCCTAAAAATGAATGCGCTTGACAGCTGCCTTTAATGCACAGTTCAGTTTTTGTGTACAGGTGTTGAATGACAACCTAGCATCATGTCAGCGAGTTTTACGATACTAACATAGGAGCTGAATGTCCAAATAAAGGTACGCAGTTTTATAAAGGTTGGACTCCAAGTGTGCGCAAAGTAAGCATTGATTTAACTGTCACAATCTTAACACGGTATATAGTATATAACTTTGAGAAATATTAAGAACTTGAATCTCTATAAGTCTAATTATACTTTATTATTGATGCTCATTATCATATTAAGGCATGAAAATTGTTCAGTATCATTTTAAGAAAATTTATCAAGAATAACACAAATTTTACCTAGGGTACCTGTTTTGTATTAGTAATGGGCCCTGCTGACCCTTAGCCTATTAATTACAAACATACTAGGGATTTTTTTCCTCCTCTATGCAATCCCATGGTATTGTATGAGGATATGCCTTATTTCAATAAGTAAATACATGTTTATAGTTGTAATCTTAGTATTTTCTGGCCTCTCATGAAAAGCAGGATGCCCAAAGATTCTACAATAGCAAATTTTGGGCATCCAGATTCTAAATCCTGGCTAAGCCCCTGATTTCCCCGAGTTAGCTCCTCTGGACCAGTCCCACATCCCTGCAGTGTTTGTGTGTTGTAGAAAAAGGGGATCCGTAAGCAGATCAGTGGCTACATTGTGTATGCGGCAGAGTGCAGGAAGGGCATCCAGGAGGAGAACCAGGACATGTCGTTCGGAGACATCAGCCGCATCGTCGGTCTCAAGGTATGTACTCAATTTCCATATTGTACCGTTTCACTCCTTAATGTTACTCTTAACGATACTAACCACGTTGAAGTTATCATTTGCTGTTGAAAGTGAGGTAAAATCCAATGCCTTCCTTTTCTGTATATGTTGAGTCTCAGCAGTCTCTGATTTTATGAATATATGATGATGCTGAGTGAACCAACAGGAAAATGAAAAAAAATCTGTACTACCAAGAATGTTGAAAGCGAGGTAAAAACCAATGCCTTCCTTTTCTGTATATGTTGAGTCTCAGCAGCAAAAGAAGTGATTTATATTAAGCGTAAGACTGGTTGATCACTAAGCCTTTTACAAGTTAAGAATTGTTTATTTAGCCAAATGGAATCTTAAGAGTATTATTCCTTCTAGCGAATGAAATAGATTTATTTTTTAGGAAATAGGAAAAAATTGCAAAAGATTTATGAAAGTTTGTTCAATTGAACATATTCACATCTGTACAAGATTCAGATTGTATGAATATATGATGATGCTGTGTGCACCAACAGGAAAATAAAAGAAAAAATCTGTACTACCGTGAATTGCTGTTGAAAGCGAGGTAAAAACCAATACCTTCCTTTACTAATCTTTGTTCCCCTCTATTGCAGTCTCCAGGAGGAGAAGGAGCGCTATGAGGAGAATGTATTCTATAGATATAAATGTGTGTGCGTTGACTAATCTTTGTTCCCCTCTGTTGCGGTCTCCAGTGGCGACAGCTGCCAAAGGAGGAGAAGGAGCGCTATGAGGAGAAAGCCAAGAAGATGCTGGAGGAGCAGAACGCCAAGCAAGCCGAGGCTGAGGAAGCCTTCAACAAATCTTTGAGTATGTACCCACCTGCCCAATCGCCTGCCGATTATAACAGAAGCATGTCCCCCGCCTCCTCAGGACGACCTTTGACCCCCGGTGGGGCGCCCGGTGCGCCGTGGCACAACCAAGGTAGGTGCAGTGGGAGTGGTCGACCCTCTTCTTTCTTGCCCACGCCCACTTTTTTTTTTGAGCTCCCACGTACATCTTCCGTCACGACCCCCCTCCCGCGCCCGATCTGGCCACGCTCCTCACGTATGATTCGTCAATCCATTCCTAAGCTTCCAACTTGATTGGCTGATTGTCTTCGGCACTTCAGCACTCTGATTGGCTGCTTGTGTTGCTCACCATATTTGTTGACATCACCAGCCACCTTCCATATTGAATGTGACATGAACTGATGGGATCATAACTGTGGCCTAACATATTGTGAAAGTCCTCATCTCTTCCTCATACCCTCATAATGCCCTTAGAAAATTAACCACATTGTTTCAAACTGTTCCAACATCAACCTCCTCAAGTCAAGTCATGAATACAAGAGCTTCTAAACCTAGTATTTTCCAATTTCAACGTATGAGTCCATGGTATCACATAATCAGAAAATAGGAATTCATAAAGCCAATGAGCAAAAACTTTAAAATGATACCTTTTGTATGTACTGGTTTTTGTTTGTATGTGAAAAACAAACAATTTCCAAAAATTTAAAAAGAAAATTTGATTCAAAATGTGATATTAAAAAAAAGAAATAAAGAAATATAAAATTTGCGTATGGCTTGAAAAATGTCGAGAAATTCTGAACAACCACAAGCATTGTTGATGCCTAAGTGCCCCAAACATGTAATAAGACGGTGGCCTATGGACAGGTGACCCAGCACCACTTCTAGTCCACACTACTATTGCAGTTCCCTGTATCTGATATCCTCCTCCCCCTACTCCTCATTCTCCATCTAGCCATTATCTTGTAGTACATAGGGTCTTAAAGGAAGAGTCAGGACAGCGAACATGTAAAAAGACAGTGCCTTATGGACAAGTGACCCGGGGACACTTCTAGTCCATAATACATTTGCAGTTCCCTGTATCTGATATCCTCCTCCCCCTACTCCTCATTCTCCGTCTAGCCATTATCTTGTGGTACTTAAATTTTTCTCTTAAAGGATGAGTCGGGACAGCGAACATGTAAAAAGACAGTGGCCTATGGATATGTGACCCAAGGACACTCCTAGTCCATAATACTATTGCAGTTCCCTGTATCTGATCTCCTTCTCCCCCTACTTCCCCTACTCCTCATTCTCTGTCTAGCCATTATCTTGTAGTACATAGGGTCTTAAAGGAAGTTTCGGGACAGCAAACAGGTAGGGCAGGTAGGTTTTCCTACTGTGAATGTTCTCCTAGTCAGGTTGTCGTGGTGTTGTTGTTGTTGTTGTGGTCAGTCAAGACGTGTAGTTGTGCATGTGTTATTATCAAGGGTTTGCTTTTGGTGTTTTGGGGGATATGCCAGTGGTGGACATGGGACCAGCACTATCTAGAGCTAGGTATCCTCGCAGACAACAAGGCTTGCTGTGTAGTGGGTCAGCTACTCCTCCCTCTGCTCTCAAGACAATGCATGATAACTCTTCCAATGCTGAAACGACTTTCGTCCAAAGTACAATGAAGCAAAGATTTTTGAAAATAATCTGAACCCTGTCATGTTGGTATTCATTGGATAGCTCTCGCTGAGTACTCTTAGATGAATACCCATTTGCTAGGGTTTCAGTCAATTTTCAGGTTTTTTGCATCATTTTGTATTGGCCAAGTATGCACCAGCAGCATAAGGGTCAAGGACCGGTTCCCCCTTTCATAGCTCTCGTCCCCATCTTTATCTCCATTTAGCAATTGGAGGTAGGGTTCCTGTACTAGACTTTATTGCACGATTATTGGCCCCTCCCACTTTCTTTTCTTTCTTTCACACAGCAAGTGCATGGTGAATACTGTGTCTCCACGTGCCTCAACCACTTCTCTTCTCCCTTCCTCAAATATGCATGAGAGAGTCTCTCCCAGCCTAGTGGCTTTATTGTATAGCACCCCTTCCCTTTTTGCCTCTTCCTCTGGTAGTGCATGGTGAAGCTCCTGAACCCTCGAGACTCCTGTCCTCCTCAACTATCTAGGCCTGGTAGAATGACTGCAGATGCTCTAGTAAGGATATCTTAAACCATCCAATGCTAAGGGTACTGTCGTCCAAAGTACAAGAAAGCAAAGACTTTTGAAAATTATCTAAACCCTGTCATGTTGGTGTTCATGGGATAGCTCTAACTGAGTACTCTCAGATGAGTACCCATATGCCAGGGTTTTTAGTCATTTTTCAATTTTTTTGCCTCATATTGTATCAGCCAATTTGGCCACCTGCAGTATAAGGATAAAGGAAGTCACCCAATTGAAAGAGTGTGCACCTCTTTTATTCCCTTACACACATTTATTTTTATCTCTATCCTATACCCTACTATCTCTGTGTGCCTTATGTCTTAGTTATCCACCCCCCCCCCCTAGACCACACCCTTTGGTTTCCTTTTACTAAATATGCATCTGTAATCTCAAAGAGGTTTGGTATCATCAGTTGGTTAGGCTTTTGTTTGGTATTGATTTGAGCATGTGGATTATGCTGGTCAAAGGACTTCCTTTAGGTGTGAAGTGAATTTAACCTTTATTTTCGGAAAGTTATTTGTTTATTTATGTATTTTTTTACAAATTGAGCAATTTTAGGAATGACTTATTGAAAATAGTATGCCTAAATATATGTCATTATCAAGGTCATGAGCTTTGCCAAGGAATTCTGAAATCAGTAAACTTGGGTGTAATTGTCATTTGGCTTAAGAACTGATGTGGCGAACTCTTCCTATTTAAAATGCTGCCTGTTTTATAAAAAAACTTGAAAAGAGAAGACTTTCACTTCACCTTAAAGAAGAGAATTGAAAAGACTTTTAGGGAAGTAAAATTGATCGCATAGAATCTTAGCTAGAAAATATGGAATGTTTTTTTGTAGTATTCGTTTATCTCTTATTGAATTGCATGAGTTGTGTAGAAATCTACAGTTCTTTACCTTTTTGTAAAACTCATGTTTATACATTTTGATGCTTTTGATATTCTGTGTAAAGAATCTAACATATCTATTGCGACCATGTAAGCAGTAGCAAATTTTAGATTGTTTTCACACAGTTCATTTCCATTTGTATTTTTGTATACTTCATTTATCATTGCTTTTTCATGTATGTAAAACTAAGTCTTCTCTAAAGGTAGAAATATTATTATTTATATGATAGTTCTGTTTTCAACTTTCATTTAAGTTAAACCTTGATTTTTCATTTGATTTAATCCTTTGATATTTATTCCTCATGTTAAGTCTCGTAATGATTGTTTATCCCAACCCAATTTTCAAACAAATCTTAGGTAATTTAGACTTCAAAAGAAGGCTTTAATTCAGTTGCTACCACCTCCAACTCTGCCTTGTCCTTGCATGGCCATATGACCTTGACCTCACAATGTGTGACCTTGACCTAGTTATTGTTGAGAATGCCAGTATTGAAGCACCTGTTTGGTTTATTTAATTGAACACTTGACAAACCTCCCTCTCGCTAGTTATTTCACAATGATGCTTTTGTTAAAAAAGATCCAGTTGTCAGCAGTCACAAAAGATACAAAGGTGAAAATGCCATACATTCTGATAAGATTGTAATAACATGCTGGAATATTTGAAAACTTTGGTCACTTCCTAGCCCCTCCTGCTGCAAATTGCCTGCTGTGCATCGTATCATCCCTGTTGGGTACATAAGTACATAGGAATAGCGATTCTGTAAAATCGTTCACTTATATGCTTTTAGGAGGGATTGAAAATACATGTACAGCATAAAGTCTCCTTTTTATGGGTTGTTATTGTGATCCTTTTACAGATTTGTTAAATTTGAATGTCAATTCCTGACACTGTCATAGACTTGTAAATATCTTTTTTTTTTACCCTATCATAGACTTGCAAATGTCAATTCCTGACCCTGTCATAGACTTGTAAATATCTATTTTTTTGACCCTATCATAAACTTGCAAATGTCAATTCCTGACCCTGTCATAGACTTGTAATTATCAACTTTATGACCTTTCCGTAAACTTGTGAATGTCAATTCATGACCCCATAATAGACTTGACCCTCTAATTACTTATCTATCAATCCATAGCCCTTTGGTTATATGTTAGTGTGTAGTGCATTCTTACAATAGCTTACAGTGTCGTTATTGCAATTTTGTTTAGATGTATGGCTAAATGTACTATTTCAATAGATCTTCCTCACTTTTGGTGCGGTTTACACACATCTTGGCAGCAGCAGGCATGATCTTGCATTGGTCAATCTTCGCGACAGGATTCTAGCCAGACTGACCAGGACTGCTGAACCAATAAGTTTATGTTCGACCTATCTTGATTGGGAAAAATATATATTGGCAGTCCACAACAAAATACTCACCATTTGGATCTCAATCAGTCAATTTAGGGTTCACTCAAAAAATATCATCAGGAAGAACTGGTGCTTTTGATGATAACTTTATAATTCAGCATGGATATGCCAAATATTCGTCAGAGAATTGCTGGTTATATTCTGATAAACATTTTCCCCTACAAATGTGTGCCAAATGGTGCTATATTTTGAAAGATACAACCAAAAAATCCCTTTTTGACCGACATCTGGAAAGTCGGGGAGTGGACTTGGGGAGTAAAGTGTTAACATGCGAGGTCAGAGTTATGGTCCTTGGTTCGCTGGGCGAGGCCGAGTGGTAGGTCATACGTTGGATTCAATACGGCTTTTGCATGGCTGCTGTGTGTGTTGTCTGGTTATAATCGTGGGCATGTTGCGCTCGTTTCTAGGGATGCAACAGCAACAGCAGCAGCAGCAACAGCAACAGTCTGGCTACCCCCAGCCCAATCAGTACGGCCAGTACCCGCAACAGATGCAGCCAGGGATGCACCAGCAAGGTAGGGTCAAGGACGGGTCAAAGGTCACTGCTGGTGACCTTTGTCATCACAGTTTGGAGACTGTGAGGAATCTCGGCATGAGAGGCATTTTTTCCTTATAAGGGAATGGTACTGGTACTAGATACGATACCAAATTACGATATGGAATAGGGAGAAGATTGCTACGAAAAGATCTCTGCTTCCTTTAAACCAACACGATTTTGATGGAACTTTCAACAAATACAAGAAAATATTATATTAGCACTATGTTGTATACTTCTATTTTGCATAAAGCACATTCATTTTATTTATTGTTTCCTTGTAGTAAATGTAGTATCATTGAATGTGTTTAGTTTTCCTTCAATTCCCAAATGTTGTAATTTAGATGCAGTCACAAACCCCTTATTATATTGCATGTTTTGTGGTTATTATTTATTTTTGTGTTTGATTTAGTTTTAAAGGTTGCCAATTGCCTTGTTCATCTTCTTGTAGAATATTTCTTTCATGAACGTTGCATAAAGAATAACTCCCTAAAATACATTTATAGCAATATGCTCAAAAAAGTGATCTTGACATTGTTTTCAAGGTCACTAAAAAGGTAACCGTCATCCTTTTGATATTTGGATTAAATTCATGTTATTCAAGTTGGTGTCAACTTATTGGAAATTTGAGTAAACCCACCTAATCCCACTCTTTCATGTGGTCATTCAAGTGGATCAAATACCATTATATCCTAATCATATTGATACCAATAAAGTGTGGACATGCTTCCACAACTCATATAGTCAACTCTGAAACAGTCAAACTTTAAAGTTCATTGTAACAATGAAAAACTTAAACTATACAAAAAGTTTCTGAGATAAAATGCTATGGAAATGCCCTTATTGTATTGTATTGTATTGGATTGAATATCAGTTTTGAGGAAAAAGACCAGTTGGCAACCTATTGTTTTGTGTTCCTCCTTTGTTTGCTGATAGCACTTGTTTTGTTTGCCTTATGTACCCCAGGTATGCCCCAGCATGGTCGAATGCCACCCCAGGGGATGCAACCCGGTATGCAGCACCCAGGAATGCCCCAGGGCATGCACCCCAACCAGGGTGCTCCCCCAGGGTACCCGGGCCAGTTCCAGGGTCAGTATCAGGGCCACCCCGGCCAGCAGCCGCCGCAGCAGCAGCAGCAGCAGCCGCCCCAGCATGGTAGTGTTCCCCAGAGTATGCCCCAGCACCACCCCCCTGGCATGCAGAGCATGGCCCACCAGCAGCAAGGGGGGTACCCCCAGCAACCCGGCATGCACCCCAAACAAGGTATGATGCCCCCTCAGCACCAGGGGATGCAAATGAACCCCCAAGTGGGCATGACGCCCCAGCTAGGCATGCAGGCCCCGCAGCAGGCGGCGGCAGGGCACCACGGTATGGGTATGCACCCTCAGCAGCAGCTGCAGCACCGGCCAGCGCCCCACCAGGGTCAGTACCCACCTCAGGCGGCAGCGCCCCAGCAGCAGGGTGTCGTGCCGAATGCTCCCTCCAGCCACATGCATGCCGTGGCGAGGGAGAGAGCCACTGCCAGTCCTAGTCCAGGTACCCACTTTCATCGTTCACCTACAGTTCATTATGACCATAACTAGTATAATAAGAAAAACCTGCTTAAAAACAGTCGTAATCCAACCTTTCTCTGGTTGATAATAAACCTGCTTTCACGTCTTTCCGAGTGAGTAACAATAAACCATGCACCAAAACCCGGCACATTGAAATTGACTCAAGAAAAAATGTAGGGGATATTGGAATATAACTTATCACTCCATCCCTGTTGACACTCTCACAATAATCATTTAATCATCACATGATAAACATGCCATCCATCACCTATAGATAAGAAAATGATCAATTGTGATCCCTCTGCTTATTTCCAAATGAATTATACAGTATTTTGTGAATTAGTTTTAAAATGTTGATGGATATGTCTATATTTCTAAGTAAAAAATATAAGTATATGTAATTCTATTTAATTTAAGTTTTTGAATATTGTACAAGTACCTAACAATATTGACATGCATTTGAATAAACAAAAAAATTCTAAAAAAAGTTTTCGAAAATTGTACAAGTGCCCTACAATATTGACATGCAATTGAATAAACAAAAAGTTCAAAAAAAGAAAAACTTTTTTTTTTTGAAAATTGGGCCTGTTAGGGGTTGGGAGTTTTGCTTGATTTGTGTCTGACTAGCTGGTTGATCTCCTGTGGTGAATTGTAGCCTCGTTGCTATGGCTGCAGCATCAGCAACAACAGCGCCAGTACCCGCATCAGCAGCAGCAGCAGCGGCCGCAGGAGGTCATTGCCTCGCAGTGCCTGTGGAAGCCCCAGCAGCGCCCCCTGTCGTCCTCGCAGGCTTCCCCCTGGCCCCCGTCCATAGTGGCGCCACCTATATCAGCCCCTGCCACTGCTTCCGTCATCACGGCCACCTCAGCCCCCCGCGGGCAGCACCTCACCTGTAGATATACTAGTAAACAATAGACTAAAACAATGCATTTGACCATTGTTATGTTTGCCGTTCCATTGTTCTGCAACGTTCCCTGGGTCCGCGGTAAGAAGGAGGAAAAGACTCTCCCCTCTGTGGATGCGGAATAGCAGCAAGATTCATGCTTCAGCTTCTTAACAACTAACTGTATGCTTTGACAATGCCATCACTTATCCTTAGGAAATCATATGTTGCATGGGCCTCAGGAGTCTGATGACCGTAGTCTTATCCAGCGGGGTGTCTGAGCGTCTTTTTTGCGCTTTCACATTCTGCTTGATTTCTAGATAGATGAACAGGGATTTCTAACCTGACCTGTTCATCTTGGTGAAAAAAGCAATATATTTGTCATCCTTATAGTCAAAATCTCACTGAACATTGATTTGAGTTTTGAAATGCATAACTTTTGTGTACATCACTTCCTTTTGACTTTTACTTCAACATCCTGTTATACCATTAAGTAGGCATGCAAACAAAGTATATCTTCACAATTTTGCATAGAAAGATGTATTGCACTTCATTTATCAGATCTTTCAAGATGTAACTTTGAGGGATATAAATTGATGGAAAAGTCGTTAGTTGTTGATTTAGCAGATACATTCATGTGAAAATAAGTATGATAACCTGAATCTCTGAATACATACCTGTTGGCTTTTTATACTAATATTCCCCATAAAATACTATCCTTTAATCTTGTGTCAGACAAAATATCATCAAAAAAGTCCAACCTTTTTGGGATGAATAGGTTGAATGGAAAATGCAATATGGCAAGCATTAATCTCCTAGGTATCCCATGATGCAACAGGCTTAAGCCTACATGTATTTAATCTAGCAAGCACATACTGGTATTTTGTACTAACCTTATATATAGGGATGGACACCTTAAAGAATGAAATGGTACGGTATCGGTACTAGTGAAATGGTATGGTTGGATCCTGGATGATCCCTAACTTCACAGTGGTTAGTATCAATAAGAGTACCTTTTAAGGAATGAAATGATACAATACAATACTTTCTGAAATGATACCGATACCAGTACCAATACCTCTTTAAGGTATCCAACTCTAACTATGCCTTAATGTTTTAGGAAATGGTAACATTGCAGATGATGACCTTTCTAGCACTGTAACTGGTGCATTGTGGGAAGGCTGCAGCTCATGTGTGCACACATGACCTGCTGGTCATGAGATAATTTATAAACATTAACCTGCTTGGCTGAAATCACCCTTCTTCTTAAAAGAATTTAAGAGAGCCCTGAGCTTATTTCGAACCCTGACAATAAAAAATCTGAATTAGAACTCTAATATTGTATGCTATTTCATTTCTGATGTCCCTGCTTCCATATGATTACTATATTACTGACATGAGGTGTTCTCTCAGCCATGTTAACCACCAAAACTCCTGCTGTTCTATTAAGGTTTTGCATGATAACAATTGATCTGCATGCTGCTGCCTTGAAAATATAACACATTAATCAAATGTTCACAACTTTCTTGTATGTTTTTCAGCTTGTTTAGCATAATAGTTGTTTACATTGTTCTATTCCTGTTGTTATGTGTTATATTATCTATTTATAAATGTAATCATTTAAACGAATGATTAGCATTTTATAAGGATTTGATGAATTCTATTCCCTGCATTTAAGTATGTCACATTTATGATAATTAAATTATTCTTCTTGGGGTAAAAATAAATTGAGCAGCAAATTTTAAAAGTATACCATGCCAAGGGATGATTAAATGATAATGATTATAAGGGTTGTAGCAAGTATCTTCTACTGTTAACTAGTTTTATAGCTGTATCTTTATTGCCTTCTCTATTTTGATGATGGCAATATTATCAAATCAGAGTAAAACATATTACAAGTAGGCCACAGCATTGAACTTTTAATGCTTACAGTTGCCCCTCGAAATTTAAAATTTTGATTCAGGATGTGAAAAGTGAAATATGAATGGAATGATTAAGAATTAAAGAATGATTGCTGATTATATTCGGATGAGAGTTGTTTGGCAGCTTAACTAGTTAATGTCATTGTTATAGAAAGCTCAGTATTATGAACTATGAATCAGGCATTTCCCTTATTTTTTAATTTAGCAATATCTTGCAATCTTTAATGTTTTATTTGGAGGTCTATTGCTGTTGAAAGAGAAATTTATGTTAGTAGCGAAATATTTCTTGGGAAATATTTGAAGGAGAAATATTAATCAGAATGCTACCAACAATCCTCCTCCCAAGTATTTTTGTTGAATCATTCTTAAAGATGGTCATAAGTCCTGACAATAATTGTTAGAGGAACTCTTGTAAATGCATTTCTTTGGTTAAGCTTAAATACTTTGATTGTAAATGTTTTATTTGATCAAAAATTCCAGAAATCATGATAACAATTTTTAGAGGAACTCTTACACATGACTGTGTTAAAGCTTTATCTCTTGATGATGAATGTCTTATTTGAACTATGAAAAGGGGAATTTCTCTAATTTTCTAATTTAGCTATCTGTTGCTGTTGAAGTAGAAGTTGGAGGTGTGTGGAGTGGTGTTTATATTGAAGTGTTTGTGTTTCAGCCGCGACGGCCCCTCAGCAGGCCATGCCACCGCCACCCCCACCACGCCCCCCGTCACCAATGTTCGTATCGGTGCCACCAAGAACACAGAGGCTCCTACACTCAGAGGCATATCTCAGGTAATGATAACCAAATAATGATAATGATAATAATGATGATGATAATAATAATAATAATAATAATAATAATAATAATAATAATAATAATAATTTTTGATAATAATAATGATAATACTATTAATATTACTAATATTGATGATAATGATAATTTTTATTTAAAGAGGGTAACTCAGTCCAAAATTTTAAAGTAGTATGGTTACAAAGTTATTGAGTAAATTGCTTTTGGGTATTGAGACTTGAAGGAAGGTAGAGGTGGTGCACATCTGATTCTACACTCAGAGGCCCATCTCAGGTAGGACCTCACCTTCTATTAACCCTTATGCTGCTGGTGGCTAATTTGGCCATTATAAAATGATGCAAAAAAGCTGCAAAATAACTGAAACCCTGGCACATGGGTACTCACCTGAGAGTACTCAGTGGGAGCTTTCCAATGAATACCAACATGACAGGGTTCAGATGGTTTACAAAAATCTTTGTATCATTGTGCTTTGGACAAAAGTAGCCTCAAGGCTTGAATCACAATGTGACAGCAAATAGTCCAGGAAGACTTTCATTGGCTAAAATTTGATTAAAAAATTAATCAATCGATGATTAGTATATTGTATATACATTTATTAACCCTTCCAATGCCACACACACATGTATGCATTTGTAGGAACATAACATAGAGAGCCATGCACACATATATAGGTGCAAGAATAATCAAATTCATTTAGAGAAGAGCCTGGCTGGCTAATCTAAAAGAGCCTCATACATAGCATGAAAATTAGGCAATTGGCTGCGAGAATGTTGTGCTCAATTCAAGGTCCATTCTGATTTGTCACATGACTGGTGGACCTAAGTTTTATAAGTTTGTCAAATATGAAACCACCTGGCACTGGACACTGACACAACATGAACAATCTGGTATTAGTATCCTGGATCTGTTACGTATAATGTCTTGTTTTGCATAACCACAATCTTCTGGGAGTACCATTTCTTAATGGAAGTGAATTGTTTTCTTTAGGTATATAGAAAGTTTGGGTTCCGATCGCCCCAGCATCACCAACTGGGAGAAGCAGCTTAATGCCACCCAAGAAAATACTCCCCTCAACAACAATGGCCGCCTCCCGAACGAATGGCTGGCCAACGGACCCGGCGTCCACGGCAATACGGCCAACGCCCTCTGGGCTCTCAGAGATCTCATGATGAAAGACTCCTTCACAGTCTCGCGAACGCTAGAGTTTGCAGAGATATGGTAAGAAACATTAGTGCTATATTGTGAAAATAATAGCCAGATTATCAACATTACTTATTCACTGTCTCAGGAATATTAGTTTGACGAGATATGGTAAGAAACATTATTGCTCTATTATGAAAATTATAGACAGATTATGAACTTTACTCATTCACAGTCTCAAGAACACTAGAGTTTGCAGAGACATGGTAAGAAACATTAGTGCTATATTATGAAAATAATAGACATATTTTGAACATTACGTACATGGTTAAGTGACCTTCAACAATTATGTAGGAAATATTATATCATGAAAATAGGAGACTGATTATGAACATCACATACTCATGTGGTTAAGTGACGTTTAATGGATATGTAAAAAACATTATTACTTTATTGGAAAAATAGAAGAGAAGTTATGAATATGACATAACATACATGGTTTTAAATAAATAAATGTGTAGTTATATGTGTGCATCTATTTTGTTGCAGATGAGGCGTCATTCCCTAGTGAAAAGTGTGCAGTACGTCAGAGGACACAAGCGTTGTGTTGCAGAAAAATCTCATTTTTTTACCTTTACATTATTTGTGGGTGTTTTATGTGTCGAAAAAGATTTTACATGCTTGTCAGCATTTGAATGTTTTGTGTCATTCATTCACATTCCTTTTTAACTTGTGCGTGTGTGTTTGTATAAATGGGTGGTGCGACCACACTCTTGAAGTTAGACATGTATATTGCTAGATACCTTACTGAATCCATCTAGCAAGGAAGTTGTCAGTGACTTTGGGTAAGGCAGTACTTTTCCTCAGGTTCTCTAGTTTCTACTCCACTGAGGACTAGCTAGTCAGCCTAAATATGTCAGAAAAAGTGCAGATAATCAAAATTCCAAGTGGCATCCTCAGTGTTTAATATTCATCTCTGCAATTGCCTTAAGAGCCTTACTGTTGGTGATATCTTTCTAGTGGAGCCACCTCTTGGTAAATATTTGAAAGAGAAATGTCAATAAGAACCCAACCAAGAACTTGTTCAGATCTTGTGAAAACGAATACAAATCTCAATAAACAGAGGATACATTTCAAGGGTTGAATGGGCCGATTACTTAACATTTGAAGATACTCTGTTTGAGGAATTATAATTTCAGTTCTCCTTAATTCTCAAGAAAGTAGGGGACTTCAGGCTAGGCATAGACGGTTATTTTGAGCAGCTGTTATTTTGTAGCCAAATCATGATATGTACACCTACATCCATAGCGAGACAAATTCAGAATTGTGAAATAGATGGGATCAGTATGGTCAAGTTACGTGTCAAGGAAGAAAGAGATAATCACTGAATTGTAGTACTATCAGCTATGGATAAAGCTTAAAGAAGTTGCCGGTGCAATCTAAGTACAGTGTAACTTGCTGGAGAAACCCACTGTCATATAAACTGGTCCTAAAATCACCCCAGGTCAAGAACGCATTATATTACACCTTTTAACCCTTTTGCTGCTGGGGGCTAATTATTTGGCCAATACAGACATCCAAAAAACCTGAAAAATGATTGAAACTCTGGAACATGGGTACCCATCTGTGAGTACTCAGCGAGAGCTAACTGATAAATCCAACATGACATGGTTTAGATGGTTTTCAAAACGCTGTATCCCTGTGCCTTGGATGAGAGTAACCTCAGCATTGGAAGGGTTAAGTGGGCCACTTGTACTGGAAGACCTTTGTTGCATTATCGAGTCTGTTCTCTCCCAGTAGGTTTCACTGTACTAGTTAGATAGATTTTAGTCTTGTACAAAAGAGTAGATATGTTATGGTCTAAAATAAAAATGGTGTTTCTATCAAGAGCATGGATCGTGCAGAATGCAGGTTTTTGTTATTGGATGTTGCCTTCTTCATTTGACTAGGAAATAGAAACAGTAGACAGAAACATTTGCTTGTTTTTGTTCAGATGCCTGTCTTCTAGAGACACCATTTTTGTCTTTAGCGAATCCTGTTGTTCATACCGTACAAATTTTAATGTAGGATTTTCAGTCCCTACTATCTCCACGTGGGTAAAATGATTGTATTGAATAATTTTGTAGTGATCACACAAAAAAGGTTTCTTACTATTTTTTACTTAAGTTAAATGGGTACCCAGTATTATGGTGAATGAGTTAAAACTAGACTCGTAATTTGAAGTTAGGAAAAGGATTAAGTATTGAAGATAATCAAAACCAGTTATGCCTGTCAATCTAGTAAGTGAATCATAATGTGGACATATTGGACCTATGACTTAATTTCTAATTCCGTAAGGGTATTTGGTTACTAATTTTGGGATGTGTAATTGAAGTCTACTGTAAATTCTCAGAAATATTGGCCTTCCTAAGAATGTGAGCCACTATAATTATTTTACAAAATATCAGTGTCCTTTATTCACTCGTTTATGATGGTTCTTTTTCAACCAGTTGTTGTAATGATAAGAATAGAATTCCTTGATGATTTCATATGAGGTCTAAAGAGTGGGCAGTTTCACTTAGAAGTGTGATAATGAAACTCCACCTTAGTTTATGTTGTGTGCTATCAAATTTTCTGTCTAAGAGAATTACAAATAATTTGTACATAATTTTATTTTTAAATATAAATGTTAAGAAAGAATACAGTTCTTATGACTTTTTTACTTTAAAACAGTAAGTGATGTTGACTTAGATTCGAGAAGAATTTATCATTTCCTACTTAAGTTTGCTGATTTTTGTGTTATCTGACTATGACCTCCCTACCTGACAAGTCCACATTCTCCAGGTACATGATATCGTTTTCTAAGATCAACATTCAAATATACCATATAGGTAAGCTGAAAAATAAGTTTAATTGGTACTTAAATGGATACACTAATCAATGAAATCCTCAAATGATATTACAACTCTATTCTTGTAAGGATAAGCTGGAGGACACCAGTGTAATTTATACTCCCACAATATTCTTATTAAGGATTAACTGAGGGAAAGTTTGATTGATAATCCCAACAATACTCTGAGAAAGAGTGGTGAATGAAAGCTTAATTGGTGTTACTCCCAATGATATTCCAATAAGGATTGAGGAGTGAAGGCTGAATCGATACTCCTAACAATTTTCTGACAAGTATTAATTGAGGGGAATGAAGGCTGAGTTGATACTCCCGACAATATTCCCATAAGGATTGAGGAGTGAAAGCTTAATTTATACTCCCAACAATATTCCAATAAGGATTGAGGAGTGAAAGCTTAATTTATACTCCCGACAATATTCCCATAAGGATTGAGGAGTGAAAGCTTAATTTATACTCCCAACAATATTCCAATAAGGATTTCCAATAAGGATTAATTGAGGAGTGAAAGCTTAATTGATACTTCAGCAATATTCTGATAAGGATTAATTGAGGAGTGAAAGCTAAATTTATACTCCCAACAATATTACAATAAGGATTAATTGAGGAGTGAAAGCTAGATTTATACTCCCAACAATATTACAATAAGGATTAATTGAGGAGTGAAAGCTTAATTTATACTTCAGCAATATTCTGATAAGGATTAATTGAAGAGTGAAAGCTTAATTGATACTTCAGCAATATTCTGATAAGGATTAATTGAGGAGTGAAAGCTTAGTTGATACTCCCAACAATATTCTGATGAGGATTAATTGAGGAGTGAAAGCTTAGTTGATACTCCCAACAATATTCTGATGAGGATTAATTGAGGAGTGAAAGCTTAATTTATACTCCCAACCAGTGTCTTAGCCAGGATTTAGAAACTGGGTGCCTAAAATTGGCAGTTGTAAAATTTTTGGGCGTCCAAATTTTTAAGGTGGATCACACTATACTCATATTTCAACCATAAACATGTATAAATTCATCAAAGTAAGGCATGATATCATTAAACAATGTCATGGGAATTTATAAGGAGATGAGAAAATTCAATTATAAGCTTGAGATTGAGATTTTGTTAGAAATTCCACACAAAACAATTGGGTGTCCTGAGGGGTTCTTTTTAAGGGTTCGGGTGTCCAAAAAGGCACCCAGACGCCCTGCTGGCTAAGACCATGCTCCCAACAATATTCTGATAAGGATTAATTGAGGAGTGAAAGCTTAGTTGATACTCCCAACATTATTCTGATAAGGGTTAATTGAGGAGTGAAAGCTTAATTGATACTCTCAACAATATTACAATAAGGATTAATTGAGGAGTGAAAGCTAAATTGATACTCCCAACAATATTTTGTAATTTTGAACCATACATACAAATTGAAAGAATTTAATTTTGCAGAAATAACAATCCCGTTCCTTACAAACTAACTTATAAGTAATGACTTCAGTGTTAATTGCCCTGTTTTAATTGAAGTTGGCAGGAGGATTTGAAATAGCCATTCAGCTAAAACTGGACGGGCAAAAAAATTGTGATTGCCATTTCAGAGATAAAAAAAATAGGGATGGTCAATTGAAAACATAACACAATACTGCTGTAGTATAACCACGGTCTATTTTACATCATTTTTTTTATCGGTAAAAATATTACAAATAATACCAATTTTGATGTGTGATCCATAACAAATGTCATCAACGGTAGTTTTGGACTCGGGAGTGAAAGAAACGATGCTGGTATTTGGTGGGTGGATATCTGTATTGGATATGGTGTGTATTTGAGACTGTAGCATTGTACAGGTCTGTAATAAAGTGTATAGTTATAACTGTATAAACCTGTTTGTCGCTATGCTTTATTTATTTACACAACATACACACCTCTTCAGCAGCCCTGTGCGTTTAGAGTCATGCCTTTTGGACTAAACCCTTATACTGCTCGTGACTAATTAGGCCAATACAAAATCATTGAAACCCTGGCATATGGGTACTCATCTGAGAGTTCTCGTTGTGAGCTATCTAATGAATATCGATATGACAGGTTTTGGATGGTTATCCAAAATCATTGCATCCTTGTGCTTTTGACAAAAGTAGCCGCTGCATTGGAAGGGTTGACCTATAATTATCAAATTGGACCTTCTTTCAATAAGTGTATGACATATTAGAATGCCAACAACCATGAAACGTTTTTACCTCTAAAGACATTCACAAACTAATATCAACATGTCAATAATCTCGATCAAATTGATGACCTATTTGTTAAGTACTAAGTATCGCCAGAAAGAGCATGGGTGACTAAGTCATAACCTTTGATATTGAGAAAGACTGTGTGATAATCCTCAGTAGTTAGGCCGCATTTCAATTATAAGATTAACTCCCAAAATGTATAATACTTTGTACGATATCTCTGAGTGAATCTAATTTTGTTAAAATATATTTGGGTGGAGTACCTGGGTCAAATTTTACACATTTCCTTATCTTCCAAGTTTTTTTTTTTAGTAATTTCCCAATAGGAGAAGTATTTTGTAAACCAAATTGAGAGTTTAAACTATTAGTAATTCTTCAAACACAAAATTAAACAATGGTAGGAGTGTGTTTACACACAGAAGCTCCACAGATTTGATAGGATAAAGACTGCAGTAGAAACTTCAAAATGAAACTAGCTCCATTTTAGCCACCAGCATTTCCAATTATGTACAGTCAACCTCTCATGCTTGCCATTGAATTCTGTAACTCATATTAGACAGAAACATCGGACAGGTCAGACCTTAAATATGGCATAAAAAATATTTTTAAGCATGTTCGGTGCTTGCCAAACAAACATTTCACCTTTTTAACATGCTTGGAAGCATTGTGGCAAAAATCTGGTGTAACCAGTCTATTGTATGTGGTGAACAAATTCAAATACAGTTCAGAGTAATCAAAGGTAGATACTCTCGGTTGACCTGACATTGTAAATTCTGAGGGTCAGGTCAGTAAAACTAAAATACGAAAGGCTCTCCCAAGACATACACACAAGACAAGAAATGCTTAGCCTTTAATTTTCATAATAAGCACAAAGCAGGTGGCATCAGCTCAAGAGATCACACGACCAGCGTCCAGCTGATGTTCCTGTTCTGCGGCTAGGAAATCAGCAACCATGGTTTGCTTGATTGTCAATTTTACTGTGATGTTATACAAGTCCTGTTCAACCCAGCTCAACACACCCACGTCTTAGAAATAATTCAAGAATGACACCCATTTTCCAAAAACATATATAAATACATAGTTGTATTTAAAACATTCACTTCGTACACGACCACCTAGGAGCATTGTGAGGGTTACTCTTGATAACATATTATATCTTTTTAAAATCTATTTCAAAACAACTTATCTCTCTGATCTTAAAAATCACACTCAGGGTTGGACTGGACATGAGGTTTACAGTGACACACAAGTCATAAAAGTGGGTCTGCAGAGGATTGTCAAAAAGCATGTATCTTGCAGCTACCAGCAAAAGAGAAAGTAACATAACATTGGTTAGCCTGTATGTAGGTATTTCTGACCCTTAGACACATGCACTCATTCTTACATACATACAGCATGCACTCAAACTAAGCGAACATGAGTTAACCATCCATATAGCTTAGACAACGACTAATGCCCGTAGATTCGCATATTGAGTTATGGACTAAATACAGCTCCCGAAGTCAAAATCATAATAAATAGGTATGTATTCCATACAGCATGTCACAAGTAGATCCATTATAAACAAGCTGAGACGTTCATCCCTTGACTGTAAAATGCATATGGAGTCCATACGTGTAAGCACCATAGGTAAAAGTACTTGCCTAAAATATAAATACAGCCTTGCAAAAGTTCATTAATAGAATAAAACATTTACCAACTCTCCCCTACAAAATAAAAGTCAGCGAACAACAATAAGATGCTGCCTTTGAGAAAGGTTTATACATAATTAAAGAAAAAAAATAAATGAGCTATTTTTTTCTTTTTTGAGGTAGATAAATAAGTTTCATCGGAAACAAATTGAATATCTTATTAATTTTAAACACCCTGGTAGAAGTCTGGTTCGTTGTAGAGAGAGTTCAATAAGGTCTCTCTCTCTCTCATTGCTAGTTTTTGACAACATACAATAGAAACACATGATGATCATCACAGTAACTTGACTTGATCCCAACTAAAAAATAGCGTCCACTGTTCGGCTGGTCCATTTTCCCCCTAAGATAAATGACCACTTTCTTTTTTCTAAATGCATCGATAAAGTAATTGCTTCTATGAATTACCTTATTCATCAAGGAAAATGTCAACCAAAACAGTAGGGTCTCCCCTTAAACAAACACAATTAAAAATGATAATAATAAAACAAGACACCCTGCGTCCAAAGATAAGTACCAGATACATACACCCTTAGGTGCAACGTTAAATATTGGTACGTTCTTCATTCTGTTCATGGAAGACCCTAAATAGTAAAAATCTGTCATTTCGAGGCAAAGCAACACACCAGCCGACAACAATAAATCATAAACAGTAAACACAGATGTGTTTTGTCTACAGACACTGATATGTTCTCTTCTATCTAACAAACATATTTTTGTCCTACCCTAGTGATTTCTGCACAAAAGAACCTGTTCACAGCTAATTGTCTAACTTCATATTAAGGAGGCAAATAACAATGCGTTTGACTGATTTTAAATTTCATATTACCAGGTATTAATTCATTCTTCATGATTGGTGTAAAAAATCTCTTTGTCAATCATTAGAAGCTGTTCTCTCGCAGTACAATAACTTACACCAAGAGAAATTTATAACTACCCAGCTCAATATCTATTTGAATCATGATCGGTTTTGTCATTTGATTGTCTTCAATAGTACCTATGGAATCGCAACTTTCTCTCTAAGTTGATACATAACATTTAAAAGAAAGATAAGTTGAGATAAGTGTACATGAGAAAAAGTCGACTTTTCCAGCTGTCAATCAATTCATTGTGTGCAGAAACCAGCGGGAAGTTTTCATCATTTTACATAGAAACAGATTTTACGCTGTACAAAACTAGCACTTCTATTCCTACTGTTATAGTTGACTATACTGACATCCCCCGCCCCCACCCCCTCCCACACCTGGCTCCGACTTGACTTGGTAGGCGCCGTTCACCCCGGGCATCCCAGGCATGCCCACGGGCGACAGCATCTGCAGCTGGTTGCCGGGCGAGGGCATCATCACCTGGCTGGACGAGCTACTGGCGCTCACGCTCATACTCGAGCTGGAACTGAACTGAAAGTAGGGGCCCTGAGAAAAATGACTGCTCCCCTGCGCCGCCAGGCTCATCTGTGCCGCAATCTGGGCCTGTGCCGACGACTGGTGCATGAACTGCATCTGTGCCTGCGAGAACTGGCCTCCGGGCGCGCCGTGGGCGTACTGCATGAACTGGGCCTGGGCGGCGGCCGCGGCGCTCTGCTGGGGGTTGAACTGGAAGGACTGGGCGGCCGCGGACATCATGTGGGCACCGCGGCCCGGCTGCGAGAACTGCATGTGGGACTGCGCCATCTGGCCCTGCGGGTGTGAGAAGTGGGAGTGGGCCAGGAAGCCCTGCTGGTTGGGCAGATAGTGCGATTGGTGAGATTCTGAGAAGTGCGGGGGCGGCCGGGGTAGGAGCTGAGAGTTGCTGCTGCTGTTGCTGGGCGAGACGGGGGTGAAGGCGTGACCCTGTGGACTGCCCTGCGACGAGCTGACTGGGACGACCGCCTGTGAGTATCCCCGCGGCGAGCTTGCGGCCGGGGAGCGAGCGTGAGGAGAGCTGCTCTCGGGCCGCTTCTCGCTAGACGCGGCCGCGACGGGCGATTGGGACTGATTTGCTACTATGCTTTGATTGGGCGACTGTGGGACACTTCGGTTGCCGTCAGTGGTGGCGCTACTGTGCTGAGTAGGTTCACTACCCGCTGCACTAGATGGACGATTTATTGTCTCGCCATTTTTCTCCGTACTCTCGGTTGGCCCGGTGACCTGGGGCGCAACACTGGGTTGCTGCTGCTGAGGGGGAGGGGCCTGCACTGGGGGGTTGTTAGTGCTCTGTCCATTCTGCTGCTGCTCACTATTATTACTGAAGCCGTCTATCTGAACAATACCCTGACTCAGTTGCTGTAGTGGATTGTAACCCATATTGCCATCCTCCTTCTGCTGCTGCTGTGGCGGCTGCTGCCGATGCTGCTCCTGTTGTTGCTGCTGCATCTGCTGCTCCTGTTGTTGTTGCTGCTGCATCTGCTGCTGCTGTTGTTGCTGCATCTGCTGCTGCTGTTGATGCTGCATCTGCTGCTGCTGCATCTGAAATGTCTCTGGCATCTGACCGTAGTTCTGATTGTCCATGCGGTTCTCCTGCTTAATCTGGACGCCGCCGCAGTTTTCCATATTCGGCGGCAGCCCGTGTTTGAAGTTCATTTGAGCATATGGCGAAAAGATATCATCACATCCCGGAGGCATTTGGCCTGGGTGCATGGGCTCCCCCTGCTGGTTGAAGCCCATATCGGGCGGCGGCATGCCCATATTTGCCGCTGAATTCTCCAGGGGCATGGTGCCAGTCTCGTCCAGCCCGATTTCCGCCATGGCCAATTTGCGTGCCTCTGCCTCCATTGCGGCTCTTTCCTCTTTCTTGATAACTTTGAGTTCCAGGTCGGGGAAAGACACCTCCGAGTCATCCAGGTGGGGTAGGTCACCTCGGAGATGGTCCCGCAATTTTTTGAGAGCCAGGTAAAATGGCACTTTGTCTTGCGCTTTCGGAAGCTGCGCACATCTGGCACTGGACGATGGCATCACATATATCACCTGAAAATTAAGCATGAAAATCAGTACATGTGATCTACTAGTTGGGGTAGGCAGATTTTAATACACTGCAATTTATCTAATGATAACAAGAGTTTAATATGATGATCTTAGTGTTTGCTAAGTCAAGAATAAAAAAAAAATGGAAATAAGATCGTCCAAGATTCAAGGTCTGCATGAGCACAACAGCAAGAGCTTGATTAAAACCATGATATATATACTAAAGTATAAAGAAGGAATTTGTTTATGTTCTGCTAAATATATTTCCTTAGTATTTTCCCAAAGAATGCCTATCAAACAGATAGGACTAAAAAAAAACAGGCTGTTTCTATCGTTTCATGGAAGAAAGGGTAAAATTAAACCTTTCCAATGCTAAGGCAACTTTTGTCCAAGGCACAAGAATTTAAAGATTCCTGAAAACCACTAAACCCGGTCATGTTGGTATTCATTGGACAGCTCTCGCTGAGTAACTCAGATGAGTACCCAAGTGCCGGACTTTCAGTCTTTTTTCAGATTTTTTGCATCTTTTTGTATGGGTCAAATAAATGTTAAAATGCATGGGTAATTCAGAAATTCAATAAAAAGAGGTTTATGGTTGCTCTACAAACCTCATCTCAAAATAGAATGGATGAGACTTTTTACATTACTATATAAAGCATGTTCCCATGTTCAATGTGGATTGATGTTCCAATCAAGGGTTGTTAGTAGTTGGATATTTAACACTGTTGACACATAGACAGGTGGAATATGCAGAGAAAAAGTAGTCATCTACTACAGTGGAACCCCTCGAAGTGATAACCCCTCCAAGTTGACCACCCCTCTTAAGTGACCACATTTGCCAGTCCCATACTAAAGTTTCCCTATTAGGCCTAAAAAAAGTTGTTTGTTTCCTGTAACCCTACCCTAACAAGTTTTTATTCAAAAAAATCCCTACCCTAAAGTTTTTTCTGCCCTCTAAACTCCCAATCAACGTAAAACATGCATAAAACACCCATTTTTGACCAACAAAATAATGATTTTTTTTTTACCGACCTACCTACCCTATTTTTTTAGGACCGTTACATGAAAGAAACAATTTCTTTTTTTAGGCCTTAGTTTCTTTGGAACTTGACCACCCTCTTAGTTGCCCAATTGTAGCCGGTCCCATAGATGGTTACTTTAGAGGGGTACCACTTCATATACAAATCTACTTACTGTGTCATGGATTTTATCTGGTTGTTTTCCAAATGCAAAATTTTTGTTCCCACAGAATACTTCATAGATTCCTGGAGAAGAAACAAATACAAGTTAGTCATATCAGTAGGTTTACTATGTTTTTCTCTATATTTGGCTATTTATTTTGATATCAACAAAAGTAGTTTTCAGGGACGGAAGAAAAGTTCAGTTGTTAATAATCTCTTGTTTACTGCTGCCCATCAGAAAGCATCATAAATACAGGTATTTTGGTTTCACCTTATCTTGTATGCATATTATATGTTTAGGTATTTCAACACCTTAACTGAGGTTACAGTGCATCTTGGCTCCAAAAACAAAAGTTCATGACATTTTTTGATGAATTTATAGATAAAATATCTATATTATAAGAGATAGATGAAATATTATAAAGCCTTATCATAATGTGACAACACAACTTACCTTTTCCATTAAAAGCTGCAATTTTTGGCTTGAACTGCCTTATTTTCTCTATTAAAATTGTAGCCCCTTCTTTAATCTCTTTCCTGAAAGCAAAGTGAGAAGAAAGATAAGAAATGGCTAAAAAAGGAAAGAAACATCCAAATCCTTGACAAGCCTCACTATTTCACTTGGTACATAATTCTTAGGCAGACATTTTTATCAGATTATATTAAGACTATGTTGTACATACATTCCGTTATATCAAGTCTTCGAGTAAAATGGTAAGCAACTAACACTAAATTAAATTATTCCTGTTAAGTGATTTCCGGACCAGAAGATTTAATTACTTTTTTTCACATTAAGATATTAGACATATTAGTCTTTGGTAGCTATTTGAAGAATGCAGTTCACAGACAATTCTTACGAAATGATCTTGTTTTTGTATAAATATTTAAGTTCTTCTTGCCTGTAACAACTAAAACAGCCTGACAATTTTGGTGTTATCTCTCTGACATAGCAATTTTCAGAAAATATTTGAATGAGAAATGTTAATCAGATACCAACTATAAGGGTATTCAAATAGTTTTTCCAATTTATATTTCATTCCAAAGTTTTTTTCAAAAGTCTGACAGGTCCAGACGACATTGGTCGAATCAATCTCCAGGCACGGATAGGTAAAGCTCTACCTTGAAAGATCTGCACTTCCCCGAGTGGTCCTCGGCACAATACTCGTTAAACCGATGCCGAAATCCATGAGCCCCTTATCGTCATAACAAGTCATGGGTTCTTGGATGAGGCCAGAGAGATACAGACACTGCCCTGTAGACAGATCGGAAATGCAAAAAGAGCGAAAATTAGTACATGCCTGGGAAGGTCTTTACAGCCGCGTGTAGGCCGCTTAATGATGTCGGTGAAGCCTATCCCATACTCTAGCAGTTTCACATCATCATAACAGTTCAACGGTTCGGGAATCATTTCAGACAGATAGAGGCACTTCCCTTCAGAATAGAAATAAAATCAGTCAAACTTCTAGTTCCTATTCAATTTACTTTTAACCCTTCCAATGCTGAGGCTACTCGTACAAAGCACAAAGATGCAAATATCATTGAAAAGCATACAGAAACCCTGTCATGTTGGTATTCATTGGATAGCTCTCACTGAGTTCTCTCAGATGAGTACCAATGTGCCAGGGTTTCAGTCATTTTCATGTTTTTGCATCCTTTAGTATTGGCCAAATAAGCCACCAGCAGCATAAGGGTTAAGTGAAAAAGTGAATCTTCTCATGCAAACTACCAGTTACTATTTAATCTACCTGAAGAACAGAATAAGTAACAAAGAGAGCAAATTTTATATGAAATGCTAGTTTCTAATCTATCCTGGGATAGTAAGATTGCACATATGGACACAAGAAAACATCACAGATGCTTGTATATACACGATTATGGCGTATATGTTTTTCATAGTGAATCTATAGGGTACTTATGATCTGGGTCTTGGCAAGGTAGCAGCACAACATTTACACAGCCAAATCTTTGTGTCAAGATTTTTAAAAAAACTGTGTCACATCAGAGATGTGATCATCTGAGACCAGGGCAAAAGTGTTCACATAAGGGGGTGTTCACACCTCAGAGGTATTTTCACTATGTAAAAGATACAAATGGGACTAGGAAATTGTGTTCACATTAGACGTGTTCACATCTCTGGGGTATTCACAATGAGAAGTTTAACTGTATGCTTACAAGCATATTTTGCATAAATGAAATGCATACAGTTCATACGGTAAGTTCAATGCTTGATCCCTATGCCATCTACACCTTTAAGCACATAGGAGGCTCATATACAGATGACACCTGTGTAGGCACCAACATAATTTTCAGAACTAACTTGCCATGCTGGGCAAGAAGTAAATGATTTTCACTTGCCCGACATAATTTTTGACTTGCCCGAAATAAGTTATAAAATATGCTAGAAAGGCCATGTATTGTTTATCATGGATTTCAAGATTTGAAAACCATTTTCTTTTCAGTTGTGTTGTACACATTTTTCTATAAAACTGAAATGTACTTGCCCGAAAGCCCTTTTTTCAAAAATCCACTTGCCGGGGCAAGCGGGCTAGTACTTATGTCGGTGCCTGTGACACATATCAAGGGAAACTCCATGCATGAATATGTTAAAGGACTGTTGACAGTGATTTTACTGACAATAACGGAAGGTTTCCTTACCATGGCTTGAACTAGAATTTCAAAGCAAGCGTTCCAAACTTATTGCATCATATAGAATGCGAGAAAGTAAGATATCCAGATGACAAAATTCAGCAAGTAAATTAACTTGAGATGTAAAACAACCTTTCTTTACATTGTTTAAGATAGTGATTACTTACAGAAGTGATTTCCAGGTCCAGCATAGTAATGTCCTATATGGGCTGCCATCAAACCTGGGTTAATTCCAATCTGAAATAAATACCAGTGTTGTTACTTAGGTACCTAATGATATGTACATTATAGGTATACGTTAGAAAATGCGCAAATGGATTAGGCTAATCTTAATTCATTCATAAAAGAGTATAAGAATATATATTTCATGAAAAGATAACGCCATGAAAGATATGCCATAAATGAATGCCTGACGGTACATTTAGAACATTATGAGCAACAGCACTATTGGGTTAAGGGAGTGTCAGTGACAAGGCAAACCAGTTAAGATTGGCCATACATTCTAGTGAATTAGTTATCCGTATGAGAATGCAACCAACACATCTTCGACTGAAATTTTGTGATTGGTTTTTCAGACAAACATTTTTAGAAGTCCCTGTAAAGAATTCTAACTGTATGAAAGAAATAACATTTCCTAAACATACTATTAGAACATCTAGGTTTTCTTTTATATGGTCTGGTAGTGTCTTCTTGGCCACCTCCTCCTCTGACATCCCGTTGAATCTGTCAATCTTTTTCTTGGGTTTCATTGTGTCTGTGATCTTGCCCTGTTTGTCCGTTTTCGGCGCCTTCTCTTTCTTGGGTTGGTTTGGATCTTTGGGTTTTCGTCCTCGTTTTTTCTTGGCCGGTGCTTCTGGTGGTGGGGGCGGCTGTGACATCATGAACTGCTGCGCGTCCTGCATCATCATCATACTGAAAAGCAATGAGAGCAGTTTTAAGGATTGATTCTTATGTGCAGTAAGAGTGTAAGACTTCAGCACTTTTATAAAGAAGAAATTATGATAATGTTATTCTTACTGAATAGAAGTTCATATAATTAATAATCTGTTGTGCAATTGGTTTTTGTTAAAGGCAAAGGTACTTCTGGATGCTTCATTTTTGATGCTAATATTGTTAAAAACTAGTACTTATAATATTGTTTCTTATTATTAGACTTTTCGGCAATTCGTCTATATATATATTGATAATGAATTAATGATCTACAACAAAACACAGCACAATGATAATTTTGTTTTGCACAATACAGCACAATGATATATTGGTCAATCTGACTAAAAAGTTAAGAATAATTGTCAATTGTAATTTCTGAGTGTCCCTTGGTGCATCGACGTATGGCATGGGCACTATAGATCATAAGAAATATCATTTAATGATAAATGTGAACAAAATATTTATTTTCAAAATCATTGAAAAGTTGCAAGTGAACTTATACATTTACTGAAATTCATTGTGTAGTCTCTTGTCCATCGGGTAATTAATCTCTAATTTTGACTCAATTGCCCACTGGGAAAGTGACAGGAAACTAAATTACCATCCATCCATCCACGGAGTCAAAACCCTGAATTTCCAATATATGCCAGTCGCTCCCTCAAATTTCTGCAGGGTGCCCAAAGATGCACTGGTTTTTATACAGTATACAGTGACACAACACCTTTAAGTAGCTTTTGAAGATGCAATTGGGCTCCCTGAAAAAAGTTAATTTCGAGCCCTACATGAGCACTTACTTGTGCATTTCAGGTTCTTGTTTGATCTTCCTCTTCCTGCCTATGGGAGGGGGCACAGGCACCTGCATGGGGAGAGGGTCGTCCATATTATAACTGCAAACAGACAGAAAATGTTATTTAAACAAGTACAAGGAGTTAACTCTTGGCCATATGATATATATTGGCCAAGAAACAATGTTGTTTTAAGGATACAAACTTAAAACTGAGAAAGGACTCAGGTGACACAGCTTGTGCTTAAAAGATGCCAAAAAACAGAGTGCATCTTGGGATACATGGACGCCCCCATATGGCTGCCTCAGGCCTCTTACTAGGTCACTTCTGTAAGCTATAGCTGAGTAGTGCTGAAGAGGGCAGGTTCGGGGGAGGTCTTATTTGAAAGGTGACATGTATAAGCTCATTTTGAACCTAAATCATTCCGATGGTGCATTTGCCCTTTAATTGTGCTAAATTTATGAATTGTGATAGTTAAAATCTAATGTAGAAGAAATGTGAAACTGGATTTGATGCTTACTAAATCAATGTGGTCAGAATATTTTGACTTTCTGGGCAAGTAAACATATACTTTTACTAGCCCATTCAAATTTTTGGTAGAAACAGACTGGTGCGCTACTGTCTATTTTCACCACAGCTAAATGTAACTGGTATTTGGTAAAGGCTATTTACATTTTTTGTCACGAACTTAAAGCAAGTACTTATTAATGATTGTTATGAGTATTATGAAATCCCCTTTGAAAAATAAGACACCCAAGTTTAAGGATAGCCAAACTTGGACAATCTGTTTCAAAATTCTGAATGAGACCTGGACCCAATAATGAATTTGAATGAAAATTTCATCCATCCCTATAGAGTCACTGCTAGTCTAAACAATGGCTGACTTCAAGTACGGTGTTACATTTAACACACATGGTAACACTAACGGATCTGTTAATCCCAGCCACTCAACCCAGTGCAAGATGTTAACATCTAGGCCAACAGAGATGTTAGCAATGATGTTACATTTTTGAAGATGTGTGTCCTGCTCGAGCAAATAATATTTGTCATAGTAAAGAACAGCAACATGCTGGGAATGTGATACTTAACTATTAGTCTCTTTCAGTTTAATATAGACACATGTCATTCATATCATATATTTTAATATTAGGATAATACAAACTTTAAAAATTATCATTAATTTCATTTTTATTGTTAAGATCATTTTCATTTATAGCTTATAATTATTCTCATTATAATTTTTATTATTATTATTATTATTATCATTATTATTATCATTATCATTATCAATGAACTGTAGTTCAAAATGAAGTGAATTAAACTCATACAACCTTTTTAACTAGATGCAATGGGTCGTCAGTAGCTGAAGATGGTACCCAACACTAACATAGGACTTGAAGTCAAAACAGTGTTAACACCTAAGCCGTTACTGTTAAGGCCTTCAGAAAGTATATGGGGACCATGCTCTTTTCAACACCTTTCACAGATCAACACTAACATTTTCTGTTACATTTTGTGTTAACACACATATTATGGGGCATTATGGGATAGATGTGTGTTACCACCTAACATATGCCCATCACTTCAAATAGCGTGTTACCACCCCTGCTAACAGTAACACCGATGTTAACATCTGTGTTAACACCATACTTGAAGTCAGCCAATGATTTGCTAAGAAGGCATTTGAACATGGACTTAGTTAGGACCCGTCCAAAACGCAGAACAGACAGTTAGCTGAAAATCACCTTAACAAAGAGACAAAAAATTCTTCGCAGAATTAACCAAACATCTTCTAAGACATGGCTCAAGTGCAAATTGCCCTTTTTTACATGTAATAGGCTATGAAATGATGTTGATGTAAGGAATTGTAGTAGCTGAGTGGTTGGGCTTAAATTGACTAAACGTGTATCGAGTTATCGGTTAGGTTTATATAGAAAATGTGCAGGTAACAAAGATATCAGCTAACATATCTGTATGCTTTTGAATGCTCCATGCATGAATGGGCCAAATTGACATTCAAATGGGTCAAAGTTTTAATGAGTGGTTTTCTTTCTTTTTTTATCTTTTTTGTTTTTAGTCAAGCCATATCTCAGACTGAGCCCCAGTGCTGCAAGTAAAAAATGTTGCTTTATAAAATATACATACACTAAATGTCTAAGGATCACAAGCAAGTCACAATATGTTTAATTCAGATGACCTCTGTTCACTATTAGTCTAAGTCGCAATGACACACATGACTGCTTAAAGATTTTACTTTTTCTTTTCATTCACGTGAGCCAAAGAAGAGGAGATTCATATGTCTTCAGAACTAGATACTAAATTGACTCATAGATCAATCTTTAAAGTGCTTGGATAGGGGTACAGGAAACAATGAACTTTTTAGGCCACATATTACCAATACTGAAAAGGGTGAGAACAAAAAAACGTTTCTCAGTCAGTGATTTCCTGAATTGGCAGGTCTGTACAAGTCCTGGTTCAGTATGTATGGCTCTTGGGACCAACATCTCTTCTAGGTAAAAATACACTAGTTACTTACTTAAACTCAAATTTTGATATACTTCCAAAACAAAAAGTAATATAGCTTATAAGAAGAAAATTGATTATTAATGAAAGAAATAAGAGAAATGTCCTTAAAATAGTTCACGAAAATTTGCATGTACAGGGACTGGTTCCGGTAAGTGCTTGATAGGATACTTTACTCAATTGATATTGAAAAGGGAAAAAGTATTGTATAGAAAAAGGTAAGTATTACAAGATTAGTATCTTAGAGATTTAAAATATATAGAAAATTGACTTAATTGCTGTAGTCTTGGACCTCCCTGCACAAAGGTATTTTGTTATTTATTGTCCAATTTCTTAAAGCTTACAGTACTTAATCTAACAAAATTAGGTCCCTGAGAGGCGGGCAGTATCATTACGAATATCATTAAGATATTGTGTTGTTAAGGTAATACTGATAAACTTGATATTGAGAGCCTATCCCTATATCAAATGAAGGAATTTTTTCCACTAGTGCAGGCCAGCACCTACACCATGATATTCACACTCAGAATCGAGTGGATCAAAGGTGATAGTTTCCACAGGAATGTTTCTGGAAACAGAGAGTTAATGCCTGTGGGCTATTTGCCTTGATGTATGAGAAATAAGTGCTGAGCTCTACGCAATAAATGTGCAAAAAGTAAATGTATAGTTAAGCTTTCTAATGCCCTTAGAGAAGTATGGTTAGTAATAAGCAATGGAAAAGTTGGTATGCAAAAGTATGTGTCGTTTCACATGAAAATCTTGACTGCATCTCAATAATCCTGAAATGTGTTCAAAAAATGGTCAATAATTCAACAACAGCTTTGGCTAGTTTTACCAGTTCATGTTGGCTTGCCCCAACTTTAACCATGTAAATGGTGCTATTCAATTCATGATAGTTTGCTTTCCATGTAACAAAAGGGCTATTGTGGGAAGGACCATTATAAAACGAAGTAAAATATCATCTGTCCATATCATTAATGATTTTTTCTATCACTAAGTTTTTCATTTGTAACTTTTAGCTTTGCCGAAACATGTTGGTCAAAAATAAAGATAAAATAAAATTTAACAATTCTAGGATTACAAAAAAAAAATGTCCTTTTCACTATTTCAGGGTGCAACATAGGTTCCAAAACATTATTTGCCTAGCAGGACAAGCTGACCCTAAAGTTTACTTGCCCCGCTGCCACTTCCACCGCGACTCTGTTCAACAAAGGTGACTTACGGGGTAATGTGGTTATGTTGCACATGGTATAAATATCCTAGCATGGTCTTAGCCAGCAGAGCATCTTGGCATCATTAGGACACACAAACCCTCAACATTCACCCGCAGGACACCAAGATATTTTGGTGTGGAATTTCTTAAAATGTCAATCATATAATCAATTTCAAGCTCGAGCATAAAATTTATATCTTTTAGCTCAATGTAATGCTCATGTCACTGTAAAAGTATAACTAGCCCATAGCCAATAAGGAATATTTAATATTCATGAATGGTTGTAATCTTATTGTAGTGCTGTATCCCTTGAAAAAAAGGACACCCAGTAATTTTATAATTGCCAATTTTGGGCATTCAGTTTCTGAATCCTAAGACCTAGCAAACATGACTATAGTCCAGTATTCTATGAGGTTTTCCTTTACTCTTCGTCTTGGCCAGATTACAGTGTACATAACCAATGGGAATAACTTTCATCCTCCAGAAATCAATAGTCATGCAAAGACTCTCTGTACAACGCAACACAAACTAACATGTTAAATATAAAAGTTCTATATGAATGACTTAACTATTGGAAAGGCTAAGCAGACATGGTTTCTTGTGCATGTCCAGAACTTGCAAAAGTGAATTGGGTTTGACTTTCCAAGGGGCATATGCCCCTTAATTTTGCTGTGGGCCCCCAAATTTTTCAAACTAGGGGCCCAATACAGTATGTATGATAACCAGAAATCTTGTTTTTGAGCACTTTCTTTTAGCATAAGATCTTTTAGGGCCCCTAGCCTGATAGCCTAGATGTGTCAGAGCAGGGACTTAGCTAGGACCTGTCCTGACTGTCTTTTGAAGAGACATTTTCCTGGAAACCTAGACTCCTAGGACAGGCCAAAATTTCAAGGAAGAATTTTCAATTTGACTTTTTGGGGGTAATAACCGAATATTTCCCTAACAAACCATCCTTCAGGACATAGCTGAAGTGTAAATAGACTTTTTTGATATGTACAATAGGCTTTTAAATGTAGTTGGTATAAGGATTTGAAGTAGATTAGCGACTATATCTGAACCGGCAGATATTTTGGAAATGTTGTTTTGGACAGGCACTTTTGAAATCCTGGCTAAGACCCTATGTCAGTGCCTGAGTGAACTGACTTGCGAGAAACATTGCCTCCTTATCAAAGCATTCCTTAATACAGGGGACTTAAGGCATGGGTATGGTATTTTCATTATTGGGGTTTGTGTGGGGATTAACTTCTTGATATTGTTGGCTCCTTTACTTTTTCAGGACCTATATGTTGGTGATCTAAGGCCATTTTGCACTTGTGTCTGACACAGGTATCAAATCTGTGGCTGTGAGTGGGCATCAAACTGGAAATATACTTGTTAAGGGCTTGGTCAAGCAGTTATGTAGTCAATGTGAAAGATGATATACTACATCTATATAGCATTTAGGAATAGTTCATGCCATTGTGGGAAAAGTACTATAGTCTGTCTGACTCAAGTTTGGCAATCACTTTTGTCACTTTAATGTGACAAAACGTTCGAGTTTGCCATCCAAACTTGGCAAACATGTTAGGAGCACTACTACGTGTATGTATAAACATATTTTTTGTCTCAACTCTGCAAAATGTTGATTTTGCTCATTACGTTCCATTGTAAAATGTGTCCATTGCCAACAGTACGATCTTGCGTGTTTGTATTGTTCGCAACAAACAAACACGCGACTGACGCGAGATCGTAGTGTCAGCAATGTGCACATTTTACAGTAGGAACTAATGAGCAAAATCAACATTTTGCGGAGCTGAGACAAAAAGTATGTTTGTACATACACGTAGTAGTGCTCCAAAGAGGTTTGCCAAGTTTGGATGGCAAACTCGAACGTTTTGTCACAAAAAAGTGGCAAAAGTGATTGCCAAACTCGAGTCAGACAGACTATAGTAAGGTCATACAAAACCCTTTCATATTTTTTTTGAAAAAAAAAGAAACGCCTTACTCATTGTGACCTGTTAAACTTTTGTCTAGATTTGATAGTAAATAGTTCAATTTTAAGTTTTCAGATAAAAGTACCACTATATAAATGGTAATCTACAACATAACATTGTACAAAGAGCTCTTTCTCTTTGCGATTGCAAAATAAACCATTTTTCTAACATTTAAGCAGGATGCATTTCTGAAAACAAATACACATCAGACCACATACAACACCCATTTCTAGCAGCGAAAGGAAAAAAGACAAAAATACTATTTAGCGACTATAGCTGAAATCAAATGTTACAACATCAAGATATTTCTATGCAATACACAACAGAAGCTGCTATGAACTAGAATTCTATATTAAGGAGCTCTGTACAGATATACTCACTAATATGGACTGTGATTGTCCTCCATATTGTAGTATTGCAAATTCATGTGAAGTTCGTTCACATGGGGATAACCTTCAAATGTAAAAGAATTCTAGAATGGAAACCGTTTCATCAGCGTGTTATGATGTTAAGCTCCTACGTCCCAAGTAGGTGAGTCAGCTAACCACTTGTACTCACTGAATCGTATGGATTGTGCAATGAGAAAAGATGGTTACACTGCCTAGATGGTGCACAAATAGCACATTCTGTAGCTCAAAAAAATGAACTGAATCGGTTTCATAATCTCTAGAGCTTTAGGCAGAATCGTAACCTGTAATTACGCTAATTTCTAGACCCTGGAATATTCACAGCTCAATGCCCCAATTTGCTGTGGATGACCCATGTTCACAATATTCTACACTCACATCTGTCAGAATGATCGCACAAAGAGCGATTTTTCTGCAGAATCTAGGGACGATCGGAACACGTTCTACGTATCTGGTGGAAGTCTATTAACGCAAGTTGACCTAGGATTATTTGTTGGTTCTAAAACTCGACTATTTACCTGTAAATATCCAAAATCTTTAAGGGTCTCCTCTGCCTGCTTTGTCCTTTCAAATTTCTGACAACAACCACTAGTCCCTTGAGATTACTTTCGAAACCTTTGATTGGCTGATTTATGAAGTTAAACCAATCAGCGACGGCCTTTGAAACTGATATGGCTTCGCCGGACATGCGCAGTTGATTGTAATTAATTTCAACATGGCTTCTGACACTGATGCTCTGTCGTCTGCTTCGTAGGTTAACCGAGTACGTTTATCAGTTTGTAGGGAGTCATGGTAACATGCAATTCTCCGTAAATTAATGAAGTTATTTGGTGATTGTGTACATAAATTCGTGAACTGGATTAATTAGGTTCTGCATCTTTTTGTAACCAATCGTACACATAGATCTTTTCTGAGTCTGAGACTGAGCAGAGAAATCTACTACTCGGACTCCCAGGTCTGAGTGACTTAAAAAAGTTTCAAATATTTTTTGTTTATTTGCAATATATCTACTCTAGTCTTATTTAGCACCCCCCCCCCCCCCCCACAAAAAAATGTTTATGTCTAAGAGGGGGAGGGGGAAATGTGCCAATGTTCAGACTCCAACCCCCCCCCCCCCCACCCAATGATATTTTTTTTCAAAATCTGAAATAAGACCATGAGGCATGATTCTGAATTTCTAAAGGACTCTGTGAACTGGATTAATTAGGTTCTGCATCTTTTTCTAACCATTATGATATTTTTTTTCAAAATCTGAAAAAAGGAATTCCACAAGTTCTACCCAAGAACAATCCGTGAATGGAATGCCTTACCAACTCACATACCTGGGTCAGGTTCTCTTGAATCATTCAAGAGCAACCTAGCAATCTGGAGTAACAACACAATCTAGATCAGTAGTTGGTTTTTAATATCTAACAAAATAACCCCTTTTTACCACAACCTTTCTATTTTTCCTCCACTAACAAGGCACTCATCCCCACCAGTCTTCTGCGAGAAGTACGGTGGTAGCAAGGAAGAAGAAGAAGACCATGATTCTGAATTTCTGAAGGACTTGTGAACTGGATGAATTAGGTTCTGCATCTTTTTGTAACCAAATGCACAATTTTTTTTCTGAGTCTGAGTGACTTAAAAAGTTTCAAATATTTTTTGTTTATTTGCAATAGAATAGTCTTATTTAGGCCCCCACCCCCCCCCCCCCCCCCCAAAAAAAAATATATATATATATGACAGAGGGGGAGGGAGAAATGTGCCAATTTTCAGACTCCAACCCCCCCCCCACCCAATGATTATTTTTTTCAAAATCTGAAAAAAGACCATGTTTCTGAATTTCTAAAGGACTCCCCCCCCCCCCTCCCGACTCTCCACACATAGATCCCGCTATGCATAGTATCTCTGCCACCACACCGGTTCTATTTCGTGGAATATTTTGATGAGTGACTTCATTAAATGTATCCCATTGGTCAAAACGTGTGATGCACATGGTCAAAGTTACAATCAACAATGATGTCATCCTCGCAGTGGCCTGTCTGTTGCAAGAGCGCAGGACAACCGACTGGCTGATTGGTCAATTCAGGACTTTTCACCGCATTCTCTCATGAGCTATCACAAAAGGTACTGAGGCATTACAACCGAAATGTCATGGGTATCGTAGTTATAGCTCAATTAGAAATAGCTGAATGGCGAATAATGCACGGGAGCTTTACATCTGGTATAATGTTGAAATTGTACCGTGAAATAGAACGAAATTTCAAAAACAGGCAGAGTGATTAGATGCATGGGGGCAGAGATACTAGTGGTGTAGCAATCGCGGAAGACAGGAGCGCTGTGCCGCAGATTGCTCCCCCCCCCCCCCCAACATTTTTTTTTTAATATCATGATATGGACATCCATATTCATTTTTTTAACCCCACTTTTGAGAAATAAAAACAGAGAGATCTATTTATAAATAGATTGTCCCTGATAAAAAAAATTAAAAAGTGGATATATGACACAAGCTGGTCAACCTGAACAGGCTATATATAGCCTTGAGGAATAGCCCAATAGTATAGTGCCCTGTGCATGCATGATGTTGTTTGCGAATTACAAACATGAAACTATAAACAGCAAAAATAAAGCCTCTAGACAAAATATAGCTAATTTTTTATGGGGGAGACCCCCATTAAAATCTCTTTTCCCTTGTTAATCATTCTGAAAGGCTGTTATTATGTGGCCTTCCAACAGATAAATTTACGAGTCTGTACTGACTATTCCTGTCATTTCTTTTCAAATAGGCTTTAAATGACCATCTCAAAATATTTTCAATTACAGCCCCTCCACAAGAAAATGTCTTCAGGTAAAGCAGGAGCAGAGCTTCTGCATCTGGCCCAGACTGGAAACTTGTCAGCCCTCAAGGATGTCATCCTCGAGAACTACAGAGACAAGAGCTGGGCAGGACACTACCACAGAAAGTCTGGAGACACTGTTATGACTATTGCTGCTAGATATGGACATTTAGAACTTCTACAATTCTTTAAAGAATCAAAATTGGACTATGAGATCTCAAATTTTGATGGGAAGCGGGCTTTGCATGAGGCTGCTCAGTCTGGCCATGGGGAATGCGTCAACTATTTAATCAGTGAGAATGTAAAGGTTGACTCCCTAAAAAGAGCCGATTGGTAAGTAAAGGTACCATAAGAAATATAGGCACAGCCAATTGAGTCAAACCACCCCTCCAGCACACACACACATACACATACACACACACACACACACACACACATATATATATATATATATATATATATATATATATATATATAATATGTATATATATAAATATATATATATATATATATATATATATTTATATATATATTTAAATATATATCTGACAGTATTATTCAAAAGTGGCCTTGAAGGGCACATGGGCTTGCTACGCATGGTCAAACGAGCAGCAGTTTACATCAGGGAATTGTGGCACTGTCTTAGTGAATAAATGATCATTGAACAGGTATGATTCATTGATGGTTAGTATTAGTAATTGGTAGCTATATTTGGTAGCTATATACCTGATTTTCAAAATGAAATATTTAATCTGGGCCTTTTCAAAGAAAAGTTAAAAGGTTAGCATTTTGCTACTATTAACTCAAATCAGGAAGACTGCAAAATCTTTGATTTTCTTTTCTCACATGAGCCCTAGTCTCCTCCTTTTGTCAACTTTGTTAAAAACTAAAGAGTTTTGTCAAAAATTGAAATCTGCACAGAATGAACAGAGGTATGTATCTGAATACTGATACATCCAAGAACATTTTATCATTATAGTTTAGTGAGTGGTTCTGTTAACTGATTGATCTTGGTCAGGGAAAAAGGTAATTTGCTTGTAGATACCCCTTTGTAAAGTTGACACTTATTATACCAAGAACCAGATAATAAAAGACCATTTATGAATATCAATTCATAAAGTATTGCAAATCAATCTATCATAGGATGCATGTCAGCGGATAGAGTAAAACTGTTATTTTCATATTTCAGGACCCCACTGATGCTGGCCTGCACAAAGAGAAATATATCTGTGATAGAAATGCTGGTTGATGCTGGTGCTGACCTAACCCTTAAGAATAAGGATGGCTGGAACTGCTTCCACATAGCATGTAGGTAAGTGATATCATTCCTTAGCAGGGCACGACATTAAGCCTTATGCTGCTGCTGGCTAGTTTGACCAATATAAAATGCTGCAAAAAACCTAGAAATATCTGAAACCCCTGGC
Source organism: Maea johnstoni (assembly GCA_963942565.1). Classification (NCBI taxonomy): domain Eukaryota; kingdom Metazoa; phylum Annelida; class Polychaeta; order Spionida; family Magelonidae; genus Maea; species Maea johnstoni. The sequence goes on from OZ012687.1 coordinate 23,891,114, forward strand.
AAATGGGTACTCATCTGAAAGTACTCAGCAAGAGCTTTCCAATGAATACCAACATGACAGGGGTTAGATGGTTTTCAAATATCTTTGCGTCCTTAGGCTTTGGACAAAAGTAGCCTCAGCATTGGAAGGGTTAAGGGCTACCCTACTGCCCGGGGCCTGATAAAAAGTTTGAAAATGGCTGCAGGGCAGGTAAAATTCAGGTATGATTATGTTATGTAAATTCAGAGAATTCTGTACACAAAGTAAATCCTAGATATGTTTTTTTACAGTACAGCTATAACTGTAGTAGGGAAACAGTAATGGTATTTGACTATTTGTACACTTGTAGAAAAGTCATTTTCATGTACATTATAGGGCACCTTTTACAGGGCAGGTGTAAATTGCGCCAGGCAAGTAGAAATAAAAGTAAACCTGCCTAACATTTCAGGTACCTTCAAAAGTTAATGTTACAGATAAGCATGTGCCCTGTAGAATCATGTATTCTTACTTTTTCTATGTTGATGCAAATTTTCCAATTTTAAATCCTACCAATCTTTTAATCATTCTTTTTATGTATATATATTTCAGAGAAGGAGATGCAGGTATAGTGAAGTACCTTCTAAGTAAAGACTCTCAGTTATGGAACACCTGCAGTAAAAATGGAAGGACACCTCTACATACTGCAGGTAATAAATACTTAAAAATAGAATAGAGCTGCTGATAAAGGGAGATTCAATTTGTGCTAAGTTTGCAGCTCCTCATAAGTACCTTTGATTCTTTTAACATAGTTCTACACTATCACAGTTTCCTATATATGTTTTGATGTATAAATTTGCAATAAACCAAGAATTCAAAAAAAAAAAGAAAGATGTATATATATATCAAAGTTGTAAGGATTCTGTCAAACTTTTCTTTCAGCTATTTTTTTAAAATAAGCTTCATTAATGCAAATGAACCAGAATAAAAGCCATTACAAACTTGCATGGTGAATGGGATTTTTTTGTATTTTGTAGCCTTACATGGCTGTGTTGATGTAGTGGACTATCTCATGAGGGCTTGCTCCTATGTTATGGATACCAAGGATAGCTGTGGGGTGACACCCCTCATGGATGCTCTCAGGGCAGGCTTCCTAGACTGTGCAGAGCTACTTCTTAAACATGAGGTAAGATATTTCACATGACATCAGCATTAACAGGTCTGAAAAAAGCATACCTGTCAACATTCAACCATCCCAAATCAGGAGATTTCAAGCAGTTCATTTTTGGGGTTTCTTTCGCGGCAGTTTGTTTAGTTCAAATCCTGGCCACCAGGGACAGGTTAGTAGTTTAGCTTAGGAGTTGGCTATTATATTTCACAGAAGTTGGCAAATTGATAACCATACACATATGAGACTGAAATAACTTCTATTTTATGTAGCAGATCACACTTAACAAATGATGGTAAATTCACAGTTATGAAAAACACACAGATATATAGCTTTTGAACTAAAAATATCATAACAACATTTAGGCCTACATTTTCAGTTTATTATGAAAAATCTTCTCTTTTTTTTTGAAGACTGAAAAATATTTTTTATGAGGTGGTGAATTTTCCTTGCTATAGCCATCTAGATTTTCCTCGAGATGCTATCTGATGATGCTAGCCCACAATGCACCTTTCCCTCTCAATCCAAGAACAATACATGGCTGAATGACAATTCCAATTAGTAAGGGATTAGCTATTAATACCTACTGATAGAAATCAATTGCTACAGACAGTAAATGAGTCAGGTGAGATACACTGGACAGAAGGGAGCAGACTGACCTACTTGCTGAGAAAAAGATGGAGGATTTTTTAAAGTCAGCAAAATCAGTAGCTAATCAGTAGATTTCTTCAAATCAGGTGCTCAATCAGTAGACAGCAATTTTGGGGTCTGAAATCAGTAGAGTACTGCTCAAATCAGTAGAGTTGACAGGTATGAAAAAGGTTATATTCACTTTAAAAAAAATGCTAGTCATAGGCAAGGGTTGCATTTGATTTTGAATACATGAGTTAATACTAGTGTTCGGAATCGGTCACAATTTTCAAGATCGATCATCGGTTCATCTGAACGACCGATGATCGATTAATAATCAAAGTTGTATATGCACAGTTTTCCTTCAGTAGTCTTGGCTTGTTCAAGGGTTCTTGGCTCCATTTTTGTAAAAGAGCTAATCTAACTCTCTTTAAATACCCCTTGAACCACTTAGTTTTACTTGTTATAGTACTGCTTGATATTAATTAAGACTTTGCAGGCTTTAGTAGAGTCTCTCACTTGATCAATAGGCTATTTCTAAATACAATTGATTATTTCAAAAAACTAAAAAAATAATCGATCTTATAAAATGGCAATCAATCATCAAAATCAGAGGTTGAATGAGCGATTAATCGGCATGTCCGATTAATCGGACAATCCCTAATTAATACCAATTACCAAATTGATATATTATTCCAAAACTAGGATCAAAGGTTTCATGCTGGAAATCTATAAACTTAAAAATAAACCAGTGATGTAAAGAATATTTCCCAACTCAATGGCCCAGCTTGATTCCTAGTTGAAAATTTTGGCACATTCGAATATTGTCTTCTTTTTTTTGAAATACAAAAATTTTCATCCAGTCTGTAATAACCCTTCTTTCAGTGTCAGATATGGGAACTAGTTTAAAATTTTGGCATGTTCAAATATTTGATTTTAATATAATGAAATAAGCTCCTTTTCAAAATACAGAAATTGTCATTCAGTGTCTATTTGTCGTTGTTTCAGTGTTAGATATTTGATCGTAATGTAATAAGATTAGCTCCATTTCAAAATACAGAAATTGCCATTTAGTCTGCAATAAACGTTGTTTCAGTGTGAGATCTCACAGGAGGATAGTATGGGGCGCCAGTCTGTACATGTGTCAGCAGAGGCTGGGCAGCTCCACTCTGTGCAGTACCTGCTGGAGCAGCGGGGAGTGCCCATCAATGGCACGGCTACCAACGGACTCACAGCACTGCATTATGCTGCTAAGGTACGTACAGAAGGTAATACTTGAAGGCCTCAAAAAGTGTCTGTTTTCTGTAACCCGACCCTAAGTATCTACTCAAAAATTGCACCCCTAAAGTTTCTATTCAAATTGAGTATGTTGCAGTGTATTAGGAGTTCCAAAACTACTACCTAGTTATATGACAGCAATTTTTTCTGACTTCCAATAAAGGTTACTGTTCTTGAGATGTTAGCTGCTCAGAAGTTAATACACAATATTCAAAGTCCTATTTGTCTGTTTTTTTTCAGGAGGGCAAACTTGATGTGATAAACTATCTGATTAAGGCAGGTTGTGATGTTAATGTGGTGGACAATAGAGGTCGTATAGGTGAGTAGAGTTAAATGCCTTGATTAATGAATACTCCAAACAAAAGTAATTGCACTTTCTCACATTATTCAAATGACACTACCGTACCTTGATGGACAATTTCATTTCATGTGGCCTGAAGTACTAAAGGTGTAGTCCATAAATCTGAGGGCCTCAGCAAAAATCAAACCCTGTATTTGACTGTGTTACCCTTGTGAAATAAAGATTATTATTATTATTATTATTATTATCATTATTATAATCATTTTTATTATTATTATTATTATTATTATTATATTTATTATTATTATTATTATTATTATTGATTATATCATTATTGATATGATTTTTCATGGCTTCAATGGAATTTAAGAGAAGCACCTGGTACCGGTTTCAATAGACATGTCATTGAGATTTCTTTTATTCAGCATTTTCTACATTGTATTTCTAGATTCTAGGTAACTTCCTTCTTCATTACAGCTCTGCATATGGCTAGTGGGGGCCAGTATAAGGACTGTGTGGTGTCATTACTTCAGGCTGGCTCTAAGGATGTGGCAGATACAAATGGCAATACAGCATACATGCTGGCAAGATCTGAAAAAATACAAGAACTTTTCCATAGGTGACAGAGCCTTTATGTTTACCGAAATGGCTTTAAGGAGGAAACTGTACTCACTTGAACTCTAGTATAGGACAAAGAGCCCTGAAGAATAAGCAACATGTACTGAGGTACAAGGCGCTGGGAGGGGACTTTCCCAACAATGCACGTTTTCAAGGGTACTAGACTGTATTTATGTCATCTATCGCAGTGTCTTTATTATACATGAATTAGTGTTGTTATGCATAGTAAAACAACATGTACTTGTGGTACAATTGAAGAAAATTCAAACAAAATGTAAACAAAAGTTGACATTTTAAAAGTTTTCTACCAAATTATAGCTCAAAGCTATATATATGATGCGACTTACTTTTTGCAATGTGTTTACTGGTGGTTTGAATTTATTTATATTTGACTATGGGACAAAGAATGACTTAATTGTAAACAGCATATTTTGGATGCTGATTTCAATCTCAAACAGTAAGTGGCGTAAGAATTGTCCGGCTCCGGTGTTGTTGGTTAGGTGGGCCAACGACCATAACTTCCATCAATAATGATGAAGTTCTCTTTTGAGACATTTTTCTTGAAAATTCAATACTTGTAAACCTGTACTGATTTTATATTTGTCATCATGGTATCCTCTAGTTAATGAAAAGTGGATTATGAAATCTGGTCAACTCGGTCATTTAAAAATTATGGACTAACTAATGAAAGTTCATTTTAAAATCATGTTCTTAATATTTAATAATTTAATGTGGTATCAGAGCTAACAAGTTGGTGGGCTATTGGCTTAGATCTACAAAATCCTCACAATGGCTGGTGCTATAAATCATATACAATGGATGTGATCACACATGGTGTTGGTTTCTGTAATCTCGGAGAATATTTTGCCTATAATTATACTTATTTACTGAGTGATGGTCAAAAGTAACATAGCACTTTACAAACAATTTCATGGGGAACTCGGGGAATGAAAGGGTTAAGTAAAGCTTCATGGCATTGTTTATTGTACCAAATTAATAACAAGTTTCAACAGGAATAATCATCATATCAACAACAGTTTTAACGTCTTACGGTGGATCTTGTTTCAATCTTCCTTATATCTATTTTCCCATTTTTATATATGATACATGTATGTCTACTTTAAAATGCCCTGTAAAAACATTCACTCATCCCATATAGATTTCATTAATAAAATCTTGTCGGGTAAATAACGTTTATAACCCATGTTCATTGCAAAGCCTCAGATTGATCAGAAATGGAAGAAAATTGCATACATTTTCTGTGCCATTATTTTTAGGTGATATAATAAGAATCAGTAGAACAGATGATCATGTCAAGCTTATTTTTTTTCAGATAATATTTCATGGATTTGTTTTTGTCTCTGCTAATAGCCAAATAAACATGATAAACTATTTGGTTTCTATGAAATGAATTGTGCTTTCTTATTTATCTTCACAACTTGCACTTTATAATATTACCGTATTCGTCCAAATAGGCGCACAGACCAAACCTCCCCCCCCCCCTTTTTTTTACAAATATGTTGGAAAGGGTAAGCCTGCGTACATTACAGGGCTCGACATTGGTGCTTGCCCCATTGCCCCGGGCAAGTAGAATCTGTAAATTATAGCTGTGGGGCAAGTGAAAACTGCATCTTGCTTGCCCCACTGGGAAAGTACGTTTTGTATATTTCAGGTTTACTTTTGAGAATGTGTGCAAGTTTCGTTGTCTGCCATCCAAGCTTGTCCTAGAAAATATGCTTTCAAATGCCAGAACCATGTGTCCATGTTCTACTTGGTTTTAAATGAAATATTATAAAATTACATACAAATTTTCAAGGGCAAGTGGAAGTTGGAGTAGGGCAAGTGAAAATTGAATCTCACTTGCCCTACGGGGCAAGTCGCTGCAAAAGTTAACGTCGCGCCCTGCATTAGTTTCTGGCCTTCTGAACCTAGCCAACCTCCCCCTTTGCAGATGTAAATGTTTCCTCACCCTTTCATGTGGTACCGGTACAGACCATATTTTCCAGCGTATAAATACTTCGTATAAATAATGAGTCCTTGGCACGCCATTGCTCAAGCGTCCAATCAGACTAGAGTAACAGAAGACTTAAACGTTCAAGCTCAAAGCAGCCATGGATGTTGCCATGATTGGCACTTTGCATGGGGTGCAGTTTAACGGAAGATTGCCACTACCCCTTCTGGTGACCTTTTTCCTAACTTGCTACACACATACCTGTGCTTATTCGGACAAATTTGGTACATTGTTTTAAGTGTTTTACAAAATGCCACAACTAAATGTATGAGTCAATTTTAGGTGTTTTACAAAATACCACCTGCTTCACATTAAGACAATCATACTCCAAACGTGTAGTTATGTACACAATTAACAACATACCAGCTTAGGCAGTTTGGAGATGATGGGATTAAAGGGAAACATTTTGGAGACATTTTTGACCCTTCCAATGCTAAGGCTACTTTTGGCCAAAGCACAAGGATGCAAAGATTTTTGAAAAACCATCTAGACCTATTCATGTTGGTATTCATTAGAAAGATCTCACTGAGTACTGTCAGATGAGTACCCATGTGCCAGGGTTTCAGTGATTTTTCACATTTTTTGTATCATTTTGTATTGGCCAAATTAGCTACCAGTAGCATAGGGATTAACCCATTGATACCTATAGCGCCCAAAGACATCCTTGTTATTTTGGTTTTATCTTTTCAACTATGATATATTTCAGAAAATATTTGAAGGAAAAATGTTGACTAAAACCTCAGCTTAAACTCTCCATCCAAATTTTCATGAATCTTTTTTTTAACCCATACACACTCAGGGTGGCCAAAATAAGCCTGACCGTTTTGGAAATATTTTTCAAACAAAGGCATTTCTTAGACAATATTTGAATGAGAAATGCTTATTTGAGGCCAAACAACAATTCCCCTCCAAATATTTTCAGAGCTTTATTCCCTAGTTACTTTTGAAGGTATGAGAGAAGAAGACAATATTTTCTATATAAATACTGAGTTACCAATTCAGGCAGGCAATCTCCTTGACAAGTGTCCTCTGGATCTATGATCTTCATGGCAATAACTTTGATATCAAGCGTGAATTCATGAAATATTTGAAGGAAAGTTATTGATTGGTTCACTGATTAACATTTCTCTTTCAAATATTCTCCGAAATTTCTCTGCTCTAAAAGATATCACCAACATAATTAGAATACAATTTTTACACAAGTGGATGAAAACAAAATGGTACTGCCTGTACATGACTTTTCAAAATACCCACAAAATCTTATAAACAGTACTTCGTCTTTATCAGTATTTGAGATTGTCTTACAGCGCTGACTTCACTTATACATATATATGATCATTTTCATGATACCAACAAATACTCAAAACAATACATCGATTTGTCTTCTAGGACAACTTGCAAACCTGAATCCAATTAATCAATGTCATGATTGCATTGAATTTCTACACTAGCTAGGCATACAGCCTAGAAACCACAACATATGTGTGTGTGTGTGTGTGTATATATGTATATATATTAGAGCTGTACTCACAGAGGGAGATCAACTCATGAGCTCACCACCCGTTTGACTCGTGAGCTCACGAACGTTCCGATTTTCCAAAAGAATAATTATTTTCCACCCCAGCTATTAAGAAATAAATATTTATTGGCAGAGATTTATTAACATTGCCATGTTTATTTAATCTTAAAACGTGCTGACGAGGTACAAAGGTCAGAATAACACTCAACACCGCCTGAATGTATACATTGGAGATTGTAAAGAAGACATGACAGCAATAAGCAGTTATATATGTTGATAATGTGTATTTGGTGCTCTGTGTTACGTTCGTGTTCCCAACATAGACAAGCTCACGATTTGAACACTTCAGCTCGAGCTCGGCGAGTTTGACCCAGGGCTCGAGCCACTCGAGTTTGTGAGTGGTGAGTGCAGCTCTAATATATATATATATATATATATATATATATATATATATATATATATATATATATATATATATATATATATATATACTGTATAACGGGTATATTTCCCGGGACTTTTATTTCCCGAAAAACGATGTTTTATACTTTTTCCCGTTTTTTAATTTCCCGTCCTATACATGGCTGCACTGATATTAAATTTACCGAAAGTGTGTGTTTTCGCTTCTAAATCTATTAGTGCAGACGAATGTTGTATGCACTGAATGTGCCGTGGTGTGCAGAAAAACAAAGCCATCCCAGCTCAATTGAGCTGACATGGCAGGCTCTATTGTTCTGCGCATTAATAGCAATCAGAGCAGCATAAATCCAAGTCGGACCGGTTCGTGGGCAGGTTGAGAAACTTTGTGAGTACTGCAAACAGTACTAGAATACACTCAAATTATCAGTCCACCTGAATTTATCCATTAGTACATGGGGCGCCTTATACTGGACAGCTTTCAAATGTCTATTTGATATGATTGTGAGTTACTACTCACTTACTGTCATAAATGTTTTCGCCAAATGAATATGTTTTACTGTGTATCGTTATTTGTTGACTTTTGGACATAAAACTGCCACTATTCAGATAACTTAAGTCGCCATCTGCTGGGCAAGCGAATTACTTAAATATACGGCTGTATTACTCAATCTGAATACGAACATCGCTTGCCCCAGCATACCAACAAAAATGATTAAAGATAACGTTTTTATTGTTCCCGTCTCAAGCCCATTCGGTAAATTCGGGAAGATTAAGCACACGTTAACATTACCCTTTATACAGTATATATACATGTGTACATACACACACACAACATATATTGAAAGCGAGTTTAATATGTACAGAGTGGTAGCAAATATGTTAACAGTTTCAGCCGAGCTACGTTCATACTGATGAAAGCATGAATTGAATGCTAATTTGGAACCAATAAGATCTTTTCTACAAATAGTTCTAATATCATATACAAAATGATACTCATGTAGCACCATTCATCCCTATGGTGTGTGAGTGTGAGTGTGTGTGTGTGTATATATATATATATATATATATATATATATATATATATATGTCTTGTACCAGAAGTCGATCCGTACCAATCGACGATTGGTACAGCTATTACCTGTACCAAAAGTCGATCGACTTCTAGTACAGCTATTACCTGTACCAAAAGTCGATCGACTTCTAGTACAGCTATTACCTGTACCAAAAGTCGATCGACCTCTGGTACAGCTGTAAGCTCTACCAGAAGTTGATCGACTTTTGGGATAGCCTTTAGCTGTACCAATCGTCGATTGGGACAAGCATTCATTTTTGAGGGTCATGTACCAAAACTCGATCTGTACCAAAACTCGATCTGTACCAAAAGTCGATTGTGAAAGTGGCAGTCAATTCAGTGGACTGTATTAAACATGCATGTTTCACAAACTGATTTTTATGGTAAGCACATTATTTAACAGTGTTTTATTTTTGTCTAATGGATTTAAGTTCAACGAATTTGGTTGTCTAAGGCCACCAATTTACCTTTTTTTACTCAAATTCATTTTCTCCTTTTTTTTCTTTTTTTTTCGTTTTTGGAGAAGTTTGACAGACCTTTTTATAATATACATAAGTCCAATTTTCTTTTACAAGGTACTAGATTCTGTCTTTGATTAAAGAAAAATTGAAAGGGGTGAGATAGCATCCCTTATGAAATAATGATGACCATTTTCCTGTGCTAATGATTTAAGTATTTCAGGTGTTCACGACACCTTTACATTTTTGTTTAAAAGCTTTAAGGCAATATGTCCAATAGCCCAGGTTAACTCTTTGATTTTGATTTAATTGCAATTATTGATAGTGGAGTAAATAATTTTTAATTTTAAGCTCTAGTTTGAGTTATTTATCATCCCATGATTATTTGCACAATGTTCTTCTTAAGGGGGCTCGGGACCTTCGCACCTTTAAATAGGGTGTTTTTTTGTTTTTTTGATATGTGATAGCTGAAAAGGTTTGCTACTTATTCTTTTGAACTAGAATTCTCAACTAGAACTACAAATGACAAAATAAAGGAGTTCTTAAAAAGCTTTCTACTAGAGGCCAGATATCCTGGCTCACCAGCTGTGATGCTTATCTATATCCATAATGGCCTTTCCTTATCTGATCTCTCCTGGGAGGTGTGCTATACTGGCTGATTGGGGGTTATTTCCTGGCTAGGTCCAGAAAGTGTATTCAAATGGAAGTATCCTGTTTACCCAGGAAACAGGCACCAAGCAGTTATGAGTGACCAATTCATTGCAATTAGGGTATTGAATAAAAGGTGTGATTTTTGTGCATCAGCTGTCTGGCTTTACAGTTGCAGGTCAGACAGGTGAGGTAAAACCAATCAAATGCTCCAGAAATATGCTGGTGTGTGTCAGCCTGTCAGGTAGGGGCAGGATGTTTAGGATGCATGTTACCTAGGTGAAAAGGGTTTCCTGTAGAGATTTAGGGTTAGGAGAGAACATTCAGATGCTGAGCTCAGGACAGTGCAGAGTCTGAATGTTTCCTTACAATGGGAAGTAGCTGCAGAAGGAAGAGAAAGAGGAAGAGGGCATTTGAATGGGGAAAAACATCTGTACCAGAAGATTTGGATACAATAGAGGAAGAAGAATCTGAGAAATCACCAACCATTCATTAGTGCCAGTTATAGAAAGCTCAGACTGCTGAGTACTGGTTCAGATGACAGTGGCATAGCAATTGGAGATGCAGATTTTGAGGAAACAGACACTGATCATGACTCAGAAGAGGAGACAGATTCCTGTGAAGAAAGGGTAACAGGAAGACATATTCTGCATTCACAAGAACTTGAAGACAGCCTTCAGGAAGCTGCAGTGTGTGCATACTGCCTTGATGGAAAGTTAGAACTATGGCAAGACAGTAGAAGGCGACAAGGACTTCGATCGGCCCTTTTTTGGAGATGCTCAAATGAGGATTGTGATGGAAAGAGAACAGACTTTCCTAGTAGTGACAAAAATGGACGATTTTATGCTATAAACAGACAATCAGTTCTAGCAGGACGTCTGTGTGGAAATGGACATAATGCGCTTCAAAAGTTCAGTGCAGCTATGGATCTACCTCCTCCAGTTACCCCCAAAAGTTTCAAGAAGCATGAGGTATCTATTCCATATATCTTTTTGACAGAGAAAACCAATGCAGAGAAAACCTAATTAAACATTACATGCCTGTGTCTTTCCAAATCACCTTCGCTATTTTGGATTCATCTCAGTGATCAGAGCTAATTTTAAAATATTTTGTCAATTTACCCTTATTCCCAAATTTATTTCATTATGGTTAGAGCTTTATATAGAAAAATATTTGAAGAAGAAATGTAGATCAGTACCTAGTGAACAACTCTCCTTGAAATCTTTTGTCAATATACCCTTATTCCCAAAGTTATTTCATAATTACTCTATTGTAGTCTTATTCAATTATTCATATGATTAGAGCTATATCTAGAAAAATATTTGAAGAAGAAATGTAGATATGTACCTAGCCAACAACTCTCCTCCAATTTTGTTGTAAATTTATCCTTATTTCTGAAGTTATTTACATAGTTAGTATATCATGTACTTGAAATTGAATAGATTCACCTCCAGACAGCCAATTAGCAATCAGTAGTCACTAATAGCTTGTTATCTTTCCTTATCAGCTGGGGGAGGAGCACTCACCAGGGGGTGCCAGCCTCCTTTCAGAAAGCTCAGAATCTTCTCTAAAAATCCTTTTTTATTCAAGTAATTGAAGTACCCAGTAAATTATTAAATATTCAAACCATTCTACCAATGCAAATGAATAGTATTCTTATTCCAAATTAACCCCTTAAGTTTTATAATGGAGCATAAAGTCATTTTAGAATGTATAAATGCATGGTTCACTTTGACTTGAGCTTTAGACAGCTTTCTGAAATCACCATACTTATCATTTTTGAAACAACCTCATTCATTTAATATTAATCCCAGAGAGCTGAAATTTTGCTACACAATGAAAAACATCCTTGCGCAAGCAACTTCATTTCATTTTCTTGATAGCTGGTCTAGTTATTTCTTAATCAGACTTCAAAAATGAAGGATAGTGAAATTCTAAAAAAAAATATTGATCATGACTTTATCTTGCTCTAAATTCCGTCCGGAACAAAAAGATTTAAAAACAAAATATAAGGGCATGCCTAAATGTGTTTTCTATGAAACTTTTAAACACCAACTGTCTTACACTTTTTATGAAGCCAGGAGGCTGTTTGCAATAACATATGTATTAGAAATCCACATGTATGTCTTTCGGCCCCACCCCGGGGAAATTGTGAAGATGTTACAAGATAAGTTTAGAATATTTGACCTCTCCAGAATCTCAGCTTTCATGAAATATATAGTTTATTGGGGTTTTCTTGTACATAGACCAAGATATTGGTCAATCTTTACATGAAAGTCACACTTAAAGAACAAAGGTCCCGAGCCCCCTTAATACAATACACCGAATGTATTTTTGGAGATTGGTAAAAATGTGTATTGAGTAGTTGAAGAGAGGTATTATGACTCAAAATATTTTGCTTCTCTAATTAAAACATCAGCCCCTCCCTGTTTTGAATATATGGAAGTCAATACAGTTATACTCTCAAAATAAGTCTGAATATAATCATTTTGATAAAATTAAAGTCAAAGAGATACTAAAAAACAATAGATGAATTATCAATACCGAGGAATCAGATCTGAAAATAAGCCTGTACCAATCGTCGATTGGTACAGGCTTAAAGGCTGTCCCAAAAGTCGATCGACTTCTGGTACAGTTAATGCTGTACCAGAAGTCGATCGACTTTTAGTACAGGTAATTGCTGTACCAGAAGTTGATTGACTTTTGGTACCGACAGCATAGCTGTACCAATCGTCTATTGGTATGGATCGACTTCTGGTACACAACATATATATATATAGTCTTTGGTTTAAGGGAATTCCTGGTTGCACTATCTCTGTATCAGTTTTAACTTCACACATTTCACAACTTATCTGTCTCTGAGGTCTAGATGTGTCCCAAGTCTAATTACTGAAAATATCACGTCTAAAAGCCCATACAAAGTGTTATTTGAGATTGTACTACAGGAGATTTTGCATCATTCTGTGGTCTTATCTTCTTTCACTACAAAAAGCTGTCTAAAGACTGGGACATGTAGCTCGAATCCAAAAAGTGAAAGCTGGACTAGTCTGAAAAGCAGTATGTGGTCTCATTTATGGATTATAAGAGATGCGTTTTCATCCAAATAGAAATAGGTATTGGACAAACTCTCTACTATGTATCCCATCCTGTATTCATTATTCCCTTCTCTGATCTTAAAATAAAACATTCCAAGTTTTAGAAATTATGGAAATAACCAATCAGTACTAAAGATGTGTACTATCAGGAAAGGTTTCATGAAGTATTGAATATTGTAAGCACACTTGGCCCTTACACGCCAAAGGAAGCCAGCGAATCAACAAATAAGCAAAGACGTTTTGTGAATATTCAACTAGACAAATATCAAGGATTTATTTTCCATTGCAAATATTTGAAGTATTGCTAATAGGAGAGATACGTATAGGTAAATTCAGAGATAAAGTGAAACCTCAGAGATGTGAACAGCTTTGGGACCATGGCAAAAGTGTTTGCAATTATTGTTCACATTATGAAGCGTTCAAATATCAGAGGTCTTTTCTAATTTCATTTGGTCCAAATGGAACTGGAAATAATTTTCACAACAGGGTGAGTTGTCATGTCTAAAGTGTTCACATTGAAAGGTTTCATTGTATACTGCTTCAGAGTTAGCATGGAAGACGCAAACGCCAGATGGGAACCTTGAATAGGCCATCATACATTTTTTCTCCCAAAATTAGAAAATTTGTTGTAAAAGTTGAGGATTACATATGAAGACAAAAGCTTTGGAAATCCTGAAGCTCAGACCTAGAGCCACACTTTAAAACAATGCAAAAACATTTCTTTGTTTTTTCACAATAGACATTTCTCACCTCTGTAACTGTTAATTTATTTTTCAAATGCACATATTTAAGTTTCTTTCAAATTTTTCCAAGACCTAAACCTGAAATCATTTTTTGCAAGAATTTCTGGAACCCATTCACACTTGTAACACCAAAAATATAATGGACATTTTTGGAAAGTCGTAAGACATTCGTAAATTAATGAAATGCATTTGAGATAATCAAAATAAGAATTTGCCTTGCAGGACTCTGCCATAACATTTTCAGTTATGCCCAAGGAGCTCCACGCGGAGGATTCCTGCAAGACTTGAAAGATGAGAGGCTCTATGTTGCGCATCATCCTCCCATTTAGCTCCTCAAAAATGGGGCGGGTGGGCTCTACGCTTCAATCACATTATTTGAGGCGGAAATACACGAAGCCAGCTCTAAGTGAATTTCTTTGTAACTGTTATAGCGCGATCAGATGAGTCACCGGGATCTAAACAATCATTGAAAGAGCCAAATGTTATATCAAACTTCTGTGATTAAGTTGTTGGTGTAGAGCAACCACCCTGTTGGTTGTTTGTTTTTTCTGCAGCAATTTTGAAAAAAGCAAAAAATGTACTAAATAATCTTCTATGCATGAAATGAAGACTGATCAATAAGTACTAGAAAAACCATTCCTTATATTTAGAACTGCAGAAAGATTTTGATGAATGGTATATTAATATTAAGTATTAATGCTTAATCTTTTAGAATTCCTCAGGCACCAGCATATACTACCAAAACCATTAAATCTTATGCTGGCACATAATATTAACAATACAAACAATAATAAAACAAACAATAATAATAATAACAATGATAACAATAATAGTAACAATAATATGACAATGACAATAACTACGATAATAATAATAATAACAATAATAATAATAACAATAATAACTATAACAATAATAGTAACAATATGACAATGACAATAACTACAATAATAGTAATAACAATAATAGTAACAATAATATAATGATGATGACATAATAACAATAATAGTAACAATAATATGACAATGACAATAACTACAATAATAACAATAATAGTAACGATAATATGATGACAATAACAATAACTACAATAATAATAATAACAATAATGACATTGATAACAATAATAGAAACAATAACATGACAATGACAACAAATACAATAATAATAATAATAATGATAAAAACAATGATAACAATAAAAGTAACAATAATATGACAATGACAATAACTACAATAATAATAACAATAATAACAATAATAGTAACAAGAATATGATGATGATAACATAACAACAATAATAGTAACAATAATATGACAATGACAATAACTACAATAATAACAATAATAGTAATGATAATATGATGACAATAAAAATAACTACAATAATAATAATAATAATAACAATAATGACATTGATAACAATAATAGTAACAATAACATGACAATGACAATGAATAGAATAATAATAATAATGATAAAAACAATAACAATAAAAGTAATAATATAACAATGACAATAACTACAATACTAATAATAACAATAATAACAATAGTAATAATAATAGTAACAATAATATGATGATGATGACATAATAATAATAAAAGTAACAATAATATGACAATGACAATAACTTCCATCATAACAATAACAATAATAACAATAATAGTAACGATAATATAACAATAACTACAATAATACTAATAATAACAATGATAACAATAATAGTAACAATAACATGACAATGACAATATATACAATAATAATAATAATGATAATAATAATTCAATGAATAAGTGAGTTGTTTACCTAAAAGTATCCTGAATGATGCTCCTAGTCCTTTTCCTCAATGCTGTTTACTCCTGCAACACCAATGGAAATAATCAATAGAAAGGACATACCCCATGACATATGCTCAAACTCATATCAATACTAATAACATTATGATGATGATGACTCATATTATTAACAATACAAATAATAAAGTAATAATGATGATGGTGATGATGACAACTATTAATGATTATAACAATTCAGTAATTGTCCTAGACTCCTAGTATCCCAATGCTATTTCTATTGCTGCTTCATATTTCCCTATATATATATATATATATATATATATATATATATATATATATATATATATATGGTCAGTGGTACGCTTAATAATTCAAATTTCTATAGTTTCAAATCGTATTAGATATTTGGAATTTTGGGTATATTTTCAAAGTTTCAAACTTCGAAACCGTATTAGAAATTTGAAACTTTGGTTAAAGTTTCAAATTTTCAAACTTCCATACTTTCAAATATCCAAATTTTCAAACTTCCAAAACGTGTTGGAAGTTTGAAACTTTGGTCAAAGTTTCAAAGTTTCAAATTTCCATACTTTCAAATATCCAAACTTTCAAACTTCCAAAACGTGTTAGAAGTTTGAAAGTTTGACATGGAACGTTTAATAATGTAAAATGTGAAACTTTCAAATATACGGTGATCGGGCTGCCATTAGAAGCTGCCTTAAGTTGCCAACACGACCCGCATTTCTTCATTGTTATTATTTATCATCAAGACGCTGTTCTCATTAAGGCTATCAAATACGCATTTCTTAATTTCCTATATCTTCAAATATTGCAATTATGGATATTGATTATGCTTAAACTGTCATTGACGCTAATGAACATGAAAAGTGGAGTGACCCAATTGTCTATTCTATTATTAGAAACGGCAGCTTCTAAAATGCGGAACCGGAATGTATGTAAAACTCGTGCCCATATGATGGACCATGAGTGAAGGAGGGAACAATGAAATTTATTTTCAAGACCGTCTTTTTGGGAGGGTAAATAGAACTTGTTCCCGACTTAACTGACCATTCCAGTGGATGAATATCGATCAATATACATTATATATCTGCCTTTCTGTCTGTCTGTCTGTCTGTATTACTGTCTATCTGTATATATATCTACTATCTATCAATCTATCTATCTTTTTATGTGTGAGAGCCTTAGATAAATAAAAAAAATCTTTGTCTAATGTGAGAGCATCCAAACACACACACACACACACATAAATGTATGTATGTGTGTGTGTGTGCGTATGTGTGCGTATATAGATAGGTAGATAGAGAAATACGGAAAGACAGCTAGGCAGATGTGATTATATACTTCATTGATTCCATCATAACGTAGTTTATGAACCAATTCATGAACGCACACACACGCATGCATGCATGCCCGCGCACAGTCATTTATATACCAACCTCCCCCCTCCCCCACCCCACGCCCCACGCACATAAGATCTAACTAATACGTTCCCGCATACTCTGGAGGGAGGAAAATAACACTGTTTTACCGGTAGGGTAAATAAAACTTTATTTCTTCCAGACCACTCCAGAGGAAGGGTAAATAAAACACATACGCACGCACACACATACATACATACATACATACATATATGTCTATGTGTGTGTGTTTGGATGCTCTCACTTTAGATGAAGAACCACATTTTATTTATATAAGGCTCTCACACATGAATAGATAGAAAGATTGATTGCTAGATAGTAGATAGATATATAGATAGACAGAAATACAGACAGACAGGTTAGATAGATGATATATATTGATAGATACCTATTCACTAGAGTGGTCGGGTAAGTCGGGAACAAATAAAGTTTTTTTATCCTGCCTATGGGTTAGTCGGGAACAAATAAAGTTCTATTTACCCTCCCCAAAAGAAGGTCTTGAAATTAAAGTTCTTTATTTGCTCTTTCACACTTGGTCCATCATATCGACACGAGTTTTACATAATTCCAGTTCCGCATTTTAGAAGCTGCCGTTCTAATAATAAATTAGACAAGTAGGTCACTCCACCATTCTTGCTGCTTTGCGAAAATTATCCTTTTTTCTTATAATTGGCAATTTCCTTTGAAAAGTAACATTTGATATTGTTTTGATATTATTGATATTATACAATGTATAATATATCAACATAACATTGTAACAGAACTACTTGCGTACCGCTAGGAAAGGTTTGGAAATTTGATTTATTAAGTGTGCCACTCTGCGGCTTTTCTAAACATGCAATAGTATAAATGTGTAAAGACTTTTGGAAGTTTGAAAGTATGGAAATACGGCTGTAATCTCATATATTCAAACCCGTTTGAAAGTACGGAAGTTTGGATATATGGAAGTTTGAAAGTTTGAAAATACAGATATTTGAAAATTTGAATATTTGAAAGTTTGAATTATTAAGCGTACCACGGACCATATATATATATATATATATATATATATATATATATATATATATATATATATAAAGAGAGAGAGAGAGAGAGTTATTTACCTTGGATTAAAACTATCCTCAATGCTGTTGAAAATGCTTTTCCCTGATGGTGTTCCCTCCTGCAATAACAATGGAAATAATTGTCAGACAGGACATACCACATGATGTGCACAAACTCATATAATTTACAATACAAATATATATGTGATGATGATGATGATGACAATACATTAAATGTCAATGATATTCCAAAGCTGTTCCCGCTGCTCCTTAATATTCCCCCCAAAATAATGATATTACCATTAAAAAGTAAATGAAATATTCACCTTGGATTGAAAAATATCCTTGATGCTGTTCCGTATCCATGTACCTCCTGCAATAACAATGAAAACAATTATCAGACAGGACATACCACATGATATGTGCACAAACTCATATATTTAACAGTACAAATATCAATACGATGATGATGATGATGATGACAATAAATACAATAATAATACCAATGATATTAATAACTCAATAAGTAATTTACCTTGTATCCAAATATGTTTCCACTGCTGCTTCATATTTCCCTAAAAATAATTAGAGATAAACATTATCACAACAAAAATAATATAACTAATAAAAATCAACCAGTTATTTACCTTGGATGAAAATTATCCTCAACGCCGCTCCCAATGCTTTTCCTGTTGGTGTTCCCTGCTGCAATAACAATGAAAATAATTGTCAGACTGGACATACTACATGATAAATGTACTAACTCATATCGTTAACAATACAAATATTAATATGATGATGATGACAATAAATACAATAATAATATCAATGATAATAACAACTTAGTAATTTGCCTTGTATACAAGGCTGTTTCCAATGCTGCTTAATATTTCCATAAACATATCGAGAGATAAACATTATCACAACAAAAATAATGTTAACAATAAAAAGTCAATCAGTTATTTACCTTGGATTAAAAGTATACTCAACGCTGCTCCCAAAGCTTTTCCCTGATGGTGTTCCCTGCTGCAATAACATTGAAAATATTTTATCAGACAGGACATACTTGATACTTGCACAAACTTATCAACAATACAAATATTAATATGATGCTGATGATGACATTGAATACAATAATAATATCATTATAATAATAATTCAATAAGCAGTTTACCTTGTATCCAAAGCTGTTTCCACTGCTGCTCCATATTTGTTACCTAAACATATTGAGATATAAACATTATCACAACAAAAATAATGTTAACAATAAAAAGTCAATCAGTAATTTACCTTGGATTAGAATTATCCATAACGCTGCTCTCAATGCTTTTCCCTGATGGTGTTCCCCGCTGCATACCACATCATATGTGCACAAACTCATATAATTAATCATACAAATATCAATATGATGATGATGATGACAGTAAATACAATAATATCAATGATAATAACAACTCAGTAATTTGCCTTGTATACAAAGCTGTTTCCACTGCTGCTTAATATTTCCATAACAATAATGAGAGATTAATATTATCAAAATAAAAATAATATTTCCATTAAAAAGTTAACCGTTTATTTACCTTGGATTAAAAGTATACTCAACGCTGCTCCCAAAGCTTTTCCCTGATGGTGTTCCCTGCTGCAATAACACTGAAAATATTTTATCAGACAGGACATAGATGATACTTGCACAAACTCATATTATCAACAATACAAAGATTGATATGATGATGATGACATTAAATACAACAATAATACAAACAATACTACCACTACTACTAATAATAACAATGATAACAATAATAGTAACAATAATATGACAATGTCAATAACTACAATAATAATAAAAATAATAATAATAATAATAATGATAACAATAATAGTAACAATAATATGACAATGACAATAACTACAATAATAATAATAATAATAATAATAATAATAATAATAATAACAATAATAGTAACAATAATATGATGATGATGACAAAATAACAAAAATAGAAACAATAAGATGACAATGACAATAACTACAATGATAACAATAACAATAGTAACAATAATAGTAACGATAATATGATGACAATTACAATAACTACAATGATAATAATCATGATAATAATAAAAATAATGACAATAATAACAATAAATATTTTATCAGACAGGACATACATGATACTTGCACAAACGCATATTATTAACAATACAAATATTAATATGATGATGATGATGACATTAAATACAATAATAATACAAACAATACTAATAATAATAACAATGATAACAATAATATGACAATGACAATAACTTCAATAATATTAATTAAATATGCAGAAATGCCATGCATGCGCAACTAACCCACACACACACCCAAGCTGCCAAGACCGACCCAGAGCAAAGAACGTACAGAAAGTAAAGTAAACATACACAACATCCAATAAAACAAACAAAGCAACCCAACCCAACCCAAAACAAAAAAGAACATTATAAACTTCTACCAAAAAACAAACAGAAACTAAAAACGAAACAAAAATACCACATCCCAGTCACCAGAACATTCGGCTAGAAAGTCACAAAAAACCCTATGAGACAACATAAAAAATTGATGAATCCCCCATAAAATCACTGAAAAAGTGAGACAACAATTACGATATTAATAAAGGTTGACCGATGGTCCACCTCTAACAATAATAACAATAATAGTAAAAATAATATGACAATGACAATAACTACACTAATAATAATAACAATAACAACAATAATATGATAATAATGACATAATAACAATAATAGTAACAATAATATGACAATGACAATAACTACAATAACAATAACAATAAAAACAATAATAGTAACGATAATATGATGACCATAACTATAACTACAATGATAATAATGACAATAATAATAACAATAGTGACAATGATAACAATAATAGTAACAATAACATGACAATGACAATACATACAATAATAATAATGATAATAACAATAATAGTAACAATAATATGATGATGTTGACAATAACTACAATAATAATAATGATAATAATAATTCAATGATTAATTAATGAGTTGTTTACCTAAAAGTATCCTGACTGATGCTCCTAGTCCTTTTCCCCAATGCTGTTTACTCCTGCAATACCAATGGAAATAATCAATAGAAAGGACATACCCCATGATATATGCTCAAACTCATATCAATACTAATAACATTATGGTGATGATGACTCATATTATTAACAATACAAATAATAAAGTAATAATGATGATGATGATGACAATAAGTACAATAACTATTAATGATTATAACAATTCAATGAGTAATTGTCCTAGTATCCAATGCTATTTCCATTGCTGCTTCATATTTCCCTATATAAATATATATATATATATATATATATATATATATATATATATATATATATATGTATATATATATATATGTATATATATATATGTATATATATATATATATATAGAGAGAGAGAGAGAGAGAGAGTTATCTACCTTGGATTTTAAACTATCCTCAATGCTGTTCAAATTGCTTTTCCCTGATGGTGTTCCCTCCTGCAATAACAAGAAATAATTGTCAGACAAACAATGCAATAAAGCAATAACAATGGAAATAATTGTCAGACAAACAATGCAATAAAACAATAAAGCAACAAAGACTGCATGATGTACCGCGCTACTCTGTAGAGAGGAGAATGCTCTTATTGGACCCTGAGTATACCACAAACAGTGCAACAAAAGAAAAGAGCTTTATGATATGAGAATACAAATACAAACTCTTATTGTATTTGCATCAGTGCCTATTGCTGTACATTGCATTGGATGGGAAGCATGATTCTCATTAATGATTATTCCTAATTTCAAGATGTCAAATTTCTTTATTTGTTAATATCTAATTGGCACATTCAACACATGCACGTATGGAGGAAATGCATGATCTGACACATAATAAAGAATTGTTTTAGACAAATAAGCATCTTGAAACATATTTAATCAAAAGCTATAGCTTGTTTATGGTTTAACAATATCTCTTCATATATTTTGTTCTTTAAAAATTATGTTCAAAATTATGGGTCTGTAAGTGCGAGCCAGATGTAAATGGGTAAACACCCAGTGAAAACAAGTACCTATAGAATCATCTATACATATTAATTGAATGACCATTGGCTGACACAGTATAAAAGCCAAATCTTGAAAAAGCCTGCCCCCCTTATTTTTGACAAATGCTATAAATGAACCAGTTCATGCAAAGGAAGGTTTGAAGTTTTGCGTCGCTTTCAACAGTTTAGGTCATTTTGCGACAAGATAGAAACCTGGAATTGGGAAGAAATCCCTTTCTATCTACAAATAGTTTCAAGGAGTCTTTCAGTTGCAGAGGGGCCACAGACTGTCCCCCACAATGCCGCACATTTGTATAGCGAACAGGCCAACATGCTATTTTGGGGACCCATTGGAGACTCGAACCTGCGAACTCATGCTTGGGAGCCAGGTATCATAACCACACTGGCTAGGCGAAAATTCGGAAAAAATATTGCATAAAATTCACTGAATTATTTTTATTCATTTTATCTGCATTTATTACAAAAACCTTTGGGGATATTCTTGAGGTGAAAACTTGTTTTAAAACATTAACAATAATGTACCCAAGTGTTTACTGGCCCTGTAGGACCAGCGGAGATATTTTTTTATTGGCCTGACACTGTTTTTGGGAATTTTTACTCGCCTGGGGCCAGCGGACCACTATTTTTGAGGAGCCCTGTATAATCATATGAATGGTCATTAGCAGGTCAGCAAGTGCATCCGTATATTTCCTGACTATGCATGTTTGTTAGTTTATCCAAGATATTTCTTGGTTCAGCAAGACCAGGGTTAAGTTTATATCATGTAAGGCAGCTCTCTAGTAAACAAAAAGATATATTGTAAGATATACTTCAAGTATCATAAAAAGATGCTTACCCTTATACTGCCTGCATCCATGCTGGCCAATAGATACTTGCAAAGGTATTCAAAACGCTATAATGAGAAAATAAAAACAAATAAATATTAAATATATTATTCAAAAATGTCCTTCACAATTCAAGAGACCAATAAAAACAGAAACTTTGTTGAAAAATTATTTCAAAATGGCGTCTGACTAAGAAACTTTGCACCTGAAAACACACTTGGTCATAGTCGACACAATGTCTTCACCCTAACTCTCCAAGCCCTGGCGAAGAAATGATGGACCTATAGGCAAGGAGGAGGCTCGTATGGTTCCGTGACCCGATACCTCAACCAAGCCAGATCCACCAGACTTCTGTGGGGGAGAGCGGACCCATGCAAGCCATCATAACAATGACCAGGACATGGGAGAGACAAAGTTGTCACCACAGTTAAGCAGTCTTACAGACGGACCAATGCTTCCATCAGGGCATTGAATTTCTTAAACTGTCAATTGAATTTTTTCACTTTATGAATATAATTTCCATAGCATAGACCTTATTTTCAAAGACTCAATTTATTTAAACAAACATTTTTCTAGGACAGGGCTTCAGTGTAAATATCCCTTTCAGACACAGTACTGACAATAGGCTCTAATATGTAGTAGGCATAAGGATTAGAAGTAGATGAATAGTATCACCATTCACCCATTTCCATAAGAATCTGACAGCAGCCCACATATTATATAAAGTATCAATGGCCTCAAGACATTCCCAAAGATTCAATTGCCATCGGCTGTGGGAATAGTCTAAGCCAGCAGGTTGTCTAGGTGTCATCTGGATACCCAAAACCGCAAAAATCACTCATCAGGACACCATCATATTTTATGAGTAATTTCTTAAAATGTCAATTGAATTTTTTTTACCTAACATGAATATAATTTCCATAGCAAAGACCTGATTTTCAAAGATTCTATTTATTTAAACAAACATTTTTCTAGGACAGGGCTTCAGTGTAAATTTCCCTTTCAGACACAGTACTGACAATAGGCTCTAATATGTAGTAGGCATATTTAAGATTAGAAGTAGATGAATAGCTAAATCTGGATGGGCAGAAATTTTGGAATTGCTGTTTTGAACGGTCATTTTAAAAATCCTGGCTAAGACCCTGGGCTGTGACCAAAGTAGGCTATGAGATCCCAAGAATAAGAAGTCCCACCACCCATCACCATATTAAAGAATCTGACAGTAGCCCATGTATTATGTTAAGTATCAGTGGCCTCAAGACCTGATTTTCAAAGATTCAATTGCCATCGACTGTGGGCATAGTCTAAGCCAGCAGGGTGTCCGGGTGTCATCTGGATACCCAAAACCTCAAAGAGTCACTCATCAGGACACCCAGACCTGATTTTCAAAGATTCAATTTATTATCTGCAATAATAAATTTTTGGGCGACCAAATTTTTTAGGGAAACCACAATATATTCAGATTTCAACCATATACATGTTATTATTATTTTTTTCATCAAAACCAGGTATAATATCCTTATACAATGTCAGGGAAATTAAATGCAGCTTTAATAATGAATTCAATTTTATTGTTGAGATTGGCAGGGGTTCGTGGAGTATTTTGTGCCCAAGAGACTTACAGTCACCATTGAAGAGAGTGCAACTTTAATAAAATGACATATTAAATGAACCACTCCAAACCCCTGAATAATGTTATGAATTATTTTGAAGCAGTATTAATATAAGAACTTAATCTCAACGTAGTTTATATGCACTTATCTGAGTGGTAAACATCGTTTTTTTATGCAATTCCTCTCGATTGATCATTCACCTAAGCGACTTTCTCAACTCGCTTACGCTTCACCAAAATGAAGTACATTTCATTAAAAAACTGAATGAAACTTCTTATCAAATAACAATGTTTTAACTGCCAACAAAAGAATATAAATGCAGATTTGCCCTTCAATTGCATGGGAATATTTCATTTGTGGCGAAAATACGTTGTGTGGAGTCAGACAGTCTCGTAGGTAGGAAATCTCCCGTGCTGGAGCGGCACGTGGCATGACTTTTTATTTCAAATCACCGAAAATCCTCCCACACTCTCATAGCCCTAGCAACATCCTAATGAAGTTCATCCCCAAAAACAATTTATAAAGTTGTAAGCTACTCTTTCGCTAATATATTTCAGCTGATATTTGTGCAAAAGGACAACATATTGTCATTCATGCCAATATAGGCCATAGATGCCCTGATTATTTGGGCAATATCTTTATGGTCAGAATATTTTTCGGAAAATATTTTTGATGAGTCTTGATCAGATAACTTTCAACTTTTCTTTTAATATTCTGTGAATATTTGCTTAACTGCCTGACTAAATTTGGTGAGATCTCTTTAACAAGAGCCATATCATAGGAATGCCATATTAACAGAAGTCATTATGTTAAATTGGCTTGGTGACTCCCAATAATCCAATGCACTCAATCAAACCTGTCAACTATGTGAAAAGTCGGAGGGAGAAACTCTCTCTGATTCTTACATCTTAACCCATTAATGTCTTATGATTACTCTACACCGGTGACACCCATGGACAAACTTCTCATAATTTACGTTACACCACTGCCACTTTTGAAAAGATTTTTTTATAATAACAACTGTTTTTATCAAATATGTACCATAATGACTATACCTGTTATTCTTAGGGATGGGGATCGTTGAGAATTCTACGGTTCGGTTCTGTTCTCGGTTTTGCTTCTACGGTTCGGTTTTATAACGGTTTATTAATGACATTTCTTGGATACAAAACTACGCAATGGAATGCGTGGCTGAACTTGCCTGAACTGGAAAGTTCCTATATACTAGCTCCCTGGCCACTTTTTCTATGCTCAGAGGGCTTCTGAGCATAGTGAAAGTGGGCAGGGTACCAGACTAGAGAGATTTTGAAATGGCTGTTTGATCGTCGCCCTTCGCAGACATTGTGAGGCAAGCGAGGAGGTGGGTGCTGACAGTTTTATTACGCCTCCAGGAACCCTGTGCATGCATAGAAAACCGAACCGTGTAGAGGGAGGTCTGGTTTTTGACTGGTTAACCGCAATGCTCAGGCTGGTTTCACATATGAACCAGTCCCCTGTCCCCATCCCTAGTTATTCTGCATGTATAGTCTACTATTAAAAGAAAATTTTTAACACTGAATGTATTGGTTACTGTGATTTGCATATCTCTTGAATTTGATGATTTGATTTTGATTTGACACATTTTCAGTAAATATGTATAGATGTTTATTCATTTATGTATAAAATCATTACAGGAAATGAGCACATAGAGTACTGTCGCAGCCACTCCACTTGTGGAGGTGCACTCAGGTACAGAGGGGGGCAGCACCTGCATTATCAAAATTGAAAAATACCTGATTTTTGGCCACTAAATAAACACCCCTTCTCTTGTCAAAGCACTGACATAGGATGAACAGGAACACATATTTTAACTTAAGATTTTATAATCCTCTGCGTGTTTAACGGCAGCAAGTGGCGGCAGCAAACTCAGAAGCCCAGTCACTTCAGGAGTCACTCGGCATCAGAGCCGCATATATTTCGTGGATTGTACAGGGATTTTGACCCCCATACTTTGAACCTTGGTACAAAAAAGTACCCTTCTTTTACAAAATCGTGGACATGGAGGTCTTAAAAAAGACCCCTTCTTCCGCAAAATATGTAACGCAGGTGCGGACCCCTCTCTACCTGAGTGCATCCCCCCCCCCTCCCCCCAGGGAAAGTTGTAACTAGTGACTTTAAAAAGTTCTATGTGACCATCATGACAGGAAATGGTCACACAGAACTTTTTAAAGTCACTAGTTACAAATTTCACCCCCAAGAGCACGCTTAAACTCCTATACTAAGCTGCAAGCTTATCATATACTTCCTTACCTGAATATACCACTTTTTTTTAGTTATTGCCAATAAAACCGCTTTTATACTCAATTTTCCACTGCAAGTGGAAATCTTTTAGACTGTCTACACTGCCACAGCTGACTGCATTTGACCCATAAAGATAAGGACCTGCTCGGCCAGTACCTGCCAGATAGATAGCGTTCTCTGGGGAGAGCGAACGGGAGGAAGCACAGCGGAAGCACAGTGTGGCATCACCGGCGCCGCTCCACAAGAGGAGTGGCGGCAACGGTATTCTATGTGCGCATTTCCTGTAATGATTTCTTGTCATGATAGGGTTCCCTTGCTAATATACACAATATCTAATATAAGAATGGGCAAGTACGTTCCTAATTTGGTAACTCTCAGTTCTGCGCCATTTTAAGGTGATAGTCTAGTACACCTGGCTGGCGCCTAAGAATTGATATCAAAACAAAAGATGACACATGAGCGGTGTTCACTCCCCATGAACCTCGACCTAGCTACTTTCAATTGTGCTATGTTCAAAAGAACAAAGGGCGGCTCCTTTTGGGCCTTCTGTGTTAAATTGGTCCCAAGCGACATGGCTGTCTGCTTAAACCATGCAGATTCATTCAGCCTAGACCATTTTGACCAAAATTTTCATCTCGTTTTTTGGCTGAAAGTGAATAACGATACATTCTTCGAAGCCAGTATTTTAGAATATGACAGATATGAACCCGGTCTAGGTGCAAGGTCATGTCACAGCTACCTTGAATTCTGACAGGACCTGAAAATCAGCATTTACTATGTAAACCACCTGCTGTTAGAAATTTATTTTGAGGCTTATGGGAGCATTCAAAAATGTTTTTAAAATACCCATCGTGCAGATTCCCTGTTGAGGTAGGACCTTGCACCTCACCAAAGACATGTATAATCATATGGTAGACTCTCATCTTCAAGTAAAGGGTAAGTCTTGACATTTTGCCAAAAAACGTAACACATCCAGATATGTTCTTTACGGGTGCCACATTACCTCAAAATAGCCATTTATTGATAAGTTAAGCATTATTCGGCAACTATGAGATGTCACCTCTGCAACAGCATAAATGCCGTTGTCTTCATTAAACTCAGTTTTCATATATTCAAGTTTTAAAAATGACCCGTGTATCGAGTAGGGTTCTACCTTAATGAAAATCTGCCCATAGATCCTATTTCACAAACGTTAACCCTCTGGTACGAAAAATAACCTGATGACCTGGAAGTGTAATTCAATTTCCAGATGTCTGATCTAACGCTCGCAAATGTTCTCGAGAGAAAAGACACCACTAACTACACTACAAATCTCTAGATTACTAACGTTATCACTAAGAATAGACGAGAAAAGAAAAGAGAATTAAGACAATAAAATGAGTACAAGTCGCAGCGTAATAGACTTGGGTTGTAATCGTCTGCATTCCTATTATTTTTGCAGTTCAAATTCTCAACAAAGACTAAATAATATGCTGCCTATTTCTGTGCTTATTAGTGTTAGCAGGTACGGCATTCATCATGTACCATTTACAGCTGATTGCAACCAAGAATTTTCGCTATCAAACTGGGCCAAGTTTTCTTTGCTTTGGTTGAGCCTCGTGTTCGACTGGGCGTTGTTCAGGACCATCAACGTTGATCAATGTTGTGGGAAAACGGAATCTGAACGGTTTCAACGTTTACTTGCGATGACGATCTGAACGGGATACGTTGGATCAACGTTTATGGTTTTGAATAAGGCCCACGTCGAACCCGAGGCTCAACCAAAGCAAAGAAAACTTGGCCCTGGTTTTCACTTCTATTCCAGGGTCATTGTACTTGAACTTAGAAATCAAAGAACAACCAATAAGATCTATCAATAGCCCTTACAAAACCTGTGTTCCTTGTATAGGTTACACCAGTAAGGTAACCTAATTTTTTTTCCAAGCACGTGTTGAGGTCCGAGTGGGAAAATTGGATTTGAGCTTCACATGTTAGCCTAGGAAAATATTACCTATGTCATATAAAAATGGTATTGATAACAATACTTCTCATGCTCAACTTTATAGAATTGTAAAATCTTCCAATCTGACACTCCTGACTGGACCATTTTGTTCCAGTTGTCTTGTATATACCCCTCAAACTTTCTGATTTTACCACATTGTGACCAATGACCTAAATAATACAAAGCCATCCCAAAATAGCCACATTGGTTATATCTGTTAAAAAAACCTTGAAAAACTGTCTTAACATCAAACTAACCTTCTACAAACCTTTAAGTTGTATTTCTTAAATTTAGAAATCCTTTTTGAAATGAAGACATATCATATTATTGATATAAAATTCCCATAGCAATGCTCAAAAGTGAAATTTTCTCATTTATTACTGAAAATACAGGCATATATTTAGGACTCCTCTTTGGCTTGATTATATAAGCTGACCAATAACCTCAGCAGCTTGGATTTACCACAACTATGGATTATACAACACATCGCTATCCTTCGCATCTATTCTGCATGGATATTCATATAGGATTATATTCCTCGATGGGAATATTGTGAAATAAATTACGAACACCCTGTGACCATGAAAAACAAACAAGGAAATGCATAGCATTATGCTGCCAGTGCTAGCTATATGTCCTACTAATATTCAGTTATACCATGTGCAATGCTCTATATTCATCTTTATATTTCATATTTGGAGTTGGATTGTTCTGAATAACATGGCATTTCGCAACTTTTAATGAGTTATACGATCTTGTGTGATTTTTTTTATCTGACATCACCACCTGAAGGTGTATTCATTAATGACTATTGATTAATTTCAAAACTTTGAATTCGCAGGTGTCCAATATATTTGACCTGAGATTAACTAGAAAGTCATCTGTCTTTTCATGAGATATGTATTTCTGTGTGGAAAATCCAAATCTGTAAATTCTTATACCTCTCTTATCTACATTGATAACTTTTTATGCCCATAACTACATTTACTCAGAGCATAGTAATCTGTACTATGCTTAACCCCTTACGGACCCCATCTAAACCTGTATTGACTACTTCTCACTTCTCTAACCACAGGATGAACCTATCTATAGTCAAAGTGATCGACCAAGCATAGAACTTGAAACTTTGTGGTCAGGGACTGGACTTTCAATCTATTGGTGAAATGAATGAACTGAGTAGCAGAACAATAGCGAAAATTCTTGCTTGCAATCAGCTGTAAGAAAAGAACTTACATAGTCCTTCTCCGTCGTTGTCAACTGGTCGAATGACCGTAGGCACTTCTTGGCGGGAAAAACAGGTGAATACCCGTATGTTGGGAAGGTTTCGTTTTCCGCGGTGCGCTCTATTAATTAGCCGGGAGATTTCATTGGAAGAGAGATTTTCAAATTCAAAATAAAAAAATAATTTCAATCAAATATATCTCTAAATATGGCATTGCTGTCCTATAACCGAGGTATGTATTCATGCAAACTTATGAAGATATTTGAAGAACCTATAACCGAGGTATGTATTCATGCAAACGTATGAAGATATTTGAAGAACCCATAACCGAGGTATGTATTCATGCAAACGTATGAAGATATTTGAAGAACCTATAACATAGGTATGTATTCATGCAAACTTATCATTTTGTATTGGTCAAATTAACCACCCGCAGTAAGGGCTCGTACTGCAGCCAACCATGACCATATTTCAAGGGGATACGATTAGAGATGTGTAAGCCAACATTGTCTGGAGAGGATTGAAACATTACTGTAAATCTTATAAGTTGTTTCATTATAAATCAGAGAGGGATGCCCACAGAGAGGAGAAACAACCGCAATCTTAACC
This sequence comes from Maea johnstoni, assembly GCA_963942565.1. Classification (NCBI taxonomy): domain Eukaryota; kingdom Metazoa; phylum Annelida; class Polychaeta; order Spionida; family Magelonidae; genus Maea; species Maea johnstoni. The sequence continues at coordinate 23,921,969 of OZ012687.1, forward strand.
CTTATGCTGCTGGTGGCTAATCAGACCTTAACGGAAGCTCTTTTTGGGCCTTGGCCGATAGCCTAACGGTGAGTCCTGCGTCTGTTATCATTTCTTCCATGTTGAATGGTTAAAAATAGGTTCTGTCCCTGTTGAGGTATAAATTCAAGGCAATGCCTAACATTTCTAGCCGAAACCATCTCAAGTATTCTGTTATCCATATGTTTCTATGCAACAATACAGCAAAACCTTTTTCAAACATAAAAACGTGACACCTTTCAAGTGTAAAAACGTTTTCTTCACTATCAGTCCTTCTGCAATACTTCAATTAAAAGAATAGCTATTTTCCTTCTACAGCCAGACACAATATGATCACCAAATTCCCTCTGTTACCATGTATTATTGCTTGTTGCCCATTGGTTTTGTCAATCTTACTTTTGTTTTATTTAATAATTAGAAGAATTTTGGTAAGAATGAACCTGCCTGTAGAGGGTCAACCTAATGAACTGCTCTGGAAATTAGCATGTGGTTGATCTGGGATATTTGTGAAAAAATGGGAGTAGAGCATACTTTCAAATGACATTGCAGAAATCTACCAATAATATTCAGATTTCTGGAGAGTAATGTGTTAAACCTTGACCTCTGGATTACAAATTCAGGCAGTTCTAAGCAGAGACACTGCCTGGATTTAAATTCTGGTTGCCAATGACTTGAAGTTAGGTGGTTTAATCTGGATACTCCAGTTTCCCCCACCATCTACAACTGCCTATAGTCATGAATTGGCCTAAACATGGCAGAATAAGTGACTATAATCGAAATTCAATTTCAGGTTCTAAGCAGAGATATTTAGTCTACAAATCTCTGCTCTAAGTAAAGACAATTGAAGATTTATTCATGAATAACAGCCAACCTAAATTCTAGGCTTATGTGTTGTCAATGCCTTTAGTGTAAAGAGTGTACCATTGTGTGACCCCCTTTCACCCGACTTATTTATAGCTCTATATTGACCCAGTCTATATCTGTACATAGGTTGGGGGACTATCTAGGTCACTATGCCCTACTGAACTTTATAACAAAACAAGACAGCAATACTGTACTGTCGAAGCACAGCAGGCAAGGCGCAGATTACTCTAGATAATTGATTATTGATGAATCTTATGATATCTAAATATGAAAAAACATGTGACATCATCACATGAATACACTTTTGGCTGATATATTGTGACTGTGTTATTAGTTTGAAATCTATATTAACAGAGTTACTACCCAGGTGAGTGAATTATTTCATTTATTTACATATATGTCTACACCACAGACAATGGAGATATACTTCTAGCTTATAAATCAATGTAAGGTAGTCTGTGTATAACATCTGCAAACAATAGTGCTGATACTAAATCATGAAGCTGCTTAACCCATTAATGCTCACAGCGGCCAAAAGCAGCCTGACAATTTTGATGAAAACTTGCAGACAAAAGCGAAATTAAGCAAAATATTTGAAGGAGAAATGTTCTTCAGACCTTCACCAACAACTCTATTTCAAATATATTGTAAAATCATTCTTACCTCCAAAGATATTGTCGAAAGTATCAAAGATCCAGACGACAATTTCAAGAGGGTCTTTTGAGCATTAAAGGGCAAATGCACCATCATGATGATTTAGGTTCAAAATGTGCCTATACGTGTCACCTTTCAAATAAGACCACCCGCAAGTCTGTCCTCCTCAGCACTCCTCAGATATGGCTTATGATAGTTAGTAAAAAACTAGCCTGAGTCTGGGCATGGAGGCTGACATTGCAGGCCAATTAAGCACAATTAAGCACAATCAGTGGTATGAAGTGACTGGCAGTCCTGCTTCTGATTGGTTGAGAGATATCAGTGGCTGGAAGTGACTGCAACTGATATCTCTCAACCAATCAGAAGCAGGGCTGGCAGTCACTTCATTAGCACCACTTCTGATAATGTCAGCCTCTATACCCAGACTCAGGCTAGTTTTTTACTAACTTTCATAAGCCATATCTAAGGAGTGCTGAGGAGGACAGACTTGCGGGTGGTCTTATTTGAAAGGTGACACATATAGGCACATTTTGAACCTAAATCATCATGATGGTGCATTTGCCCTTTAATGGGTTAATTGACAAGGTAGTAAGTTTCCTTTTGCATGTCAGAAATGCTAAAATGTTTCGATGATCAGAAACACTTTAGAAGCCAGATTATATTAAACCGTCATAAAAATAAATGATTTGATGATTAATTTGTGAAATATGTATCTATATCACTTCCTAACAAATGATTGAAATCAATTAATCCAATATGAACGCTAATTTAAATTGGTGCTTAGAGAAATCCGTGAATCAGGTCAACTCGTTATCACAAATGCTTGTCAGATTGCAACAAACAGAGTGTACAATACTACCTAACTGAAATACATCATAAATTAACAAACAGGGAACTAAATAATCCTTTTGAAGTTTGACCTGAGCAAGAATTGTTTATATATGGCCTAAATGTATAACAATTAAGGCATAGCAAAATTGCTTACAAAAAGTTGAGTATTATAGTTTTACTTTTTCAGGGCATGTGAATCATCAAAATGGGAGTGCACATTATAATTGTGATATCAGCCATCTTTTCCTTGCTGAGTGTGCCCATCCTGGCCCAAGAATCAGCAACTCGCCCAAATATCATACTGATCGTGGCGGATGACCTGGTGAGTTTTGAAAATATGATCAAAATTATTGCTACAACAATGGAATGAAGGATTAGGGTTTTACATTGCTTTCAACAGCATGGGTCATATTGCGATGAGATAGAAACCAGGAAGAAATTTGCTGTTGCAGAAGCACCATACACATCCCTCCACAACGCCACACATTTATAAAGTGACCAGGCCAACCTGCTAATTGGGATCCAGCAGAGACTTATACTATGACTATGACTCACTATAACTATGTCTGTGGTGTTTTGTTTATATGCACATGCTTATACATGTATTTAATTGAGAATTCAAAAGAGAAAATTAGTCAATGTTTTTTGGGGGGAGGGGGCGGGGATTTTGAAACAGGCAATATATCACTTCAGTTTGGTAAACAGTACATCTGTGAAGCCCCGTACAGCTTTCAAGAAAATAGAACATTACTATACCAATATACATGCATATTAGTTAGGGGCTAATTTGTAATGCTTATTTGTTTGCATTTCCTATAGTTAACATTTCACAGTGGCCATGACTCTGAAAAGAGTGGATGAATTTAATTGGAAAATCAGACTTTGATAATTGTTTTTAGAATTGAACTGTAGAGGAATAAATATAGCCACATTGGGATAGATTGTCAACTCTCGATACCTAAAAGCAATGAACTGTACTACTTTGTAACCCTGGGGCCCTGACAGGCTACTTGTAAAACATGCCAGAGGACCTCAGGGAAGATCCTTACCATTGGACTGAGTTAACCTCTTTAAATAAAGATTACTATTATTATTATTATTATTATTATTATCATTATTATTATTATTATTATTATTATTATTATTATTGTATTTATATCATTTCCAATACGTCTTCCAGGGATGGAATGATGTAGGTTTCCATGGCAGCGAGATACCCACACCAAATATTGACATGTTGGCACATGATGGTGTAATACTGAATAACTATTATGTTCAACCCATCTGCACCCCAACCCGCTCGGCACTGATGACTGGCAGATACCCCATTCACACAGGTATGCCTAGTTACATAGCACAGTTCCTAATATCTAACGTGTGCCAGCGTCACCAAGCTTCATTCTTAATTGTGAAATTTTTATTTTTCAGGGTATCACTGACAGCCATTCCCTGATATCAGAATTTATGCTGTGGTTATACCTGCATTTTTTGTTTATGCATAGCTACCAATTTTGTAAAGTTTATTTTTGTATTTTATTATTGTTTAACTGTTTTGTGAACTTCACGGTTTTGGTTACTTATGTGTGTTGATGTATATACCGGTAGTACCATATAAATGCCTTCTCTTTTCTTTCTATATGTGTTTTGCATAAAAATCATAATATTCATGCATGTCACACATAGGCCAAGTTATTGCTCAACAATTTATTTTTAAGTATATGTCACTAGAAAGGGTAATATCCATTTTATTACTAAAATATGAACTGAAACATTTGATTCGACGAAAGATTTCAAAATCCCACATTTTTAGGCAGATTTATTTGTTTGACTCTGGAGATGACAATGGTTTCATATAAAACCATCAAAAGCTTATTTTTAGTAGTTATATGTCTTTTGGCTGTCTGTCATATTTCCCAGTGTATGTGTTTGTTTCAAGGGATGCAACATGATGTTTTGAATGGTGCACAGCCCTACGGCCTACCCCTGGATCAGAGGCTCCTGTCACAGGAACTTAAAGACCTAGACTACAGCACACACATAGTGGGAAAGGTAAATACTGTATACCATGTTGATATTGCGGCAGTTTAATTAATGCATACTGTAAAACTGGTAATGTTTGCGTGTAGTAATTATTGCGTTTTTTTCATTTTCTCTTTTATGCATGTTTTAATTAATGCGACGCCACCAGACGTCAGATATCTGAAACAGAAGGGACAGATTTATGCGTGTTTTAATTATTGCGTCCTCATGCATTCGCATTAAAACGCAATAATTAAAATCACGCAATCATTACCAGTTTTACAGTATATACTTTGCACACCTCTTGAGTCCACATTTATTAAACTGCGCATCATTATTTGGACATCTGATACCTATGCTAGTATCGTGCAACATTCTGACATGATAGCTTGTCATTTAACACCCATACACAAAAATCAAACCAAGCATCTAAGGCAGCAGAAGGGCATTATTTTTTATGCCCAATATCAGCATGGTATGCAGTAATAACCTTGTGCAAGGAAACAATATATGCAGAAGAGAATGCTATATGAGAAAATGTATAAAAGCTATTTATATATGTATTTGCAGAAAAGTTAATTTGATATACGGTAGTTCTAAAAAGATTTAATCACTAAAGTACTAAAAATCACGAAATATGTTAGATAGAATGAACTTAGATAATTTCTTCCAAGTATATAATAGTCCTCCTTTTGTAGAATATTCAAAAGTCTATAGACATAATTAGTAATTGATTAATATATGAGATATATATATATACACACACATTATATCATGTATGTTTAATTATATCACTATAATAACTCAATTTCAGGAACTTAGTTTATATATGGGTAAATAGAGATTAGTAGTTAAAACATGTATGAATGAAAAATGAAAAAGAAATATGAGGTTATAAATGAAATGTGTGTATTTGAAACAATTGGTAATGAGTGCCATCAGTTTACAAAAACACTTCCAAATTAAGTTATTATTCAGCACAGTGCTCAATCCATGAAACCTTTTTTTTTGCATAAGTTGAGAGAGAAAGGACCTTAGTGAAATCCTTTTTTTATCTGAATTTTCAAATTGGAATTTAACAATAAGTACAATCCAGACAATTCAATTTAAAAAGTTTTTGCGAAGCACAGAATTACAAATGAAGATAATATGGCTTTATGTTTTTCTTTTGTGGCTCATGTAAAGATTCTTTCTTTCAGTGGCATCTAGGATTTTTTGCAAATGAGTACACACCCACATATCGAGGATTTGATAGCCATTTTGGATACTACCAAGGGCGTGGGGATTATTGGCACCATACCTACCAAACACCAGTATGTTGGTTATAAATCACTTATATACTTGAGGAGCAGTCTTGTTCATTTATCCAACGATACTATAGTGTGCACAATTGCATCTGACACTCATGGAAAACTCTTGATTTCAAAGTAATATTTAAAGGAATGTTTGATATAAAGTTTCAATTCAAGATGGGTTTAACAATCCCCTTCCTCTTCAAATCTTTATTAAACATCACTATTTCATTAGGTGAATTATGCTTAAAGTTGTCCGACCATGTGACATCCTAAATGCTCACGGTTTGACATTATCATGGCATACATTTCAATCTGACATTATGCAAGCACAGGAACAGGTACTAACATAGTATTTAGCAAACAACCCCCATGATGCAAAATTATTCAAAATGTGTTAATATCACCTTATCAACTTATTTCAAACTTTTAAGCATTAAGAAACAATTATCCAGTGTTATGGAATTTTCTGGCATTTATAGGCTAGTAACAAGTGTTAGAAATTCAACTTCAAATCTAATTCACTTTTATGAAATCAGGTTAAATGACAGATTTGAAATTATAAAGGAAAACTATCTTTTTATCAAAAAGAAAGATAGACAAATCTTTACAATGGTATGATTGAAAAATGTACCCAAAAGTTCTTTTTGTCCTTCAAGTCAACAGGGGAAGGATTTGATTTCCATCGCAACATGACACTGGCGCGTGGGGCAGTATTCCACGGAGCTCTTCACTGATGAGGCCAGGAGGATTATCCAAGAGCACAACAAATCAAAGGTAAAGGGGAGGGTTAGAAGGGAATTGCATATTCCTTAAGTTGTAATTTTCCTTACAAATGTCCGATACCAAATTGTAATGGGGATCATTGGCCAAAATTCAGTACCAGGTTGTTCATGTTTGACAATCTCATGAAATTTTGGTCCACCATAGTCATGTGACATGCCAAAATGAACCTTGAATCAAGCTATATAGGATTTATTTTTAGATTTGCAAGCCAGGCCCTTCTCTAAAAGAATTTGATTATCTCGTAACCGTATATGTGTGCATGGTTCCTCAAGTTGTTACCTCAAATGCATATATGTGAGTGGTATCGGAAGGGTCAATCAATGCATTAACTCTTTTGCATCTGGAATGTATACACAGTCATACAATTTTGAATGTAACCCATCCATAGGAGCTGTATTTGGAAATTAGTTGTAATTGGATTGCTGTTGAGAGCAGTTAAATGTTCCTCAGAATAATGCGTTGTAAATGGGAGCTGATTTCCATTTAAGTGTCAGATCATGTGTACACTCCAAATTCATAAGGGTTGAGTTGGGGTGTGTCAATTAGAATACCTTTTAAAGTTAAAGGTATTTAAGTTGATTGAAAGGCAATGTATTACATGATCGCTCTTTTATAAATGCATTGCAGGGTTACAAGTTGTATGTGTATACAGCTAGAACTAATGATTGAGCCCCAGAACCAAATATGTTTACCCACCTATAACATGTTAGAGCAATGTGGGGAACCTGCACCATTTCAAGTAGCTTTTAAAAAAATTGATATCTAACTATTGGCAATGCATATCCTACTTTTTCATCTACCTCATAGACAGGTGCCCTATATCTACTTATGGGTTATGCAGATGTCTATGTATTTAAGGGAAGACCACGTGGTATCTGAATTTAAAGCCCCTCAAGTATAGGTTAACAATTTACCTTCTTACGTTTCTCTGTGTCTTACAGCAACTGTTCCTGTACTCGTTTCAATGTTCTAAAGGTTCCCCTCAAGTATAGGTTAACATTTTACCTGCCTACCTTTCTCTGTGTCCCTACAGCCCCTGTTCCTGTACCTACCTCACCAGGCAGTTCATGCAGGGCCTGGTTTCAACGCACTACAGGTTCCCCTCAAGTATGCTGAAAGGGTCAGCTTCATCAAGGACATCAACAGGCGCATGTTTGCAGGTGAATTCTTAAAGTGCAGAACATTCTCTTTAAAGAAGTACATATAGACATTGATGAATGTGAATAAGAATACCTTTATCACCACATTCAGCATATGACGTGTTAAATGGAAGGAATGGAAGACTTTTAAAGTTTCTGTAGAATGTGAAAATGACAAATATGTGGCTTGAATTTTCCTGTCACCAAATGTTTGCCTCCAAGCTAATTTGGCAATTTAAATCCCACCTGAGGCTTGTGAGAAATTTGCCAGTAACTAGTGGGTTAGTTATGGTTTAACCCTATCATGCCTGAAGATATAGAAAGGTGCCGCCTTGACTTAAGATGCATTTAAACATAACTTTGTAATTAAATAAGTATTAATTAAGAAGTTATGGGTTAGGTTTTGATCAACATTTTTCACTTTATTCTTTACTAAAAAAAAAAAGTGGTCACAAAAATATTACGAAAATAGTGAGGGCATTGTTGGATGCTACAGGCAAGAATGGATTGAGAGTAGAATGGCGTGTAGCGATGATAAATCACTGAACAGTTGAATAGCAGCGACGTTTCGTGTCTTTGCAGGCATGGTCAGTGCCCTGGACGATGCTGTAGGTGCATTGTTTGCCACGCTGAAACAGCAAGGAATGCTGGACAATTCCATCATTGTCTTCACTACAGATAACGGAGGACCTGCAAATAACTACGATGGCAATTGTGCTTGCAATTTGCCTCTCAGGTAAGTCATAAAAATCATAGGTTTGGTATGGAAGGGGGAATTTTGTTTTGTCCTTGAGGCCTAAAAAAATTAATTGTTTGTTCCTGTAAAGGTCCGGAAAAAAATAGGGTAGGTAGGTCGGTAAAAAAAAAAATTTTGCATAATTTTTTTGGTCAAAAATGTGTGTTTTATGCATGATTTACGTTGATTGGGAGTTGGGAGGGCGAAAAAAACTTTAGGGTAGGGATTTTTTTTTTGAATAAAAACTTGTTAGGGTAGGGTTACAGGAAACAAACAACTTTTTTTTAGGCCTAAATCCCTATTTGTTTTCCAGAGGTTTGAATCACACCCTGTGGGAGGGTGGCATACGAGGAACAGGATGATTATGTTAACTTTCTTAATGAATTCCTTTTTGTTTTCCAGAGGTCTGAAGCACACCCTGTGGGAGGGTGGCGTACGAGGAACAGGATGATTATGTTAACTATCTTAATGAATTCCTATTTGTTTTCCAGAGGTCTAAAGCACACCCTGTGGGAGGGTGGCGTACGAGGGACAGGATGATTATGTTAACTATCTTAATGAATGCCTTTTTGTTTTCCAGAGGTCTGAAGCACACCCTGTGGGAGGGTGGCGTACGAGGGACAGGGTGGATATGGAGCCCCCTACTGGAGGAATACCGAGGACGCGTAGCCAATCAGATGATGCATGTGTCGGATTGGCTGCCTACTCTACTTGGTGCCGTGGGCGGCAGGGTTGACCCCACCCTGGATGGTGTCAACATGTGGGACTCTTTCCTACATAACCTACCCTCGCCTAGAAAGGAGATACTCCACAATATTGACCCGATAGAGAACTACCATGCTATCAGAATGGAGGAGTATAAACTTATAGTAGGTGACTGGGCCTATGGAGTCTTCGACAGCTGGTACCCCCCAGTCTGCGGCCAGCCGAGTGATTATTATAGTGAAAGTGAGGAGAATGCGATTGAGGGATATCCATCTAATATTCATGTGATGCATCAGGAAAAGAAGCAGCCTTATTATACACAGAGACATTCTCAGACTCGTGAGATTCTGGCTGAGATGAAGCGCAACGTGCAGCCTAAGTCACCCGTTCTGGTCAAGTGCGGTCCGAAACCTGCCAATGCGAGCATGAACTGCCGACCTGCCTTAGCACCATGTCTTTACAACATAGCATCTGACCCCTGCGAGTACAATAATGTGGCCAGCGAGTACCCAGAGGTGGTGAAAAAACTTCTTGATCGACTGGCGTACTTTAACTCTACCGCTGTGCCCCCCTTAAATGTCCCCGCGGATCCTAAAGGTTACCCTTCCAATAATAACTTTGCATGGCAGCCGTGGGTCAAGTTATCCAAGGATGAGTCTGGTCCCTAGAGAGAGTCCAGTCCATCCAAAGTAAAACAAACACAGCCCTGTATTGAACTCTTAATGCACTCTTTTGGGGTCACCCTGTGTGCTGTAAGTTTTTATAAATACTTAAATTTAGGGGTTTGAAACTAGGTTTCCATAATGCTGGTTGTCTTGTTGTTCAAGGAAACGAGCAAGATTTTCTGATAGCAATCATTTACATGTATCTACTTAAACAGAAAATCCTATGTAATGCTTTATCATTCACTGTAAGGTGGGACTTTGCTTGTTACTTGAAATTGACAAATCCAGAAATTCCTGACCAAAAGATTTAAGTGTCCTGGTGTATGAATTCACACTGTCTGTTCACAGAGGTCCCAAACCCCTACTGTCTAAGTCCCTATTTCTAGTGGCTTATCAGTCATATCACATGGGTAGAAAGAAACACTTAGCATAAATAGTTATGCACTTCATTGACAGTCTATACTGTAAAACAATTGATTGACCATTATACTGTAACATGTTAATTGACCACATACTGTATACTGTAACATGCTTATTTGACTTGTGAATATCTTCAAATGAGGGTCAGGAAATGCCAAATTCATGACCAGATTTGTTATCTTTGTGATTTTCAAATTTATAGAAATTAAGGATTTCTAACTGTTGTTTGGGGAATGAAAAAATGCTTTTTTTACAAGCACTGTGGTAATATTTGTGTCCTTGTCTTCAGGTGACAACCAATGTATGTTACTAAGTTTCATTAAAATGTAAAATTGCCTGATTGGCCAAACATGGGAATGTTGCAAGTGCATTGAGAAACATATTTGGCCGAAAGGATATTATTCATTAAACACTGAAATGTAATTCAAAGTATAATGGTGAATAATTCATATTTGTCTGTAATTTGAAAGTCTGTTGAATTTACAAATAAAATAACACCAATTTAAATAGTTCTATAATTTATTCATGATTTTTATTTCAATTCACCACACAATATGTTTTGGATGTCATTTTCTCTTGATTATATAACTGTTCCAATTTACAAATTACAAAATATTTTTTATTTTTTCCATTCAAAGATACCTTCTGCTGAACATGTGATATACTTAACTATATGATCAATGTACATGACAAAAATATGATTAAATATTAATGTTTCAGCCACCTTGAGCATTAATGGGTTAACAAATCACACTCGAATAGTTTGTGTCATCTGAAATCTTTTGATATTTTGATTCTATCTCTCTAATTCAGTGCCCACAAGATAGGCCCGGGGCGCAGTATCTCGGTGCTGTCTAAGCACTAATCCCCAACTTTGTAGAATACAAATATCCAAAAGGTTTGAAGACATGGTTAACAAATCAAACTATAACAGTTTGTGTCATCTGAAATCTTTTGACATTTTGATTCTATCTCTGTAATTCAGTGCCCACAAGGAGGGACCAGGGCGTAATATCTTAGCACTACCTAGGCACTCATCCCCGTTGTAGAATACTGCAAACTGTCCAGCAGTGAGGGCCCTCAGCGGCCTGGCTAGGGACACTATGAGACCATTACCCCCGCTAAGGGTCAGGGTACAGTCTGCGAGGGGGTGGATGTGTTGGAAGCGGAATTTACAGTCGTACATCTGCTCCTGGTAAAGCTGCCGTGGCACGGTGCAGATCCAATGAGGCGCCTCTGTGAAGAGTGTCTCCGAGAACAAGGCCGGGTGATTTGTGCCCTGTGCCTGAAAGAAGACAAATAAGCTGCATCAATACATATTCAACCCTTATGCTGCTGGTGGGTAATTTGGGCAATACAAAATGATGCAAAAATCCCGAGAAATGAATGGAACCCTGACATATGTGTGCTCATCTGAGAGTACACAGCGAGAGTTATCCAATGAATACCAATACAGCAGGGTTTAGGTGGTTTTCAAAAAGTGTGCGTCCTTGTGCTTTGGGCGAAAGTAGCCACAGCATTACAAGGGTTAACTCAGAGGTACATATTCACATCATTCATAAAATGTTTGAAAATACCACTGAAAATGTGATCTTTACATTACTGTACACTGCCTTAATATTCCGTGCTTAAATAGTACGGATCTCTTAAAATAAAAAAAGTCCGGTGTTAAAATAGTCCGGATTTGATCCCCTTATGCAGCGACATCTACCGATCATGACGCAAACTAATTTTTGTCAAGAGAACCGTCGCGGGGGCGACGTGACCAAGCTCGAACTTGTCTGCATTTGATCATTAGATTACATCAGGGAGCTTCCATGCGATAGAAGCTCTCTGATTGCAGTCAAAATGTTCAAGCTGCCTGCCACATCAGGCGAGAACAACTCACCTAGTTGCCATTAGCAACCAGGTAAGACAAAGGAATGAATGTCACAAACATTCATGATGGCTTCATATTCATGAAGCACTTAAACAAAGGAATGGGAAAGGGATGGGTTAAAATGAAATATTTCATTTGATTATATTAGCAAAGTTAAAGGGTTAAAAAAAGGCATTAGAGAGATGATTTGATAATTAGAGAGGTAATTCTGCATATATGACGCCTGTGAAGGTGAAAGTGGCGCATCCTATTGACTGACAGTGAAACTAACGGACAAAGGGATGAGCGTAGCTCCCCTTCTATTTTTTTTTTTGCATTACATTTTTGTCCGTTTTTAAACATTCCGGATTCTTCCAAACGGAAAAATCCGGAATGTTTTTACACACGGACTATTAAGTCAGTGTACAGTACATCACCAGTGTTCATTCAATTATTGGAAATGCCACAAGACAAGAACATCAGACAATTCCATATGGAAGTCTTACAAACTTAGGTTGCACAACAGGTACTATTAATTGGTGCCAGTATCGATTTTAATCATGCTATAGAACTCCTCTTCAGACAACTTGCAACCAGGGCATCACTAGTAAAATTGGAATTTCGATTATCGTCACTTTTTCTGTCACATTAGGGCGAAATTCTAACTAGCCAGTCGTAAGTAGTAGAGGAAACTGTAGTGTTTTGCAAAAACCACCACCTAAACCCAAGTCACTGGCAACTTCCTCACATGCCTCAACCAGGGTGTTACTACGATGACATTAATTTCATGCATGTACCTACCACATGAATGTCTTGATTTTGCACGTTGACCTTTGCTATGAAGTAGGCCTTGCTTTTCCCTGCTATGTTGGCGCGCTGTCCCACGGTCCACTGATGAATGCCCTGATGTTGGCCTACTACCTTGTCCGTGTCTATGTCTATAAAGTTACCGGGCTTTTTATCTACATACTGGAAATATAAGTGAGCGGTATCATTAGTTAGTGAAGTAGATTTGCTAGTGTAGTGATACCCTTGTATCATGAGGCTAGAAATGATAATTCAGACTGGAATTTAAAACAGACAAGTCTAACTGCTATATAGGTAAATTAGGACATATTATTTTCCAACTCAACACATTATTTCCCTAATGAACTAACCATATATTCAAGTGAGTCACCATAACATTCCTTTTTTTCATTATTCCATACTTTAAAACTGCTTTTAAGTTGAACATTCATCTGGATAAATAACACTGGAATGCAATAATCATGTACTGATAGTTGAGCAACAAAAAGTCACCAGCAGATCCATATGAATTCAATCACTAATGAACTGGATGTACAAGTAGAATGAAATTAGGCAGTAGAGCAATGAGATGATTTTCTAGGAACTAGGTTCAAATATTTCAGGTTAGTACCTACCTGGTCTATAAATGATTGGAAATTTCTCTTTCCTATAAAGCAAACACCAGTACTCTGAAAAATACAAATACAAATAAATAATGTATTGTTTCATCCTTGTTCACAATCATTTCATCTCTCTAACATAAAATGGTACACATCAATTATGTTTGACATTTTTTCCAAATACCACTTGGGCACTCTATATAAGTAGATGAGAAAATACGGACAGAGCAGTTCATCTTAGATTTTAATTACATTACAATGAAGTAATTAAATGGGCAAATATGATGTACACTAGTTGTAACTGCTTTCAATTTTTTAACGATACTGCCTGCCTGCCTCCCAGGTATCTAATTTTATCAAATAAGCACTGTCAGCTTCAAAGATTTCACTAATAGATAGGGAACGTCCTTCAGGTGAATACATCCAGGTAGCCATTTTTGATGTATTTTCAATCTTGATGATACGTTACAATACCTAACTTTTTTTCGATACCATACTTTTTCCCATTTGATATTTATATTTGGTATTGTATCAAGTACCCGTACCTATCTCTATACATAATTGATTCATTTTTTGGAACTAAAGTATAGAAGAGGCCTGTCTCACCTCTTTTCTTTGTGCTATCCTCTCCAGGCCAGCACTGACCGCTATCTGTTTGACCACATCCTTGGTGATGTCCCCTATAGGAAACAGCGTGCGTCTCAGAGCCGCCTGCTGAATCTGGCACAGAAACAGGGTCTGATCCTTAACCTGATCTATTGCCCTCAGCAGCTTGACTCCTGAAAACAAAACCCCAATTAAAGGCATATGTACACTATCATCTCTGAAAAGGTGAAACTCAAAGAGCTTTAAATCTGTAGCTAGCAAAAACACCTATATCAAACACTGGTTTCCTCAGTCGAAATAAAGTTCTAAAATATAATAAGAAAATAATTATAAATCTCCTATATTTTCAAGAAAATGCATGGCCCAATGACATATGCAACCTCATTTTCTAAGTAATCTCTTAAATCTCTTACAAGCATGTTTTCTTCCTTTCTACAGACTGAGGTATTCCCCTCCCATTCAAAGTTGTTCAAATATTGATATACTGTATGATAACCAATTAGTTAAATCAGTACATGATACCTCTTACTCAAATTACCATGAAGAATCACTCAACAAATGTTACCCTCAAACCACTACTTTAAATAAGACCTAGCAGGCACCAACATAAGTAAAATAATTTCTACTTGCTAGACACAATTTTTGGCTTGCCCGAAATAAGTTATAAGTTTATAACATATGCTAGAATGACTTGTATTATTCATCATGAATTTAATGATTTGAAACCATTTTTAAAAATTTGCATTGTTTGAATATCTCTTGGTATTTGTGCCATTTTTAATTTGCATTGTTTGCACATTTCATGGTATTTGTGCCATTTTCTATATGAAAATATTTAGTGTTCAGAAAAATCAGCTTGCTCAATGAAGATTTCGGGCAAGTTCAAATTATAATGTACTTGCCCGAAAGCCCTTTTTTTTAAAATTCACTTGCCCGGGCAAGGGGGCAAGTACTTATGTCGGTGCCTGCCATGTTACATAATTGGTCACATAGAAAGTCTTTACATGGAACCCACTTTTTTCAGACTCGGGCAAGTGCAAACTAAAATGTACTTGCCAAAACCCTTTTTTCAAAAGAATTGACTCACTATTTTCTGACTCTGCTGGGGGCAGATCCTCCCCCACATCTGTCCTGGCATAGTGACCAGTGGCAACCGCATCTGCACCAACTGTCTCTATGCAGTAGTCGAACAGGGCATCAAACTTGATGTATTTATTGCACATCACATCAGGGTTAGGTGTGTGGCCACGTCCATATGCTTCTACCATAGGACTGAAATGGAAAAAAATAATACTGAATCATAGATCTAAGGTAACTTTTTGAGTGGACTAGCTAGAAGCTGGCCTCTTCCTTTGGGGATGGTAAATGCTTGAGAAAAAAAATTGATGGTCCAGTCATTTTTCAATGTTTTATTTTCTTGAAATGTCACTAAACTTTGCAGACTTACAAAGTGCATTAAGAATAAAACAATTGAAATTAAAGGATCATGTAGTTTTTGGTAAGTAATACACCAAAGTACGATACATGGTTTGCTGGGTCTCTTGGTCAAAAGTTTAGGGCAACTTTTTACTCACAGCAAAAGCCTCCAAAACTGCCAAATTGTAGAACGCTATCTAATTAAAGATTTTACTTCCAAGAGCAGGATTCAAGGTTTACCTTTGACCAACTCTCTTTCATTTCAGATTCAGAGGCAAAACTATTTAAAATTTTAGTGGAAAGTGTCACAAGACTCCCCATTTCAGAACTCGATTCCTAGAAACCCTCTTAAAAATTATCTTGAAAATTCCCCCCTCAGGCTATAATCTGAATAATGTAGATGCACTCACTCAAAGACTTCCGTCCAGTATTCCTTTACAAAGTTGACCTCTAGCAGTGGGATTTCTAAATGCTTGCACACATAATGAGCATCCTCCAGATCTTGATCCGATGTACATTTACCGGTTTCATCACGGACATCCCAGTTCTTCATAAAAACTCCTGTCACATGATAACCTGAAAACATTAGGCGTTTGAGGTTAAAGACTCAAACATCACACTATATCAGAATCAACATTGCACCTTATATATGCATGTAACTATATACTCTTGAAAGCAAAGATGCTATGTAAAAAAGGTCCCTAATCCAAGTTGATTAAAACTATGTATTCACTAAGAATATAGTCTGTCTGACTCAAGCTTTTTCTATTTTTTGGTAACAAAACGTTAGAGTTTCACCTCCAAACTTGGCAAACCTCTTTGGAGCACTAGGTACTCGCGTGTTTGTCTATTGCGAACAATACAAACATGCGAGATGGTATTGTTGGAAATGGGCACATTTTACATTGGGACCAAATGCAAAATCAACATTTTGCAGAGTTGAGACATAAGGTATGTTTATATACACACGCGGTATAGTGCTCCAAAGAGGTTTGCCAAGTTTGGACGGTAAACTTGAATGTTTTGTAACAAAAAAATGGAAAAAGCTGTCTGCCAAGCTTGAGTCAGACAGACTATAGTAGTAGTGCACTTTCAAACTATACTGAATTATTTGGTTGAAATTGATATTTTCATTGAATTCCTTTGAAGAGCGACTTTCAGGTGTGGGTCATAGGTGTGAGGGTGTAAAAATGACGCTGCCCAGAGCTTTTTTTCAAAACCACACCAAGAAGCACCATGATTCTGTTTGCTTTAGATTCATAATCGCATTTGACTGATTTGTCACACAGGGTCAACTCCCAAGAGAGGACCTACGGAGAACTTTCCGTCCTATACATATATTTAAACCCCACATGTATGCACCCCTCGTCTTAAAACCCCACACCTAAAATGAATTAATTCATTATATCCAAACAAAAACAAATCCATAATGGAAATTGTGAAGCATGGGCATGGTTTGGGATGACTTCCACTCCCTGGTTTTATCTCCTTGACACTGACAGGGGAAATTCACCTTTTCTTTTTAAAAGTAGAGCAGAGACCGCGCTATCCACACCACCAGATATAGCACACGCTATATGACGCGCTGTCCTGAACATCATGATTCTGAATTCTATGAAATCTTGGAGGAATTATGGAATACAATCATTTTGTAACAGCTAAAGGCTGTCTGCTCAATGTGGATTGTGAGCCCAAGATGTTTTGAATCCTTCGATCTGATTGGCTCTTCTCCGACGATTTCCGGTGTTTTGTCCAATCAGACAACTTTTAACAAATCAAGGAAGGAAGTCACTGATTCGTAATCATGCGCAATGAGAGCATGCAACATGGCCAAGATGAACCCAAACTCGTGATTTCAAAACACAGTCTTGTTTATTTTGATTTGTGTAAAGTGGACGTACGATCAGAGGAAAATGAATGGTTCGGACGAGATGAAGGTGGAGGACGTACACCGCCTCGTGGAGTTTGTCAGTAAAAACACGCACAAAGCCAAAGAAAACGATGTTGAGGTGAGAAGCGACACTGAATTAATCTGATTTTAGATACATCTTGATGCATTTTCAGCTTCCAAACCCCAACCAGACAGCAGTCTGGAGGTCGTTCGAAATAACTTGCTCGCCTTCAAACTTCAAAACATCTTCATCAATCAATACAGATAATAAGGCATATTTAGATCAAGCTTTGAGAACATGTATTTTCATCTTGACAACTGAAATAAATATTGTTTACTTTTGAAAGAAGACCCGCCCACTTTCAAGGATTTGTTTTGATTGATTGGCTGATTGATCCATACTGTATTTCATAGAACGCATCGAAATATTTATGTTAATAGCCGCCACTGAAAGTGGTCACATATATATTTACTAATTACAATCAGAGAACATTGACCACTCCTTATTTAACCTCTACTTGTTGATAATGTGTATTGATATTTAACCTCTAGTTTGTTGATAACGTGTATTGATATTTGATTGGTTTTCAGGGTGAGATGGTGATGAACCAGTGTCTTAGATTATTTGCTAAAGATTACAAATATTCTGTAAGTATAATTTCTCTCTCTCTCTCTCTCTCTCTCTCTCTCTCTCTCTCTCTCTCTCTCTCTCTCTCTCTCTCTCTCTCTCTCTCTCTCTCTCTCTCTCTCTCCTCTCTCTCCTCTCTCTCCTCTCTCTCTCTCTCTCTCTCTCTCTCTCTCTCTCTCTCTCTCTCTCTCTCTCTCTCTCTCTCTCTCCTCTCTCTCTCCCTCTCCTCTCTTCTCTCTCTCTCTCCTCTCTCTCTCTCTCTCTCTCTCTCTCTCTCTCTCTCTCTCTCTCTCCTCCTCTCTCTCTCTCTCTCCTCTCTCTCTCTCTCTCTCTCTCTCTGTACATTTTGATAGAATGAGTGCAAGAAAGTTTTGAGCCTTTAACAACATCTATTCATAAGATTTTCTTATGCAATTTACTTCTATAGTCAGTTATCTCTGTTCTTCTAAGCAATAAAATGTTCAAGTTTTTAAAATAATGATATTGGTAACCGCAGCCTGTAAGGATAAAAGTAGACATGATAACATAATTATAGGTCCGACATACACTATTTATGTATAATCATAATTTTTTCTTTGATTGAAGGTTGTGAACAATGTAAGTGGTGAGTTATGCAGTCAGTACCCTAGCAAACTTGTACTACTAGAATATGCCACAGCTGACCAAAAGGCCAATGACAGGTAAGATTACAAAAAACAAACAGAACACAGGTCTACTTGTCTACATTGAATCAAATGCGATGTATATTACAGTATAATTACACTTCCTAGTCAGTTCTATCAATGCCCGACAGGTTAAGGCAAAGTAAATCCAAAACTATTAAAATTCGCATTTATATTAGAAGTGATGAAACTTTTACATGTAAATATTTATTTTAATCATTATTTTAGGGTTTGTTTCCATTGAAATTTCTGAAGACTTCATTTGTTGTGGTCCTGCTTTGCACATGAAAGGCAAAAAGACAGCAACTAAATGAGATATTGACTAGTCATATATGAGTTAATGAATTCACAACACAAATATATTAATTTTAAAAATTTAATTCTTCATTTTTTTAAATTTAACATATATATTAGTTACTTTATTATTATTTTTTCATGCAGGGTTGAATCATTATATGACTTACCAAAGTTAAGGGAACTATTCAACAAAGCCAGATTCGCCAGATGTCGAGCAAGATTTGTCTTACCGGTGATCCTGTATGAAGGGAAGGTAAGTTGCTCTGAGGAATTAGCCTTATATTCTAACAGGGCTTGAAATTTGCTGGGGCCCAGGGCTCACTTGAATTCTGCGACTCTCAAATTTCTGCAGGTTGCCCAAAGATGTACTGGTTTCTGTACACAGCACTTTTAAGTAGCTTTTGAAGATGCAGTTGGGCTCCACGTAAAAAACAACAACTTAATTTCAAGCCAGCCTAACCTCAACTTTTAAGCATTGGATCTCCCATAGTACAAAATAATCTTATGAAAGTTCAAGGAAATCTTAGCATGTCCAGATGATATCAAATATGTTGAAAGTTCCTTAAGTTATGTTACAAACATAAAATATAAGTTCTTTTTCTATGATTAAAATTGTTTATTAATTATCCCAGTCAAGTATTGGTTTATATTGGAATAGAACTAATCATAAAACAAGTGACTCATCTTGTTCCTTTTGATGGTCAGAATTAATGCTGTGCTTAGTGTCATAAATTGTTGTATTCCCCACCATGATATACATATATATATATTTATAATTGCAATATGAATGCCACAATAATATTGAAATGCGATTATGGAATGTGCTAAATCATCACTACATTGTTTTGAAAGGGATTTTAGTTATCAGTCATTCATATTTTATGCTGATCTTATTTATCTATTTTACTCCAGCACATCTGTAGGTCAGCAACAATATCCGGTGGAGCAGAAATCTATGGGAGAACAGGGCTTGATTTCTTTTTCTCAGGTTCGTGACTTATTTTTAAACTTTATTTTTTATCAAACTTAGAACTTGCCAATCCATGACAATATATAATTAGTTATTGATTTTTCAATTTTATTCTTACCCTTTAATTTTTAAACAATTATTTGTATTAAAATATTTCACCATAAAGTTTAATAATTCCACCGAATGTGCCTAGCACGTTGCACTTGAATTTAGTACCTGAGAACCACACATAAGTAAAGACATCATTTAAGACCCCCATCTCTCTTTTCATTATGTATTTTTAATACATTGCCCTAATTATCTTATCTTGCAAGTTACTATTTTTGCAGCCCCTATTGCATTTGGCAATATTTCTATAATTTTTACAACCCTTGACCATTTCTCTTCCTGGAATTTGAAAGTGGACAAAGCATTGTTCTTGTAGCCGCATCTGTAATGAATGACATAACTTCAGTATATGGGCAGTTCAGAAGTGCTTATTAACCCTTATGCTGTTCGTGGCTAAGTTGGCCAATACAAAGTGGTGCAAAAAAGCTGAAAATGACTGAAACCCCGGTTCATGGGTAGTTTGGGTACTCACCTGAGAGCACTCAGCAAGAGCTTTCCAATGAATACCAACATGATGATGGTTTTCAAACATCTTGGCATCCTTATGTTTGGACAAAAGTATTCTCTGCACTAGAAGGGTTAAACCAATGTCAATTACATCTATCAGTTTCAATTGCTTGCATTATATTCTCATGTTTTATGTTTAGTTTCAGGTTACCTATTAATGAAATTAATACTAATTTCACATGTTCCCTTTTTTCAGGGGGTGAAAGTATACCTGATGGGGAGGGGAATGCAGAATCTAGGTTTGTCTTCTTATTTGATTCAGCAAATGTGTATACCTGTTAAAATATGAATTCTGAAAAATGGAAGTACATGTACTTGTTCACAAGTTTTAAATATTGATCCATTTATGATCAGGATATTTTCCTAGATAAAGTTAATTCCCTTAAACATCTAAAAGTATTTTCATTTTAATATTATAGAGAAAACATCTTCAAATTGATTTTCAAATTTTACACTTCAAAAACCTAAAGGGTTCTTGCCTGTAAACCACCCAAGAACTCTGAAATTGATAGGGGTTAAAGTTTCATGTAAGAAAAATTGGAATCTTATAATCAGCTTGGCTTTATATTATATTTTAAACACTGCAATGTCTTGATATGAAACCAGTGCTGAGTAGCCAAGTTACCTTTTCTCATTGTAATAGTTTCAGATTCCATAGAAAAATACAGGAAAATTTGAATAGCTTGATGCTTTGTTGCATCTATTGCAATATTATTTTCAAAAATAGTTTCTTCGTCAGTAAGTATTGTTGATATGAAGGCATATAAAAACTTAATTTTATTTTTAATTTTTTTTGCAACAGTGAGTGGCAGCTATTCAACAGAATACGAGGACAAGATATACGGCTTCTGAAAACCTTATCTGTAAAATACATCTGTGATCTTATGGTGGAGAACAAAAAAGTCAAATTTGGAATGAAGTAAGTAAACAATTTTGAGACAATTTGATTATATAAAAATTCCAACTAGGTTTCTGCGTTTCATACCAGCTCTTATGGTTTAAAACATGGTAATATCTAACAGACATATTCTTTAATCGTTTGTGTATAAATGTATGTTTATGTATAGATATATAATTGAATTTGAATATTTGAATATAATTGAAGTTGTAGAAAATAAGTTTGAGGAATGTTTTTATTCTAATTGAATGAAAAAATCGAGAACAGAGCCAAGGATATGATCATGACTGAAAAATAACTCTAACATTGAAAGTTATAAGTAAGCATAGTATTGTCTGGAAATACCTTGTTTCAGATGGTGCTTTACTTCATTTGCTTTTACTATTTTCTAAATTTGGTGAAGCTAATACTTCATAAGCTCTGATATCTACTTACCTCAGTGTTTAACATGTCAATGCTCGCAACAACCAAAAACAGCCTGGCAATTTTGGTGAAATCTTTCAGGCTAGAGCATAATTGAAGAAATATTTGAAGGAGAAATGTTAATGAAAACTTAACCAAGAATTTCCTTCGAATATTTTTAAAATCATTCTTCATTTCTCCATTATTATCAAAAGTATCAAAGTTCCAGGCAACAATTTTACGAGTTACTCTTAAGCATTAGTAGGTTAAACAATATGTACTTTCCTGTTTCAGTGTGACGTCATCAGAAAAAGTAGACAAAGAAAAAAGATATGCTGATTTCAATATATTGTCTACGCCATATCCCGGTAAGGTTTACTTCTTCCATTCCCTTCAAGTATTCCCTGTATTTCTGTGCAAGATTCTAGCCAAGTGTGGTGGAACACGAAAGCAGCACCTTTTGTCGAGATTTAAACAGCTTTTAAAGTTTTGTTTTGGAAGATATATGTCTCAACTGCAGCCTTAATTGTAGATTCTGAATTAGATTTTAGTTTCAAATTATTAACTCATATTGATTAGTTAGGTAATATAAAAAAATGGGCATTTATTTATGAAATCTAAATATTAAAATGAAGGTAACTACTAACAAGAGCATGTCAGAAATTTGCTAGTGACTTGTGGTAAGGGGGGTAGTTTTGCCGGGTTTAGGGCTGCATACCGCTAAGGGTGAAGCGGTACGGTACCATAACCGGTATCGTCGAAACGATACGGTATTTTATCGGTAATGCTATCGGTATCTTGAACTACGCTAAGTACACACTTAGCGTAGTTCCTGACATAAACCTAAAACGTATTTGTTGTCTGTCAGGTATTTTAATTACAACATCATCAACATGTGATCAGATGTGAAAATTAAGCAGTCATACTTACGGCAGCCAAACCTTGTTAACTTGAATGGATCAACATTCTGCTTGAAGGTACGATATATAGCGGCGATAGTTCCATCGCCGCTACTGTACAGTTCCATCGCCGCTACCATTAGTGAACTTGTGATTCTTATCGCTATCGCGTAGTGGCGCTGTATATCAGCAGCGCCACTATGCAGCAACAAAAAGAATCACAAGTTCACTAATGGTAGCGGCCATGGAACTATCGCCGCTATATCGTACCTTCCAAGTTTACAAGTTCGGCAACCGTAAGTATAACTTTTTACTGAATTATTTCATAGTATTGAATGTTTGACATGGGTTTGTGTTTTGCAAAATACCGATAAGCATACCGTTAAATATTGAAACGAGTATTCCCCGGTATTTTGCGAGACGGTATTCGGTACGGTGCTGGTACCGGGTACCGGTGTACAGCCCTAGCCGGGTTCTCCATTTCTTCCACCACTTACGACTGGCTAGCTGAGAATTAGCTGCAATATGGCAGAAAAAGTGACGATAATCAAAATTCCAAATCCTAAGTTGATAGTAATATTTTGCTCTTAATGCATAAAGTAAGTTTTATTATTTGATTAGCTATTGGCAATGACTTTTAATATACCTGGTCACTGGAATATATGATTATTACATTTATCTTGATATTTCAATTTTACTCTATTTGAATTTAGCATGACAATAGCGCTTAAAATGGATTGAACCTTGAGAAAAGTTCAATTAAATAAATTCTCAATTAGTTAGTGTTGTAAATTCACAATATGAAAAATGTTTCCATTTAACAGTTTCTGATACCGCATACCTTGGTTTTATCAATTCTTCTGCAGGTTGTGAATTTTTTAAAGAGTGGCGAGACAGTGATTATACAGCGGAGGGGCTTAAGTTTGACTGGAGTCAGACCTATGTGGATGCTGTATTAGACATTCCACCAGACCCAATCACCTCTAAAGTCGGCATAGACTGGGACACATATAAGGTAGGTCTTTCCCAACAGAGTCTACTTTTTAACCCTTATGCTGCTGGTGGCTAATTTGCCCAATACAAAATGATGTAAAAACCTGGAAAATGACTGAAACTCTGGAATAGGGTTACTCATTTGAGAGTACTCCGCGAGAGCTATCCAATGAATACCACCATGACAATTTGGGCCAATGTGATCATTGTGCAAAATAATCTAAGGAAAATCTGGGCCACCCTTGATCTAAAGCTGGTCGTCATTAAGGGAATTCTTTGCCACTATTACTCTGCTTTGTCTGTATTTTCAGAAAACATGGGCCACCCTCAACCTATAAAAATTGTTATTGTTAAAAAGCTTCACAAATTTCTGAGAATTTGCGGTAATAGCACATTTCAGTCATTTTCTGCCCACCATTCATTTAGAATTCTCTCTGCATCTAAATGTCAATAGAACACCTTTGAATTCAATGGTCTCTGTTGGAATGTTTGACTATTTGAATATACATTTATCTTTTTGTCTTACAGGGTTGGGATTTAGTTCAATTGACACAGGCGTACCTAAAGCTCATGCTTGGCATTATCACTGATGGTAAGTAAAAGAAGCAATAGACAATTATTTTATCATAAATTCCTGCACATTTCGAGAGTTAATGCTCAGAATGGCCAAAAACATGTGATTTTGGCGAAAGATTTCTTGGTTATAGCAAAGTTGATGAAATAACTTAAGGAGAAATGTTCATGAGATCATGACCATCAGTTCTTATTCAAATGTTTTGTGTAGTCAATTTTTGATTCTTTTGTAACTGCCAAAATATCATAGATACAGGCCACAATTTACAGATAAACTCTTAACCCTTTTAAATCTAAATTGTAATTTTTCCCACCAATATCTGGTGCCAAATTGTATTTGGGATTATTGGCCAAAACTCAGTACCAGGTTGTTCATGTTTAACAAATTCATAAAATTTTGATCTGGGCACCATAGTCCTGTGAGATATCAAAATGAACTCTGAACCGTGCACAGCATTCTGACAGCCAATTGCCTAATTTTCAAGCAATGTAGGGAGTCTTTTAAAAAGATGAGCCTGGCTTTTATTTAAGTGAACTTGATTATCTCGCTTTTCAGATTGTAATCAGTACAATTGTAAATATGCAATGTTGACTTGATGATATGATTTTGTAGGTGATGGAGGCCTGTTGGTTCACTGTATATCCGGCTGGGACAGGACTCCCCTGTTTGTTTCCATTCTCCGCCTCTCCCTCTGGGCTGACGGGGCGGTCCACTGCTCACTCAATGCCATGGAGATCCTCTATCTGACAGTTTCATATGATTGGTACCTCTTTGGGTGAGTATGGGAAACCGCATGCGATCACTAGGGATTGGTACCAGTACTCGATATGGTACCAAATATGAATATTTGGTACCAGTACTCGATATGGTACCAAATATCAATATTTGGTACCAGTACTCGATATGGTACCAAATATCAATATTTGGTACCAGTACTCGATATGGTACCAAATATCAATATTTGGTACCAGTACTCGATATGGTACCAAATATCAATATTTGGTACCAGTACTCGATATGGTACCAAATATGAATATTTGGTACCAGTACTCGTTATGGTACCAAATATCAATATTTGGTACCAGTACTCGATATGGTACCAAATATCAATATAAGTGAACTTGGATATGACGGACCACTGATTTTTGCATATGACGGACGATATGCTTGGTCGCAGTCTGATGCATATCAAGTGCTCTTTATATGTATATGATGGATTTTGCATATGCCGGACCAATTTTCCTGGTCCCATTGAGTCTGTCATATCCAAGTTCACCTGTATTGAATAAAAAGAAGCACTGTATTGTTTAAGATCTGTTATACCGATACTGCTTAGTGATATAGAATTGGCTTAAATGCTCCTTGGCCATCTCCACATGAAGGCAGTTTACTACTGTGGCTGTAGATATAACCCATAATGTAAAGCTTTATGGACGGAATTAGCCATATAATGCTTTCTGGATATAAACAATTTTGAGTCTTCTATTGAGCACTTACCTCTTGCATTATCATGACATATACATTGTTCTCTTTTTGTTTCAGCCATCATTTACCTGACAGATTAGCAAGAGGAGAAGAGGTAAGCTTTATTGATATGCACAATCTGTAATCATTAGGGATGCTGATCGCCATACGATACATCAATAATATTGATTATCAATAAGGAAAAGTATCACATTATTTCAAATTATTTTTAACAATATGCTTTAAAATAACTATGTAACATCCCAGAGCACAGTTGATAACCTACTCGTAATTTAGCTACACAATTAGAGGTGGCAAGATGCCACTTGATTAATTACTCCCCGCAGATCGTTCAGAGCCTGCGAGTAGTAGTTAAGATATCGTGAAGATATTGTATCATTTTAGAAATATCAATACCGGATCAGATTGTTTTAAAATTAACAATCTGCATCCTTAGTAGAACTTTGTCACTCTTTACTTTTGTGAAAAGGAAAGCTGGATGATTGAATTTGTAAAATTGATATTTCACCCTTTTTTCAAACCAATTCATGAAAGTCCATGCTTTCCAGTTGGACCTTGAAATATGTATATTTATAACTACAGTAAAATTCTTACAAATGAAGTTGCATTCTAATGAATCTAATCATTTCTTTCAGATATTTTTCTTCTGCTTCCATTTCCTTAAACATATCACCTCAGATGAATTTGCTGTAAAACCTAGGTAAGTAATTACATGTGCCTGTTTTGTAATTGCTCATGTTGTTTATCAATTTTATTATTCATTGCAATTTTTTATCTTTGCAATATATGATAAATTGATATTCACTTTTAAACAGGAATGTTTGAAATTTGAAATGGATATCTGACTCGAAATAACAATTCATTAATGAATAAGAACAATATCTAAAAATAGATCTCCGCAAATAATGATATTGAAATTCCTGTAGAAGTCTTCTTTCTTGGTCATAATGAAACAAATTAAGTTAAAACGGGAACAATTGTAAATGGTGTATCTTATTCTTCAATTTCTGTTTTGAATTTTCAGTCGGAAAAACAGAAGTGTGAGCCGTACAGATTCAGAATGCAATATAGATGGTGTCCTCCTAGGTAAGTCTTGTGTGAACACTTTCAAACCCCAGGGTGTTTTGGAGGTCAGGCATATTTGCATGGGAATTGTGATAAAGAGAAGATACACAAATTACTTCAATTTGATATCAATACTTAGAATACCTCTAGATGCTCTTATCATTTGGGAAATACTTTGGAAATGAGGCAATGCTTTTAAACATATTTCGGAAAAATTTGCTTTACCAATAACATTTATACATACCCCCATGTAGTGTTTTTGAAATTGCTCTTTCATGAAATGAAACCAAAAATATTCAGTAGGCAGCACCCTCTTTATTTGTCCCTATGATTCACAATCATCTAACTTCTAGCCTGCATGTGATCACACTTTGTAATACTACCATAGGGCTTGTCAGACAACCCCCTTTTTACCATCCAGGCCTTACCTTGTGACATTCCTAGATTAGAACTATGATAATGATATGTAATACAAGCAATAAGCTTTATTAGTTACTGTATAATAAGAAATTAGTCCGGGTTGCAAATTTACCGAATTTGACTAAAAATGTTCTTTTCAAATTTAACTTTATCGAACAGTTTTATTACACATTAACATATATGGGGGTAGATTTTTATCCAAATTTAATCATACCGACATTTTCTAATTCGGTAAATTCAGATTAATTGCATGCTCGGAATCTTTTCCTATTCTACAGTATAGAACAACCTTTATTAAGGATTGTCATACTTAAGATCCTTTTTGTATATGGTGCCAGCCCTCTATTCTTTTCCATGTACAGTATGTGAGATTCATTTGCCTGTAACCGTTAATGTATGACTCTATTATTAGATAAGTGCTATCTATCATTGCCTGTAGGAAGACCAACCCTACTCATTTCCTTACCTCTGAGATTTCTTTGTCCATGCTATTTTGATTGTGTACCAGTATTCAATACAATACCAAATACCGGTATTGAATGGGAAAAAGTATTGTATTGAAAAAGTTAAGTAATATATGGTACTGTTATGATTTAAAATACCTTTCAAAATGACTTACTGTTCATTGTTTCCCAGACGTCTCCCCATTACAGCAATTTCCTATTTATTAGCTGAATTTATGGAACTGGCAGTGCTGAATTTAACAAAATTAGGCTCCATTGGAGGCTGACAGTATCGTTTGAAATATTGATTAGGTATTGTACAGGTGAACTTGGATATGACGGACCACTGTACGACAGACTTTTGTCTATGACGGACCATATGCTTGGTTCCAGTCCCATGTATATCAAGTATGTGTCATATGTATATGACAGATTTTGCATATGACAGACCAATTTTCCTTGTCCCATTGAATCTGTCATATCCAAGTTCACCTGTATTGTTAATGTACAATCAATATCATATTGTCTAATGAAAAGTTTCAAGGTGCCAATCCCTATATCTCTATAATAGTATAATAAGTACTATCTGTAGGTCCCTGTAGGAGAGCTAACAAACTATTTTCTACCTCGTTCTGTGTATGACATTTCTCTGTTTATAGTAGTTTAATTGTGTATGTATAATGAGAAATCTGTCATTCTCTGTACAAGAACCAATATGCAGTTTCCTAATTCCTTACAGCCCTCTACCTTCCTAATATACTGTATTTGAGATTTCTTTGTCTATACTCGTTTAATTGTGTATTTCTAATAAGATAAGTGCTTATTGCAGATCCCTCTAGGAGAACCAACACTCTAATTCCTTATAGTTCTCTACTGTTTCAATATATATGAGATTATTTTGTCTGTACTTGATTAATTATGTGTGTATAATAAGATAAGTGCTTTCTGCTCTTCCCTGTAGGATAACTAACACACTGTTTTCTAGTTACTTACAGGATCTATATCCCTGGTTGTGCTGGTGAAGGCTGGCTTATTCCTGAGGGTGTTTCTGGTTCCTCCTCCCTCTCCTTCCTCCTCCTCCTCCTCCTCCTCCTTCACCACTTTTCCTTTCTACTTCTCCTCTACATTAATCTTACCTTCCAAAGCTGTGCAGGCAAAAATACCAATATTTGATGGTGGTGGTGATGTAATCTTGACTCCAACTTACTTGATATCATTACCTTAAGGTTCATTTTTGAGTATTTATTTTGATACACATCAATTTATAATTTTTTTAAAAAATAATAGCACTTTTCTTATTCATTTTATAAGTAGCCATCTTAGATAATCTGATAACCTGCAAATTGATGAGTATGACCCCTGAAATAAAATAGGGATTAAATATGATGTTGAGAAAATAGTCAGTATAGACCAATCATGTTTAAAACATGTTCACAAAAGAGTTCCACTATCATGGTCAAAAGTGGTATTTTTATCTGTGTAGCACCTCATATCTACTAATTGCTTCTGACTTGATTAGCTACCACGGTTGATTATAGGATCCAGTATGATTCATTGTGACACAAGAACCATTTAGGGTGTCTTTAAGTTAAATGGCAATAGTTATAAGTACTTTAGGTTAATTATTGTTAAAGGCCTTTGTGGTTTCTCACACATTCTAATGTGTACTATTTATTAATTACATTTGAAACTTTGATATATTTTCTCCATAGACAGCAACAACATTGTTTGTTTTTTTGGTCT
Source organism: Maea johnstoni (assembly GCA_963942565.1). NCBI lineage: Eukaryota > Metazoa > Annelida > Polychaeta > Spionida > Magelonidae > Maea > Maea johnstoni. The sequence continues at coordinate 23,951,369 of OZ012687.1, forward strand.
AAGCAAATGTATACTTTATAATTTGGCAATCATTCTTTGTTCCTTACATGCATTTTACATTTATTTCTAATAAATCTTGATCTATTTCGTTAAAACATTGCAATTTATTGGACCAGATATCTATAAACCATGGAAAGAATACCAGATACACAGTTTAAACTAGCCTAGTTCCTCCCTTTTTACCCATTATTGCCTTGAGATTTACTTGACCAGTGTCGTCTGGACCTGTCAATAGTTTTGACAATAACTTTCTAATGAAGAATAAATATGCGAAATATTTGAAGGAGAGTTGTAGATAGAGTTCTGATGAACAGTTCTTCTTCAAATATTTTCTAAATATTTCATTTGTATTACCAAAAGGTATTACCAAAATTGTTAGGCAGTTTGGTTGCTACAGACTGGAATGGGTTAAGCTAAACTTTAAAAAGTCTAGGTTCAATGGGCTAGTGCTAGTCTCGGACAATGTGCATTTATTTAAGAAGTAGACTTTGCTGGGATAAACCTACCTTATATGTGTCCCAGTCTAGGCCAACTTAAGAGGTGATTTGGTCTTGTGGAATGTAAGGGTTAAAAGGGTAGGTTTGTTGTGCTAGTGTCAGACAATGTGCATTTCTTTTGGTTTTCATTGTGATCTCATTGTTGTTGTTTTCATTGTCATTGTACAGCATTGTCTGCTCTCTCTTCAGAGCCCGACTGGTGCCGGCGGAGCCATCGAGACAGCAGCGGCAGCAGCTGGTCCAGTGTAGAAATGACCACCCCCACGTCCAGTGTACATATGGCCCCTTCAGCAAGTATAGAAATGACCCCCACGGCCAGCATTGAGATAACCCCTAAGTGTGTCCTTGACATTGCAGACTCGGATCAGGGCCGCTACGCACACCGATGTGGCAGCAATAGTAGTATTAATAGCATCAGTAGTCTGACCAGCAACCGAAGCACGGCCGAAAACCCACCCATCTTCTTTTCCACGAGTAGTCAGGAGGATGATGCTTTTATACCAAATGGGTAAGATATTCAACACACATTCATGCTCAGCGTTCCCCTGGAAAATACCACATGGGGCTTGGGTATCTATGAAATTAGTGGTGAATGAAGCATATTTTGAGATATATTTAAAATAGGCCAGTAGGGTATTGCCATTATCAAGCAATGCGATGATTTTTTCTACCTGACCTTTGACAATTTCATGTAAAAAAAAACACAGAACAGGATGGGGTTTGAATTAATTCAAGATATGCTGAATATCCTGGAAATTAGTGGTGAATTAAAAGCATATTTTGACATTCGTTTGAAGTAGAGTAATGTGTTGGTTTCTGATGAACCATGCTCTCACATGATCTTAAGGTACAAGAATAAATTGCATTCTCAATGCTTTTTGAAGTAGGGTGATCTGCATTAGCAGGGAAAATGACCAGTCCAACATTTCTTAAATCATTGTGTGCAGGTTGTCCATTTATGGCTGAATAAACATAAAATGAATTGAGGAATACATTGGACAGAGATTCTTTATTTTGAACTGACCTATTGAGCCATAGGTGACATTTTGATGGCCAAAGTATGAACATTTGCTCATTTTTCACAAATGAAAAAAAATGTATATTTGTAGGTTGTTTGTGCAAAATATGCTAATAGGGCAAATCACTGTCACCAATGATTTTGGCAAAGAAAAGGCAGATATTGTAGGTTGTATAAATTTTGAATGGAAATTAATGTTTCCAATTTTTCCCAACCAACCTCAGTCCTGATAAAGATTCGTTTCAGTGCTGTTAGCGCTATGATATAATGCAAGATAAAAAAATTGTTAGAGGAAGGGAAATTATGATAAGAAGTTATATCTCCACCTTTTCAGGATGGAAAATTAAGATAAGGGAAATCACAGAGATTTATAAATTCAGAAAATTCTGTTCTGCAGAAACTTGGTTTGTCATTTGAAAGTATTTTTAAAATAAATGTGCACACCTATCTATTTTTATCAAATATTTCTCAAATTTGTGACTCATTCCCAAACTATTTCTTCATATATTGAAGCATACACATGGTCGTTTCCGTGGGCGACTCTGAGCATGTATGGTGGGCGACTCTGAGCATGTATGATAAAGTTAAAGATAAATGGTTCAGGCAGTGTGTAGCTTGTGAACAGAATTCTTATAGGGGCATGGTCTTAGCCAGCAGGGTCTGTGGGTGTCTCTTTGACACCCAAACCCTCAATAATCACCCATCAGGACGCCTTCCCCCCCCCCCTCCAAAAATATATATATATATATATATATATATATATATATATATATATATATATATATATATATATACACATATATATATATATATATATATACATATATACACATATATATATATATATATATATACACATATATATATATATATATATATATATATATATATATATATATATATATATATATATATATATATATATATATATATATATATATATATATATATATATATATATATATAAATGGTGGGAATTTCTAAAAACAAATAATTGAATATTTTCACCTCAATCCTATTTCATTTCATAAGGATGTCATGCCTTTTTTCAACTGGTAGATATATGTTTATGGTCATAATTTGGATTTATTGTGCTCTCCCTTGAAATCTAGTATGGCCAAAAAAGTAGTAATGCCAATTTGGGGCACCCAGTTTCTAAATCCTGGCTAAGACCATGTATAGGTATTAACATGGATTGAACAAAGTAGGGCGTCTATGGTTGTGAGCCAAGGGGGTAAGTTTTGTATCACTATTCTAGCAAAAAAAATGCAATGCAATGATATACTTCTGTGCCTTCTTTTTATTGTCGCTTATGCAATCCAGTCACTGTCACAGACCCTAAAACAAGCAGTTAGGATATGCTATGATTTATAAGTCTGGAAAGGCTGGTGTTGCAGTTTCAGACGAAAATGTGTTTCACTGCTACTTTTCTTGTAATCCTCACTTCTGCAAGCCAGTCACCATCACAAATCCTCCATCAAACAAAGCAATCATATTTTCCACCAGAACTTTTTTTTTTGGGGGGGGGGATTATTTGAACGGACAGACAAGACTGGATGGGTTTAGAATTCAAAGTATGCTAACATTGTATGCTTGATATCCCCTAATGCTAAGGTAGTATCCAACATGTAACTTTGGCCCTTTTTAAATTTTAGTTAAGCTATGTTGCATAGATTGTATTACTAGTCAAACCTGCTTAAGAGACCACCTGTTAAGACAGACCACTTGGTTCATCATTTTTTCAGGGCGCTTAAATAGTTATTTCATCTGTTACTTATGCGCTCATAAGCCAGGATTTTTTTTAAATGACTGGACAAAACACAAATCACAAAATTTCTGCCTGTCAAGATTTAGCTACTCAGCTACTTCAAATTCTTATACATGTACCAACTATATTTAGTAGCCTTTTATGTCAACAAGGGCAGTTGGAATTTCAGTCTTGTCTTAGAAGAAGACGATTTGTAAGGAAAAGATTTAGTTATTACCCCCAAAAGACAGGCCAGACAGGTTCTGGCTATTCTGGTTCTGCACACAAGTCTTCAAGGTTCACTTTAGGATCCTCTAGCATTCGTCTTTCTTAGCAGGTTTGATACTGCATTCTTTTAGAGCATGGTCAGCCTGCTCAAATGAATCTTGTATTGGTCCGTTACAATTCGCATGAAGTCATTTTTTGCCATATGTAGTACTTTTTATTGAAAACCTTTTTTGAAACTGGACTTCTATTCTTTTGTCAAGGAGAAAAACAGACATGTTTCCCATTTAAAACGTTGATAACAGATTTTGTACCTGAACTTTATTTTGCCAATTTTACTCCTACCGGTAGGTAGGGTTGGATACCATTAAGAGGTACTGGTACTGATATTGTTTCAGAAACTACTGTATCGAACCAGTTCATTCCATAAAGTTACTCTAAAGGATACCATGTGAAATCATCTTTTATCAGGGATTGTCAAGGATCCTAAATATGACTATTGACAACAAAATAATTCATAAGGTAATGATGAAATAAAGTACCATTGATAGTACCTTTAAAGTACTGTATTGTTTCATTGGTACCAATACCGTACCACACTGTTTCATTCTATTCACAACACAATTTATAAGGTAATAATGCAATGAAGTACCATTGAAATATTGTATCATTTCATTGGTACCGATACTGTACCATACCGTTTCATTTTTAGTATCCATCCCCACTCCTAGGTGTGAAATCTTGTTATTTTTCTGGCTGCGGTTCTGCTGCATGTCCTCCTATCTGCCTTTTGTAGCAATACCACTGCACTGAGCGGCCACCATCGCCTCTCGCCCCTGACCCACCCTCTAGGGGGCGCCACCGACGGCCCCACCCGGCACGTGGCCTCCTACCACAGCAGCTACTCGTCCAGCCCCATGGCTGTCCCAAATATCCGGCGTGTTTCTGACATGGCCTCACACTCAAATTCCTCGGGATGTGGCAGGTATGACTTTGCACCACACATTTTTTATCACTCACCTGTTGTTGACGGGATAGTAATATTTTACCCGATGTGCTCAATCGTGTTTTTAGCAACTTAATTTATGTTGCTACTGGAGCATCTAAAATAAGGAAAAAATTTATAATCTTGAGCACTTTGATGCCTATCTGTTTTCAGCAGGCAATTATTTCAGCTTTTCTTGCTAGAATTGAAAAGTTGTTGGAAGTACATAAACCATATGAATAATGTATCAGAAGACTGCTATGATGTATATTTTCCTCATGCTTATTCTCAATTTGCATTTGTTGTATAAGTAAAAGATTTTCTTTTTATGCATTTCAATTGTGCAAGCAATAATTACAGAAAGGTTTCAATATTTTCACTTGCCATGGAGGCAAGCGAGGGGTGATTATTTTCTTGTCTAACCCCTGATTTTATGTGCTAAGGCAATTAAGCAATCATTTAAGCATTGGTGCATCTAGACTGGTGTCCAATATCGGGATGCTAGCAGAAGTATATTGCAGCCCATGATAACATCATATGGCCTAAGGCACTTGAACGAAAATGATCAACTGCTTGAGTAATTGGTTGTGAATTATAAAGTACCCTCTTTTTAAAAAAGTTTATAGAATATGCAACAGTGTTGCATGTTAATCTTTTAGCTTTGGATATTTCATTTAATTTTTAACCCTTCCAATACTGAGGCTATTTTTGTCCAAAGCACACATACGCAAAAAAAATTGAAAACCATCTAAAACCTGCTGTATTGATATTCATTTGAGAGCTCTCGCTGAGCACTCTCAGATGAGTACCTATGAGTTAGGGTTTCAGCCATTTCTCAGGTCTTTTGCATCATTTTATATTGCCAAATTAGCCACCAGCAGCATAAAGGATAATTTTGATTTGGCATGTGATAGAATGCTTCATTGTGCACATTTAATCAGTCTTGCTTGTTCTAAGGTAGAAGGGCCTGCATGCAGTATTAATTTTTAAGTTCTTTCCATTTGTAATAGGATTAGATTTGTATATCTCAGATTAGGAGATGCATGCCAGATATCGTCATATGTCCCCCTTTCACGGTATTGCAATTAGTGCTTCTTTTCATAGCATCAGAAAACTAAGGGGCTCCATAATCTATGTTAGAATTTATGCCTAAAAAAGTTGTTTGTTTCCTGTAACCCGACCCTAACAGATTTTTACTCAAAAACTCCCTACCCTTAAGTATTTTTCCTCCCCTCCAACTCCCAATCAACATAAAACATCCAAAAAACACATTTTTTGAGAAAATAATATCAAAAATTCAAAAGATTTCCTACCTACCTACTCTATTTTTTGAACCGTTACGGGGAACAAACATTTTTTGATGCCTTATTGCGGAAATGAAAATGTTCATGTTTCTATTTCCTTATTGTCGCAGCTGGCAACTTATATCGGGAACAGGAAGTCTACGTGGGAGTGCTTCTTCTTATGAATCTCCGCGTTCATCAGCCTCTGGCGCTGACCAATCATCACACAGAAAGCTCAACAGGTAAGGTATTGTTGACAATATACTCCACTATGTGTATATGTTCTTTTATATACAGTCAAACTTGTAGTAAGAGACCACCCAAGGGAAGACCAAAATATGGTCTCGTAAGACATGTGGTCTCTCAATAGAGGGTCATTTAAACTAGAATGTTAGACCAGGGGAAATGAAAATGTGGTCTCTGAATAGAGGTGGTCTCTAAATAGAGGTGGTACTTGGGCAGGCTTGACTATATATGTATATATATATATATATATATATATATATATATATATATATATATATATATATATATGTTTAGGGCTGCATACCGCTAAGGGTGAAGCGGTACGGTACCATAACCGGTACCGTCGAAACGATACGGTATTTTATCGGTACTGCTATCGGTATCTTGTCAAGATTCTTGAACTACGCTAAGTACACACATAAATCTAAAACATATTGGTTGTCTGTCAGTTATTTCAATTACATCATGTGAAAACTGAAAAGTTGTACATATGGCTGTCGAACTTGTTAAATTGAGTAGATCCACATTCTTGCGTGAAGATATGTTATAGTGGCGAAGCTAGCCAGTACCATATAGTCCATATATCGCCGCTGCCATAAGTGTTGTGATTCTTATCGCTACCGCGTAGTGGCGCTGTATAGCGCTACAGCAGCGCCACCACGCAGTAACAAAAAGAATTACTACACTAATGACCGCGGCGATGGTACTAGCTTTGCCGCTATATTGTACATTCCAAATTAACAAGGTCGGCAGCCGTAAGTACAACTTCTCACAGCATTATTTTGTAGTATTGGACGTTTGACAAGGGTTTGAGTTTTGCAAAATACCGATAAGCATACCGTTAAAAAATGAAACGGGTATTCACCGGTATTTTGCGAGACGGTATTTGGTTCGGTGCTGGTACCGGGTACCGGTGTACAGCCCTATATATGTTTAATGTATAAGTATTCACACATTAGCAAAATCCCATTGTTACCCTTTATTATTGCATCTTGCTTATAGGACAACATTAAAATCTTTCATTTGTAAATTATTACATGCATAATTCTCATATATTCATCCGCAATCTGGTTCTTCAAAACCAAGTCTAATGTGATTTTGAACCGAATGAATGATATTCCTATTTGACCAGGTACAATAATTGACTCATATTTCCTGTTTCACTTCCTTGTAGCATTGACAGTTTTGACGACAGTCCCCGGCGACAACGGCTTGACGCGGTACGGCGGATCTTTCAGAGCGTTTACTGTGCAATACATGGGTTTGGAAATGGACCGGAGAGCGGTGCTTTTTCAAGTCTTCTCGACCAGTTTGCAGAGAAAGTAGGAATCAGATCCAAGAATGCCTTTCTATGAAAGGGTAGAGATATGTTTTAGTGAATATTGATGAAGTGTGAATATACTGTAGAAAATGGAATGGAATCAGATCCAAGATTACCTTTCTATGAAAGGGTAGAGATGTGTTTTAGTGAATATTGATGAAGTGTGAATATACTGTAGAAAATGGAATGGAATTGTGTGGGGTGAGTAGCTCCTTAGGGCTGTTGCATATCAGGGGAGGATTTAAGAATATTTTGATGTTGATGAATGACATAACAGAATGTGTGGTATGTCATATCGGCAAAAGGTAGAGTCATAACAATATTGAATTGTGTTTGAGACTTGGCAGATATTCTCTATGGATAGAGAGGTAAAAGATATCGAAAAAGTATGTTCACTCTATATGTTCTTTAAAAATATGGTAAAGGCTTCAGAAATGTTATTTTCAAATTATTTATTTATTTATATGGTGCTTATGTTGTGGTTTGAAAGTTAAAATCAACTCAAATATCCAAACAAAAAAAAGTTGCATGCTTTCACGTATGTTGCATGCCCTGTTACATTTCATAGAACTTGATTTATGTACTTTACATATGAAAAGCCAGGTCCAATTACCTTTTACCCATTTATACCTGGACCACCCAAAATTGTCCTGACTATTTAGATAATATTTTTTCAGCCTGACAATTCTTTAGAGATAAAATGAAGATAAGGTATTAATCAGAATCCAGGCTTTTTTTTTCATGAGTAACTTTGGTTTTGGCAACTCTTGTCCTGGCGACATTCTGGCATGAATGGCTCAACCCGTTCATAACTTTAGAAGCCAAACTGCCTGACTATTTTGGTGATATATCTCTCTAATAAGATCAGTTTTCAGAAAATATTTGAAGGAGAGATATTTTCAGACCTCTATCTACAACTCCTCTTCAAGTATTTAGCTACTTGATAACTAACTCCAAAGTTATTTTCAAAAGTATCACGGGTCCAGACGACACTTGTTAAGGCGATTGTCAGGCATCAATTGGTTAAGTCTCTGAACTCCCCTTTCCAGATATGGAACAGCACTAATGATATCCAGTAAGGTATCTTCTCTGTCTTTTTGAGTGGTGTAAATAGGAAGGCCAGTGTGCCCTAAAAATTGTTCGTTTCCTGTAACGGTACCAACAAATGGGATAGGTAGGTATTTTTTCAAAGAAATTGTGGTTCATGGAAGTTATTGTTGTAATGCAGTGTTCTTATTCTGTATTTACAATGATTGGTAGTATGGAGGGTGGAAATAATTTAGGGTTCAAACTTTTTTTCTGAGTAAAAACATGTTATGGTTTCGTTACAGGAAACAAACATTTTTTTAGGGTTGTTTGTAGAGAGAGTAATCTCCTAGTGAGATTTTATCAAGAGATTTGTTAATGTATTGATGAATATCCTTAGCCCCAACCATGGATTAATTACTCCCTATAGGGAACTGTAGATATATATTTGATAGAGGGAGTGATTCCACTGTGGCTGGTTAGGTTGTGGGTGAATTGAATTACTGAGGGGTAGTGTAAACGATTTTTTCTGATGTCCTTCTCTCTTTGGTAATAGTCATAGCTCTTACCTTAACCCTTCCAATGCTGTGGCTACTTTCATCCAAAGCACAAGGATGCAAAGATTTTTGAAAATCATCTAAACCCTGTCATGTTGGTATTCATTGGAAAGCTCTCGCTGAGTACTTAAAGATGAGTACCATGTGACAGGGTTTCAGTAAATTTTTTGTGTGTTTTTTGCATCATTTTGTATTGGCCAAATTAGCCACTACCAGCATAAGGATTAACCCTTATGCCGCTGGTGGCTGATTTGGTGAATACAAAATGATGCAATAAAAGCTGGAAAATCACTGAAACCCTGGCGAATGGGTACTCATCTGATAGTACTCATCAAGAGCTTTCCAATGCATACCAACATGGCAGTGTTTTAAAGGTTTTCATAATTTTCTGCGTTCTTGTGTTTTGATGAAAGTAGCGTCAGCATTGAAAGGGTTAATGTATTACCTCTTACCTTAACTAGAGTATTGTTACATTGACCCCTGTATGACAGCCCAACACCAACATCAATTACCTATGTCTGTAAGCAATAGGTTGGACCAGGGGCTTAGCCAGGATTTCAAAAATGCCTGTCCAAAACAGCAACTCCAAAAATTCTGCCCATCCAGGTTTAGCTATTTATCCATATAACAAATCCTTATAACAACTTCATTTAATAGCATATTGTGTTGAAAAAGGCAGTTTACACTTCAGCTATATCCTAGAAGATGGTTAGTTTGTAAAATATTTGGTTATTACCCCTAACAAGTCACAATTGAAAATTCTACATAGAAATTTTGCCTTTCCAAAAATTAGGTTTTCAGGAAACTACCTGTCCAAAAGACAGGCAGGACGGGTCCCTGGCCTGAAGGCTACCTGTCTGAGCAAATAATCAAGTGAAATATTATTCTATATGTTTTTGTTTATCTGCCTAGGTCTTGCCAGCATGTCCTATACAATATCACAAGTATTATATGTCATATTATAGAGCTGTTTAAATGTAAACCCATTCATGCCAAAAACACTGAAAAAGATCTTGAAAATATCGAGAATGTCTTCTGGACCAGAATATTTTCATAAAAAAATATTTCGAAAAGAAATGTTGATAATGATCCAAAGCAGTTTTCTTCTTCATATATTTTTTGACTTTAAGCTTAATTCAAAAGGTATTTCCAAAAATATCATAGATCTGTGTTATGATTTTTTTATGGAGACCTACAAGCCTGAACAGGTTAAAAGAAAGAGGCCAGAAAATATCCACTTGTTTGAATTCTATTATTTGTCATGATAAGAAATATCTTTTTTGTTATGGGGGTAACAGATTTATAACTACAAAACCAACTGAGTGCCATTGTTAAGGGGCCAATGAGCACTTTGTGGGCAGATTTAGCTCCCATACAAAACCAATCCTACATCAGCATATAACCAATTACCTGTTTTAGGTAAAGAATAACGTCCTGTCCAAGTTGCATATTATTGTATTTAGTAATAATGGAGGTTTATTTGCGATATTTTTGTTTTTTCTTATCTTGTATTTTCCGTAAGCCAAGTATGATCCATATGAAAGGTTGACATTAAGAAAAAATGACTAAAAATTTGTGGTGTACTTTAATTGAAAATTGACTGAAAGAAGTATTTTGTCATTTGAGAAAATTGACTGTAAGAAGTGTTTTGTCATTTGAGAAAATTGACTGTAAGAAGTGTTTTGTCATTTGAGAAAATTGACTGAAAGAAGTATTTTGTCATTTGAGAAAATTGACTGAAAGAAGTATTTTGTCATTTGGGGAAAATCAATGAAAGAAGTACTTTGTCATTTGAATGTCCATCCTACCTTGATTGTTTTGGAATAATGGTAAAACTTATGTGACTTTCAGAAATTGTTTGACCATGTTGACACTATGAGCATGAAAAGGTAGTATCCTTTGTGATGCTGAGTCTACTTTTATGTCCTAGGCACCATATATATCGCAAATATATTTGACAATTATATAAACACTGTCATGTTGGTATTCTTTGGAAAGACCTAACTGAGTGCTATCAGATGAGTACCATGTGCCAGGGTTTCAGTCATTTTTTTCAACTTTTTTTCAAATCATTTTGTTTTGTACAAATTAGCCAACAGCAGCTTAACCCTTATGCTGCTGGTGGCTAATTTAGCCAATGCATAAATATGCAAATAAAGATGAAAAATGATTGAAATCATGGCAAATTGGTACTCATCTGAGAGTATTCAGCGAGCGCTATCCAATGAATGCCAACATGACAGGGTTTGAGCAGTTTTCCAAACAACTTTGCGTCCTTGTTCTTTGGACGAAAATAGCCTTAGCATTGATTTAGGGGTATTAACCTGCCAGGTTCGAAACCTCTTTGTATGTGTGTAAAGATACAGAATGAATTGTCTAGCTGCCTCATTTACCTGTTTATCTCTTAAACATATGATATAGGACGTCCTGAAAAACCGGTGATATATTTTCTTAGACCTTGGTTGTGAACACTTTAAGCATAATTCTATGTGTTTACAGGTTTATCATTTAATTGCCAATCCCTAATCCCTTAAATGTATGTCACGCGCAGCAGCAATGAGTTGTCATGGCATAAAATCATGTGTAGAGTCATGTGAATCGTTGCTATGGTCCGTGACTTTGTTTCGAGAAATACCAATCTCTGACCTAACAAAAAGATTTTTGTTGTAGGTTCTCCTTTTTTACAATGTTTCAAAACCAGCTTCATCATGTTATTTAATTAACTAGTCCTACAAGTCGTTGATAACAATGTAATTATTGGGTTTATCATTGATATTGCTGAAAGCAAGTGTATAATCATTAATATATTTCCCATGTACTCTCTACTGATGATCAAAGTATAAAACCAAAGAGTGAACACCAAGTATGAATAGCATCAACAGCAGTACTGTAGATCTGGTTAATTTGCCATTTCCAAAATTCTGCGTTTTGACCTATTTCAGAATTTGCATATCTTAATTTACTGATTGTAAACATATAACATATATGTGATCCTAAAATTAAAAACAAACATGGGGTAGCTGTTCCCACAAGGACACTACTAAGATACCGCCAGGAGGACAGAATGGCACATCTACTTGGATTTTAATTAATTTATGTTGAAGTCATAAAAGGGGCTAGGTAAGGTAGATTGAAATTAATACTGATAAGCAGAGAGTGTCGAGTTGGCACAAATTAGTGTCTGCTCTTATCTCGGCTTTTGACAAGTGGAGTCAACAAATGGGCACTAGTCAGTATCAATCACAATTTACCCTTGTACACCCTAGATCAGAATGTAATAAGTGTTGCCTGTGTATTTATCCTAGGATATCTCCTCTCAGCTGAAAGAACAGGTCAAAGATTTGCTGATATGAAGCTTTCAGAATTTTCTGAATCTTATTTCAACGATAAAGTCTGATCGGCAAATACTAGCAAATTAAAAACAACGGCAAATTAGCAGGATTTACAGTAACCAGATAGCTTGTTATCTCTAACCATTGTAAAGGTTTGAATCTGGTTTGAGGCATGAGAGAATGTTTACTGGGACTTGTGTTAGACTGTGTTTTCTGGGTACCTGGGTACTCTTCCATAAACTGATCATGTTTTAGCCTCAATATAGCAGAATAAGTAATGATGGAAAAAGTTAAAATCCAAATATCCAGATAGCCTTAATAATTTGAACCTGAGGGCAAAGGCTAAATATGACATCGCAGGAAATATCCTTGCATGGTTAAATGAGCTGGAAATAAAACATAATTTAATGAGAAAGCTGTATATATATATATATATATATATATATATATATATATATATATATATATATATATATATATATATATATATATATATATATATATATATATATAAATACACACGTGTGTGTATGTACATATATGCATATATATTTATTTATATATCTATATGCATTTATTTATATATATATGTATATAATATGGTTTTGTAAAAATGATTTGTCAATATATCTTGGGCTTTTTTGACTGGTGAATCCTAAATTTGTCTTATATGGAATATATAAGGTACCAAATTATTAAATGCGTTATATGAGCTAACCAACCACTGTAAAGCTCTTGCATTGACTTTGATTTCCTGAATAAAATCGTGAGCTTTTCAGGATTTGAAAGTCATGCAGCTAATTATTAGAAAATGTGTATCGGTCAAGTCTTTTATTTAATCCATATTGGACAGCTTTTTTTAACATTGATGTATTGATTAACAATATGCATATATATCTGAAACCATATTAGTATTTCTCTACTGTGTTGTATGTATTGTGTATATAGTGTATGGGGTATGTATATATAACCTCTGCTTGGGGCAGCAGGAATGACAGGAAAATAAAATAATAAAATTAGTTATTTTAAGAAAAGTATTTCTTGTGTTTTGGAGTTCGGTAACATGATATAGGAGTATTTTATGGTCTACCATGATGATAATACTAGCTAAGTCCCTGATGATGAGGACTAGATTTTTGCGATAAAGTTAAGTTTCTGAAGAGGAGTTCAGCAAAAACACGACAAAGAAGACTGAATGTATCACAGCATGAGTATTTAATTTAAGGCTTCTCCATCCACACATAATCATCCTAAATATACACAAATAGACAAAGTAATCCACCTTAAAAGACAATCACACAAACAATGATGAACAGATTCAAGGACACCAATACTATGATACGACCAGGAAAGAGGAAGGAACTTTTTTAATGTATGCCTTAACCCATTGATACTTAAAGAGTTCCTCTAGAAATTGTCATATGGATCTATGGTACAGCCTTTTGTTAAATTCAGCAATGTTAGATTCAGAAATTTCGCAAATAAACACCCAACTTCCTGCATACGGAGCCGTCCAGGTAGCAATTTGGTCACTTTTATACATATTTTTCCTGAATTCCTGAATAAAATCTTGAGACTTTTCAGGAATTGAAAGTCATGCATGAGTATAGTATTGTTTAATATTTAAGATACCATCCCATAGGTAGATATCTATATCGTATCGCAAAACATTTAAAGGGACCAACCTCTATCAGTAGGCATAAATGGGTCAAGGTATTCTTTTTTTTTTGCTCACAATTGATCTTTCGAACATTATAGGTGGAAAGGGCGCAATACAAAATAATTAGATTATCATTACCATTCCATATAAGTACACTAAGTATGGGAACCTACAACTTACTATTGTCACAATAGGAGTTTTGATTTGATTTCCTATTTTGTGCATAATACTGTTAATAAACATTTTTAATGAACGGCAGCTGAGCAATTAACATTTTCGAATGCCATGGTAAAATGTTTTGATATGAGGGATTATGGCAAACAGCATCCTTAGCCAAAATAGCCACCTTTGCACACAAAGGACATCCACGGCTAAAATAGCTACTTTTTAAGCAAAGATAACCAAGAGGACTGAGGAAACATTTATTACATGGTCATTTAGTTCACTCATAAAGTTGACTCACATAACACGCTCATGCTTCCGATATTTCAACATTGCTAGAACTGAAATATGAATACCTATCATAGTCTTAGCCAGCAGGGCATCTGGGTTTTCATTTAGAGACCCAAACCCTCAAAATACACCCACCAGGATACTAAAATGTTTTTGTGAGGAATTTCTAAAAATGTCAATTTCAAGCATATAATTTTTCACATCAGTATAATTCCAATGATATTCAATAAGTATATAATGCCTTATTTCAATAATTAAATGCATGTATATGGTAGTAATCCAAGTATGTTGTGGTCTCTCCCGAAAAACAGGACGCCAACATTTTTACAATTGCCAATTTTGGACACTCAGTTTCTAAATCCTGGCCAAGACCCTGATACCCATTATCATTTAGATAAAATAATACACTTGGGTACTGACAAAACCATCTTAGAAAATTGCCAGTATTACAATGGATATTCTGCGACAAATACTTAATCTTAGTTGTGAAATATTTGTTTTAATTCGCTTTATTCTTACAAAGGAGGGTGTAGTATGTAATCTCAATACATCACGCTTCATTATGGGAAGAGAAGCTGGGATATTTTCTTTCAAAGTTGGAGAGAAAATTTCTTGAGTATTGTAAGTCACTTCTTACCTCTACTGCAAAGTACACACATTTATAGATAAGGACACTTGGACGGAAACTCTTTACCCATTTATCGAGTCTGATCTATTTCTAATGAGTGTAAAATGTTCTTAACCCTTCCAATACCGAGGCTACTTTCGTCTAAAGCACAAGGACACAAAGATCTTCAGAAACCATCTAAACCCTGTCATGTTGGTATTCATTGGAAAGCTCTCGCTGAGCACGCTCGGATGAGTACCATATGTCAGGGTTTCAGTTATTTTTCCAGGTTTTATGCATCATTTTGTTTTGCCCAAATTAGTCAACAGTAGCATTAAGGTTAAACAACTGTTGAAAGGTTCACAAAATATATATTCATTGTGAGTGTGAGATTTTTTTCTTCCAAAACTACTAATTATCCAACAGCCTGCTGAGAAAAAAGTATTGTATCACAGAAAGAAAATTTGGTCAAAACAATATCTCTATCCCAATATTGTTTGGATTCCTCTATAGCAAAATTATAGAATTTTTTTTTTCAATCCATCTACTTACAAGTGATTTTAACAAAGAATAAAGTTATGATATGTGTGATATTTGAAGGCTATTTCAGCCATTGAAATCATTGCAGTAAAAATGTACTGAGAAAAAAATAACCAAATATGTCCCATGATGCAGTTATAAATCAATGCCCTTGAGGCCAGCCTATTTCACTGGTAACAGGAAAATAGAATTAAGTGATAGAAAATATGCTGTTTTTTTACTAGACCGATTCATGTTACATCAATTTGGTTGATTTTGCATTTAAAAATGTACATATTTACAGAGGAATATATGATATTTATCAAACACCCACAAGGAAAAGTGTGCTGCATGAATTTTAGTGACAATTTTTTTTGAGAGTTGAAAGATTTCTTCATAGTGGTAGATTCTGCTCTATATTCACATATGCGAATCAATGTAAAGGTTGGATTACAGAAAGATCTATTATCTCAGGGATGGACCTTAACCCTTCCAATGCTGAGGCTCTGTTCGTTCAAAGCACAAGTACACAAAGATGGCAAAGATGCTTGAAAATCATTTAAACCCTGTCAAGTGTCTTCTGGACCTATGATTCTATTTGAAATAACTTCGTAGTTGATCATAAATTCACAAAAGATTTGAAGGGGAGTTGTGAGTTTGATTTCGGTCAATATTACTCATTCAAATAATTTCCGATAATCGCTTTTGTTAGAGAGATAATACCAAAATAGTCAGACAGTTTTGGGCACTACCAGAATGAAAAGGTTAAGAACTGCTTCTCCCTGTCTTAGATGAATAAAAACAAGTGGATATGAAACCAGCCGATCAACCCAAACAGGCTGGCTGCAGCGAATAGCCCAAATGTCGCGTTCTGAGCATGTTGGTGCGCCAGTTACTCAGTATTGTAAACGATAGGAAAGCCCTCATTGGTCTTTGTCTCCTAGTGAAGTCACAATGAGGTCCAATTCAAGATAGCTGGGATAGCCAGGTCTTGACTATAGCGCATATAGTAATTGGTCTCTCACTACAGGTCCATTCTTTAGCTAGTATTCATCTATGTCTCTGTTCATATAGACTGAGCTACTTGAATGCTGGCCGGGATGAATTTCTGGCAGAACCCCTGGATGTGACGGACGCTGTACTCATACGACTAGATGCTGTGCTGCTCTTGCTTAACCGACCTGAAAGATAGATCACAGTTGTATGGCTTAATGCTTCCAATACTTGGGCTACTTTTGTACTAAGCACAAGGATGCAAAGGAATTACAGCCTCGCCTTCAGGTTGTACTAAATAAAATGATTAGATTATGTTTTAAACTACTCAAACAGAACACACTTGGTAGCCAATGACTTTAATGAGGTGAAGTGGGTGAGCATCGAAAACAGAATAAAATATCTGGCCACAAGCCCTGTATGTAACTGCATTGATGGAACAACGCCAAAGTATCTTCAAGTTTTTGAAAGAGTAAATGAATCCCACCACTATAACACCAGACAATGTTAATGCTCTGATTTTACCAAAGGTTGGTTCATATGGTATGAAGCACTTCCACTACATAGGTGCCAAAATCTGGAACTCTTTAACAGACAAGATCATGACTACATTTAGTAAATCTTTTCAAAGTGAGATGCAAAAAACATTTCATGTCAGTCCTAAAAAAGAAATTCATCATTTCTAGTCTGAACATTTGGGCCTCCTTTTGAAACAGTATTAAACTGTATGATATCATTATCATTTTAATCTTGAGCAGTGGACCTGATTATTACATGTGATGCTATTGCACTCTGGGCAGACTGGGGCCACTATGTAAATAAGTTTTTAACTTAACCCATTCATACCCGTATCAGCCAAAACTGCTACTAGTCAAGTAGATCTCCAGGTATGAAAGGGTTAAATGTATATATCCTGTGTCTGGTTAGAATTCTATTGCATAGCAGTTAATGACTCACCATCTAATCACCTTTATATATGATTTTTTATGTGCCAAATGCTGTGTAATATACATCTTACTAGACCGAATAAAATAAAATCAACATCAGGGATTGACCTTTAAGGTCTTTTATGGGCATTTGCCCCTGGAACGTGTGATTTTGCGACCAGATGCGAATGGACATTTCAATTATCAACTGAAGCACTTCAAGAATGTGTTTTTATTTTCAGTTTTTATTTCCCCTTATCTTACCTAATAATGCCCTGAATTGCATTTTGGAGCATACATTTTTTGGGAGCATGCTCCCAGAAACCATAGCCTGGACACTGTTATCAGAATGAGTAATATTTTGGTCCTCGCAATGTAACTCACTTTTGTATAACAGAGTGGCAGGGCAAGTGGAAGTGCTGGTGGGGCAAGTAAACTCTAGGGGCAGCATGCCTGCTCGGCAAGTAATATTTTAGAACCTATATTGCACCCTGTTTTCTCTATTTTTGTAACACCCTGCCAGTGTGACTTACCTCCAATTGTCTTATCCTGGTGAGTAGCCTCCATCTGTTCATTTATTAGCTCAATATCACTAGAACTGAAGGAGATTTTGGTTTTGTCTGCTTGAATCATTTGTTTAGACGTTTTTCCAGTTACTGTCGCTGGGAATGTTCCTGTCGTGAAACCCATGGGAAAAACCTTGTGCACTACCTTTAAACCTTTAGGAAACAAAACATGAAGAATTTTAGTTCACCTCTTGCATTCATAGAAATAATGAATAAAACAATGCAAAAATATGTTGCCAGACATATAATAGTAGTAGTAGTAGTAGTAGTAGTAGTAGTAGTAGTAGTAGTAGTAGTAGTATGGTAGTAGTAGTAGTAGTAGTAGTAGTAGTAGTAGTAGTAGTAGTAGTAGTAGCAGCAGTATTATATATATTTACTGTAAACATTGTTTAAAAAAATCATAGTGTGAGTCACACAGAGAAAGTAAATAATTCATTCAAACACAATACATTGATATCAATGGACTCTTACATATAGTAAACTCATATCACAGTAAAAATGTAACAGGATAGTTTAACTCATTTAAAAACACAATACGATATCCAAGCAGTAAAGAATTTCTAGTTTATAGAATCTGCTATGCAGTATCCTTTATGCTGCTGTTGGATATTTTGGCCAATACAAGATGCAGGGGCTTAGCCGCCTATGCGTCCAGCGTGTCATTTGGACACCCAGAACACTGTTTTTTGACAGTTTGGACACCCAAAAATTTATGTCAGAATTTGCTGATGATGGCTTTTCTTAGAAGATAGAAGATGAAGAAGCTGTAGTGTCAGTTTTATAAGACACACAAAGCAGTTACTGGCCTAAAAAAGCAAATTCTGTAAATATATAGGGTTTATTTTATTAGTAGTATGTACTTTGTACCACACTTTGGACACGCAAGAGTCTATGAAACCTCTATTTGGACACCCTGTTTTCAAATATTGGCTAAGACCATGACAAGATGATGCAAAAAAATCTAAAAAATGACTGAAGCCCTGGCACATAGCTCAGCGAGAACTATCCAATGAATACCAACATGATAGGGTTTAGGTGGTTTTCAAAAATAATCGTTGCGTCCTTGTGCTTTGGACGAAAGTAGCCACAGCATTGGAAGGGGTATTACGTATTTTGAATATGTACTCACCCCCAGACAGCATAAACAGATTGTCATATCCTCTTTGAACGAGTGTTGTGGCAACACCAGGTGAAATTTTCTCATCATCGTCGTAGACTAAGATAATTTTTCCCGGTTTGTTTCTCTTAAACATACTGTTAAGGAAATTAATTCATTGATTATATTGGTGGCTAATTTTGCCAATACAAAATGAAGATGGAAAAGGGCTGAACCCCTGGAATATCTTCCATTATTATACCTCACGTGATGATTCTTGATTCTGATTGGTCAATGGCCCTAGATTAATCGTCATGTTATACTGAGGCTCCATCACCTACTTTGACTGATAGGCAAGTCTACTTAAAGCACAGGTGTATTTTACAGGATAGTGGTAAGATAAGCTCAGAAGGTTACTTTAGGGAGACACAATTAAAATAGGATGCACATTCTTATAGATATAGTGCAGTGTGCCAAAATATCCTAAAAATATTTGTATTAATAATTACATGCATTTTTAATAACTGGTATAAAAAGCAATTCATGATACAATACATATTTGCATGCTATGTTTCTCACACATGCACCAGGCAGAATCAGGCAATGGTAGATTTGTGGTAGACCTGTGCTGGGCCTTTACCACAGGTCCACCTATCACCTACCAGGTGCAGGTACAAAAGGGGTTCGAGCGGTTACCCTTTACTATACAAATGTTGATTCTGTTGCTAAGAATTGACACTTTTCTATTATTCTTTTCTTTTCTTAACCCCGTTTTGCTGAACCCAGAAATATCTGGCGACACTAATTAACCTTCTGTGTATAGCCATGAAATATCTGTATGCACTCGCTTCTAATGACCATTAGGCTGCGCTAGTCTATAGGTCTATAGAACTACCTGAGTTCAGCCACATATGTGAAACAATATGCTACAATTATTTGGAAAGGGTGCTTTTAGAATTTAGCCACATAGCCAAGTTACAACGTCCAATCAAATACTTTTTCAGCAAGGATACATAGGACAGCATTTCCTTTGTTTCATAGTTTGTAGCTCTTGACAGCACTGTGTATGGATAATTCAGAGCTGAAATAAAAGAATTGAAGAAGGTGACATTCTCTGGAATGCACGAGGAGTGGTGCATAATTGAAGACATAAATTTAAAAGAAACAATATATAAAAGAACAATTTAAAAACACACAAAACAACATATTCAGTGAAATTGATTTTTTTTCCTGAATGCCAAGAAACATTTTAACGAAACTCCTGCATTGTCTGTGTTCTGGACTTCTGGTTATTGGGTGGTATTATTCAAAATATCCATAACATGTACAGAAAATGCCTACGTAATAGAGTAGGATGAATGTAACTCTGGCATGTAGTACTCTATCATCTTAACACTGGGATCTCTTAAGTGATAAGGCCAAGAAAAAAATATTGTTTGTTTCCTGTAACAGTCTGAAAGAAAATAGGGTAGGTAGGTCGGTAAAAAAATATTTTTGCATGATTTTTTTGGTCAAAAATGTGTGTTTTATGCATGTTTTACGTTGATTGGAGTAGGGAGGGTGGAAAAAACTTTAGGGTAGGGATTTTTTTTTGAATTAAAACTTGTTAGGGTAGGGTTACAGGAAACAAACAACTTTTTGTTTTAGGCCTAATAAGATCTCTTAATTAACAATCTGATCGTTTAAGTGATCTTTCTACAAAAAACTGATGTTCCTTAACGTCATAATTACCCGTTTCTTGGACGAGTCTTTACGTGACTTAGTATGTTATATTTGCTTCTTCATTTGTTCTTTATGTTATCTTTATGTGAAAACTTTAAAAGTGCTAATCCCTACTCAAGCAAGTCTCAAAAGGCTTAACTTTAAAGTTACACAAGTTTATAAGTGGTGAGTGCATCTCTAATTCTTCTTACCAGTGATAATATGACAAGCTTCATATGCGTCATTAATGCGAACATCCAGTAGTAGATATGGTGAGAGGGAGTCGGTGTCGCCCCCTGCTGACGGACCCTCGGGAGAGTTCAGGTCCACTTCTCCCACTCCACTTATCACGCTAGAAAAAGAAAAATGATGATAATTGGTATTCTTTACTTACTTGGATTAAAGTTTTAGGGATATGATTTGTTCAAAAGTTTTGAATCTTCTAGCAATTTGGCTAGGGCTGTGTTAACCCATTAATGCTGAAGAGTTCCTCCATAATTACTCGTTTCAATACTTATGAAAATAACTTTAGAATTAATAATGATTTTACAAAGTATTTTGTTTATGGTTGTAATCTTGAGTATATTGAGTAATTTATAGTGTTTGGAATTGGTCACAATTTTCAAAGTCGATCACTGATGATCGATTAATAAACGAAGTTGTGCACAAGCGGTATTGAATGTCGCCATTACTTTTTACCTCAAGTCATAAGGTACCGCTTCATAACACCTCTTTATGTCATATAATCAAGATTCGGTACACTATGACGCGAGGTAACAGTAAATGGTGGCATGTTTACATCGAACCTTTGTTGCGCTGTAACCTGTTTTTTGCTTCTTTGCATGAAAATGAATAAAAAAAGTTTTGAAAAATAAAAAAATGTTTACATCGAACGATCAGAGAGGTGGATCTGGCAATATTCACATCTCCAGAGCAGTCCCGCAGGGTTTCCTGTTTGGTGGAGCCATAAACAGGTAAATAAACTTTTGTTTGACATTTTTTTCTGGCCAGATGGACTACCGAAAGTCCACCTATTTTTGGAATGGAATTTTTATTCATGTTCGTTTTTTTTGTTCGAACATGGAAAATTGCGTTTTGATCATCATTATTGGAGGCACAAACGAATGCTGCTCGGCCTGTTCAAACAATCGGAAGAACACTAGTAATTTACAAAATTCCAATTATGGACACCCAGCTTCCAGATTCTATTTTGGAGCCCCTGGTCAAGGTGATAGATTACCTTTGCAGTGTTGATCTTGCCGTGTCCATGCTGGATTGTGAGGGGTCCCCGTAGTCGCCCTCTGCGGGCGGCAGGGAGGGGTCTGGGCTGCCCCGCCCCTGTATATGGGCAATCTCGGCATCAGCGGTTTCTGGCCGGCTAGTATCACATGACATTTCTGCTCAATGAGAAAAAAAAATCTGATGAAATTTTGTCTTTATTGTTGTATACAGCAACAGTTCTATAGTTGATTTTGATGAGATCTTTCAGGCTATAGCAGTGTTGGAAAAAATGGATGGAGAAATATTGATCAGAATGTTACTAACATATGTATCATTCAAGATATGTTATACCTATACTGCTTAACGATATAAAAACGACTTTACTGCTACCTGGACACCTCCACAAGCATTTTGCTAATTATTAGTGAAATATCTGAAGTTGACTGTGCTAAATCTTACAGATTTAAGTCTCTGGGAGGCAGGCAGGAAGTATTGTTTAAAATATTGTTAAGGTATTGTATCATTAAGGAAATATCGATATAGTATTGCATCATAGCCTTACAACTACAAATCACAATTCTATTTTACCTACCTGAACTGTCCATGTAGAGGGAATCTACTTCATTGATCTGAATCAGCTGGAAAAGGACAAGAATATATGAAATGAATAGGGATGGATACCTCTAAGAACGAAACAGTATGGTAAGGTATTGGTATCAATGAGATGGTATGGTACTTTAACGATATACGTTATTGCATCATTACCATATAAAATTTGTTGTGAATAGTCATGTTTAGGATCTTGGATAATCCCTAACAAATGATAACTTCACAGTGGTTGGTATCATTAAGAGTACCTGAAAGGAATGAAATGGTGTGAGACGGGTACCAATAATGGCACCCCTCAATAGTATTCAACCCTAAATCATGTGTTAATAAATATTTAAGGGTAGATGTCAAAGAGTTTGTACTTTTTAAAAATGTTGATGCAATCAGTCAAAGATTGTGCCACCTTTTGTATTAAACACAAAACATACATGTCAAGTCACTTTATGAATGATGCAGTAGGTTTATGAAAAAATTGTTAGGTAAATTATTTCATAATAAAGGTAAACTGTTGAGATTACGGGTGGCCAGAAGCCTCTAAAATTAGGGTTGGGAATCGGTTGCAATTTCATAATCGATAATCAGTTACAGCCAACCGATCGATTATCGATCATAATCAGTTCATCGCACTCTTTCGGTAATTGGGTACAGGCCTAGAGTGCAAAATTTGAAACATGTGCACCTTTTGTAACACTCCTTAGAAAGAGTGAAAGTGCACCAAATAAGCTCTTACGATCTGCTCCAGCTTGCATCCCCAACATGCATAATTTGGATTGGTACCTGAATACGAGTATATGATTCGTAAGACCAATAATCTTTTTACCTTTTGGAACACTTTTACTACCTTTTCACATGTTTTGGAGCTTAAGTTTCATTGCAAGAAACTGACAACGTGCCGTTTTTTAGTTTCATGTTTCCCCGCTAGGTGTCGTATTTTCCGATTATTATCGATACCCAGTTTCATTATCGATAAATCATTATGAAAGAGGCAACCGAGTAAGCGTCGATTATAATCGATGATCGTCCCAACACTATCTAAAATATTACCGTTTTCATTTCACAATAGCTAAGAAGTGTAACAGAATAAATGTAAGAAAATCTTGTGATTCGGGAACTGTTAAATCATTTGATTTAATAGTTTGTAAGATTTTAATGATTCGAGGAACTAAAAAATGTTGTTAAATGCTAAGAACTATTGGTTAAATGCTGAGAACTATTGATACTGAGGTCATTCAAATCAGACCTGAACTTTTGAAAACCCTTAATAATTATGGTGGCATAGTATACCCAAAATATAGACGTTTATTGACAAATAACAACTATCTTTCAAATATTTTACAAACATGCTCGATTTCCAAGTCATTGTGAAAGTATCATTCCAAGGACTGACCTAAACATTTGCAGGCAGGAGCAGATTTGGCTACTATATAATTCAAGAGCAAATAAATCCTGGTGATGTGCACTCAGATGCATTATGGGGCACTTTTAGGTAAAATAAGGAGATCAAAGTTGATACAAAAAACACATTTTCAAAGTTCTCCAGTTGATAATTTATAAGGCCATATTGTTTAGCATCTGGTTGCAAAATTAAGTTTTAAGGGAAACTGCCCCGAAAAAGACCAATAAGGTCTATCCTTGCATTCTACCCAGAAAAGGCTGCCGAAGGGGACCTGAAGATAAATGGGGCAATGATTCTGGCTTAGATGAATAAAACAATGGATAGGTAGCAAGAGACCAATTACCATATGCGCTATAGTGAAAACCCGGCTATCCCAGGGTCTCGAATCTCCTCTCAGTGTGACGTCACTAGGAGACAAAGAGCAATGAAGGCCCCTGTATAGTTTACATCACAGAGAAAGTTGCGCAGCAACATGTGCAGAACAATTTTTGGGCTATTCACCACAGACAGGTTGTTCAGGAAAACCTCATGGTTGCGTATCCGGTTGATCAACAATTGTGATTTTAGCTACTTACCAACTGTGAGAAGGTTGTCAGCTTCATCCGTTTGAATATTTCATCTTTTCTGAATTTGTAATCTGGATAAGAGATAACAGGTTGGTATCAAATGCTGAATACTGTCTGAATTCACTTGCCACACTTTAGCAATGTTTAACTTTAATTCAACTTTAAATAATGTGTACATGCCAGATATTTACATATTTAGGGTTTGAAATAGTACTAGTGATATTCTAACCATACCTGAAGCTAGTAACAGATTAAAATCATCCATATTTCTAATAGAAAAAAAATATGAAAAGATTATAACCTGAATAAGATATAAGGTTAGTTGTTCTTTTAAGTTACTGTTAAGTATTGGTGGTTGAAAGATATATGTGGTGTCTTTTGACAGGCATTCTGCCTAGAAACAGAGCAGTATAAGACATCAATACCCACCATCTTGCTTTAGGTACTGGGCAATATGTGTATATAGTTCTATCATCTGATTTACACGTAGTTATGATATCTCTGAGCACAAACTACGACCTGGAGAGAAGAATCTTTTCTTAAATTAAGGTTTTTATTAGCAGAGTGTGGAACATCAATATTTATGCAATCTACTTACTTTCTCTGTCTTCATTAATCTTGGCCATATACTTTGTGATGCTAGAACCTGAAAATAACACACACGGTTTAAAATATACCACAGACCCCTGCCGTATAAAATTTTGGAAGCTACCAGCTAGACATATGTGTAAGCCTCTAAAAGAACCAAAAGAAACAAGATAGTGCTTGCTAGTGATCTGCAGGGTTTTTTACTATATGATGTTATTAATTGATGACAAAATGATTTGGTAATGTATTCAAGTCATCAACCCTAAAACTAGGATTTGATATGAAAATACTGCCCAGTGGACAACCAATTAACAAAGACCAATGGAAGGCATATATCAATTGTGTTAAGTAGTGAAATACAAGCTTTAATATAAATAAATCATTAAGCCTTAATTTAAGGGAAGCTTATCTGTACATCAAATTATGACCGAGTATCGATCCGTTTTACTCAGCTGTACTCTCAGCCATTCCTTACATCACAATTAATTCCAATCTAGATATAATTGGACTCTACTAAAGTCAAGATTATCTTGGGCATTGTGTTAATACAGATTCAGTATTGAATACCATTTTGGTAACATACAATTATCATATTTCAGATGATATTATGGATCCATTCAATTATATACTCATTCAGCATCTAATATATATAACAGTTATAAGGACGCAGCAGGGGCAGATAATTAGTATTTCTATGTGGAGGGTTTGTTTTAACAGAGAGGTATAACTACCTTATTGTTTTAAGCAAAATTAAAGAAAATTAACAATTCATACAAGAAAATCAAATATTGGGGGTTTGCTGAACTCCTCCCTCTAGATAGGCAAATGGCTTAAAGGGGCTCACATACATATCAGCTTATATGAAAGTAATACACTTCAAGAACAGGATGCTGCCCTTCTTTTTCTCTCAGTGATCCCATGAGGGGAGATTTTTGCATATCGCCATCATCCTGCACAGCCACTGGCTGCTGCCATGTTTTTCAATATTGGGTGGCAGAGATCACTTCCTGCCCCTACCTCTGTGGTTATACACCACTAAGCTCCTTTGCCACCCAATAACACTGACCACAGCAGTGAGATTCACAATGGCGAAGGCCCTGGCTCAGAGGAGGTGCTATTCACTATAAATTGCAATTTTAGATTTCTCTTTGTGTGGAGCTCTAGGACTTCCCTGTATATGAAAGATGTTGAGCTATGTTCATGAACTTTAATATAAACCTATGATTTGCTCTTCCGTAAGTTCCCCTTTAAGTACATAAGGTGGATAAGACATTTCTCCACCTTTGCTGTCACTTGCAGTTTTGGGCTATTCCAATGGTCTGCAAGAGAGGACCAGGGCCATCATTATTTTTTCTATATTTTTTCACAAATGTCAATCACCAGATCTGTGACCAGCGGATCTCGCTCAACAGCATAGACACAACACCCAGACCAGGTATTGACAAGAACGCCTCAAGAGCCGAGACGTGTATTCTGCACATGGGAGTGAGCAACCTCCTCTAAAATGTAAACAAATAAGAGCGCTCTCAAAGCCTCTCATTCGTCTTTATCTCAGAGTGATGTCACACTGAGACAAGATTCAGCGAGGTTAAGTGTGTCCAGGGCGCCATAATGGATACTTTTGGTAATTGGTCTGTGGCGACCAATCCATACTCCATTCATCTAAGATTTTTCCAGTGGTGAGGTAAATATTCTGGATATGATCAAGAGGTGTTTTCCAAAGAATGTCAGCTACAGTAGAAAGTTGGCTATATCTTGATACTAGTGGTAATAGCGTAGAATACTAAAAATCGAAATATATGTATCAAAAATGAGAATTAGGAGATTTGTTTACATAGTTTACATGGCAACGCTGTGAAAATGTAAAATCTGAATCGTCAAATTGCGATTGTTTGTTGCCGTATAAGGTATAGTCAAATCCTTATGATAAGGAACCTTTTCCAGAATAAAAAATGCGTCCTTAAGTTTTGACATAGAAGTACTGCACGTCTAGAAGAAATTAAATATTTAAACTTAAAATCATTTCCCACCTGTGTCGACTGTGGCTTTGACATTTTTGTACTTCGGGTTTTGTGGAATCTTCTTACTCAGTGGCTGAAAAGAGAAATGGTAATTTTTTATTAATCATCATATAATGGAATGAGAAAAGAATAAAAACCTCCTCAGATAATCGCAGAAATCAGACGAAATCGTTCTTCAGTAGGGCAAACTCTTACATCGTTTTTCCGTCCTCTCCCAGCACTGCCCATCGACATTTTTGTTGTAGTGAGGCTGTATTCAAAACAGTCTATCGTTATGCGTTACCGTTACTGTAAACCAATCAAATTTGCTGAATTCCAGTTGTCGTGGACTTTCTGACTAAAACGTTTACAAGCTTTCGCTCGCTGAACGGCATCTATCAGTGTCCGCGCATGCGTATCAGATACCGCGCGCGTTCTGAATTTTGACCTTCGACCTTTGTCATGTACATTTCCTTGTTTTGACAGGTGAGGGGTCGCTGGCTATTCCTTGTTGCAAAAATGTTAAATTGCGTCTGATTTGTTATCCGTGTGGCATTCAAAAATTCCACATAGGCGGATTTGCATTGACACTGTAATTTCGTATATAGAAAGATCGATATTTTGAGATGATATTTTACGTGGTATGCTATATCTATACTCATAGGGCTACTATAATTTCAGCCGGTCTCTGTTTCAGTTTGTAGATTTCGGTTCTTACTCTTTTATATCGTCATGATGGTGATGACTTGGTGCCTTGCGTCGGAGATGTACATGCATACGGGGGAGTAGCCGCCAGGGGGCAATTACCATTAGGCTCGGTGCATATTAAAGCGTCGTCAGGGGCTGTGTGTCCAGCTGCTTAATTAACACGTCTGCAGTGTAATCAGTGCTGCACTTGGGTCATTGATGACCTAATTCTCGAATATGCGGCTCTCCCATTGGCTGTAAGCAGGGTATATCAGTCGATCTTCTGCTCTGATTCTTACCAGGTCAACCGTGAGATTTGGTGGCCAAATCCACCTGATTTTTCGTCTAAGTCTCCAGCAGTGTTAACTCCTTTCAGCACAGGTTCCATCTCAACAATGGAGATGCTATAAGTAACGATCTGTTTGTAATCCTGGGATCAGGTACTTGTCAAAATTCCTATTTGATAGGAACTTCCTATATTCCTATGTGTCTACAGTTTCAAATCAGTCACCCCAAATATATAGAATAATATGTAGAATATTAGAATAATGAGAAACCGGTAAACAGTCGGTCATTTATTACGCCGTAAAAATGATAATTAACACACGAAAATGTTACTCCAGGGAATAGGGACATTGAAAAAAAAAACGTCATGCCTTTTTCAGACAAACTGTAGTGCAGACCCAGAAGGACTCAATTCTAGAAAAGACATTTTGTATTGAGCATGTAATATTTTGATGGAAAACGCGAAGTTGTGTGGAGACAAGGCGCCCGCGACCGCATGTCGATGGCTGTTATAGTTCTATATCACTATACTTTATTGAGAACTGGTACAATTCGGCTGGTGTTTAGTTAAATATGATCCCATTTTTTGTACCCATGTTATGTTGTGTGCAGCATCGGACCCACCCATCGGACTGCACCTATACTACATTGGACTTGTGGCATACTGTTGGCCATTAGCCACCTCACACAATTGCCACATGAGGGGTTGTAATGGTACCCTTCTAGTGTACTGCAGTGCCATCTATCCGCACGACTGGTGACCACTAAGCCTTTTACAAGTTAAAAAAGCGTTTATTTAGCCAAAGGAAATCGGAAGAGAGTCGGTCTCTCCTAGCTAATGAAATGGATTTATTTTTTAGGAAATGGGAAAAGATTGCAAATGATTTATGAAAGTTGATTCAATCTAACATATTCACATATATTTATTTCACATAATGCTTACATGGTAATTTGTTCCATCGCGTATATGCCAGTATACTCGGGACCTGCGTGTATACAGCATGACACATAATCTGTACAGGATTTTAATTGTGTGAATATATGATGATACTGAGTGAATTTACAGGAAAAAACAGAATGTTACAGAGAATAAAAAATGTGTGTTCTTTCAGTGTAGGCACTATGGGTGTGGCCGGCCTGCTGTCTGTGGTCTTGCCCCTGTGTGTGGTGTTCCTGGCAGTCTACCTCACCCGGCCCACTATACCAGTATCACCCAAGCTCATCACATGGAGGAACGACGGAAAATATTTCAATTTTAACGGATCGCCAATTTTCTATAAAGGTAAAGAAATAACTAAACAACTTAGTATAGTTTATAGTACATGTGATCCGTGAGTCCAGCTCTAATGGCGAAAAATTAACCCTTTGCCATATGAATGAAAACTATGCCAGTATGCACTTTATGATAATTTTTAAGTATGTTTTGCCCTGATGATATAACACGTCATCCACACACAGTTATTTGTACTGTTGCAGTGATAGGAAGTGTACAGATGCTTATTGCGAAATAGCCAAGTGCGCTCATTTTACTTCTCTCTCAGGCAATCAATTTGATCCAAAAAAGCACCGAGGACTTTTCATTTTGAGAAATACCTCGTATCCGTGTAAGACTAAGAATATAAGCAGTTTTAGCAAGCATGCGAATTCGCTCAAACAAAACGGATCCGCTAACTCGAAAATATTGTTGAATGTGTATGTAGTGTAATTTTCTTCAATCGTCACATGTTTACCATGTTAAGCTAAATCATGAAAAGCAAACACTTAAAGGTAAACTGATTATCTTAGAAAATACTCTTAGTTAGTGGCAGTTTTTACAGTACGGACATTTCATTACTACACCAGTGGACCGGACGTCTGCCAGTGCCTAGTTATAATTTTATGTCAAAAAACAAGCAAAGCAAATTAATGACCCATGTAGCGTGCGAATCAAAGATACGTTCAGTTTTGAGGTCATCCATGCATCCATACCCAGGAAACTGGGTGGCAATCGGGCGTGCGGACATGTATTAGGCAGGGCAGCCCACACATTTAGTGAAGAAATTAAATATTGGCACTGTATGTCTATTGTGTCTATAATGACTGTAATGTGGTAAGTTAGTAATGGAAGGACTTTGCACCATGGTGGTACATGGAAACTAGAAATACACGTACTGTTAAGATTGAGAACGATGGCGATTTGAGTGGTCACAGATTTTCGCCTAGTTCTTATTCACTGCATTGTATTGAGTACATGGCAAATATGCTCAGGGAAAAGAAACATCTTGTGTGATTCCCACTGTTTATGAGTTTAACCAAAACAATTTTCTAACCCTTTTTTCCAAATTTTCTGAGCCAGATTCTATTTTATCTGAACTTTTTAAGTAGATTGAGTGACAGGTCCCACTTAGGAATCTTTTCAATTAATGAGTGCAATTTTCACGTTTTATGTATATTTTTGCATTGCAACTTTATTACGATAGCGCATATGTATATATGATAATTAAATAAAATGAAAATGACATAATTTAGATTTCAAAACCTAGATCATTATATTTACAAAAGAATTCCTCTTGCAAAACTTGTTTATCGTTGCATCGCAAATTTTTCACGATAGCATACATGTATAAATAATAATGGAATAAAATGATATTGACACAATTCAACTTATAAGACCTGGATCATCCTATTTACAATGAATTTCTCTGCAAATATTGTAGGCAACTTTTATTCTTGTCGAACTTGTGCCATCCAAGCATGGACATTCATTTTTGCGTTTTTACGACCAGATTTTACGAATTACTCTGGGCTAATCTATTCATAAATACATTCAGAGCCAGAATATTTTTTCAGTGTGTTTCATGCAAATTTTTGAATTTTAGAATGTACATACCCCCTCCCCTTCATATCAACCGTCCGATGATTAAGTGCCCAAGGCTTCAGACCGCCCAGCTCTCACTACTAGTATTCGTACCATCATATACATATGGGCGTAACCGTCCTATTTGTTTATTCTTTGTTTATCTTTGTTTGTTTAGATTCTCGGAAAGGAAATGCACAGCAGCTGAAAGGCAGTGTACTTGTCTGTCTTCATGGTTTTCCTACATCCAGCTTTGATTGGAGTAAGGTGTGGTATTAATACCAGTAGTTACCCATACATCGTTGCCTATTTTATGGTGTATTAAGAGTAACTGGACTTGACATATTCATTTTTCGCTAACGGAATGATACGAAAGAGCATACGTGATTGGCAGGAGAAGAGGCATTCTTTTCCGAAAACGCACAATGAATTGTTTTATTTTTTGCACGTTTTCGGAACAAAAGTGTTGGATTTTTTTCTTCTGTCTGTCACGTATGCTACTTCGTAGCATGATGCAGGTTTCTGGTCATTTTGATTGATAGTTATTATTGTGAGCATATCCGTCTAGCACACGTACCAGCAGAAAACCAAAATTATTCAACTTGGTAAGACTTCACCATCCGGCGTGTTACACAAACGTACAGTCAATAAAACATACTGAATACTGAATGCATACTGAATACAAAGAAGCTATGAGGCTAAACTTTTAACGTGGATTTAACTATTGTCCTAACACTGATTTTGGGGAACGCATGGTAATTCTAGTTTTCTAGCCCTGGCTTTATCGGACTAACGCATTGGTATGCTAGCACTTGTGCAAAGTGGACACTATTAGAAGTTCATTCATTTTTGTTCACTACGAATTCAGGCTTCCTTTTAAACTTGATGATAACGCGCCTTCTTTCGCACGGGCACGTGGCCAGACCCCACAGAACTGTCCTATAGGACTTAAAAGACGTTACATAGATTTTAGCTAAAATTCAACAAGCACAGAACTAAAACGTACGATGGTCAACGGCAGAAAAAGAAATTCCGCTGTTTTTCTGAGAAACGACAGTAAAAAAAAGAAAAAATTCCACTCTTTTTCCAAAATCAGCAGAATTTTTCTGCCTTTCACACCTGCACCATCGAAAAACGTGACGGTACTATATATTGCTCTAATCCTAATATATGCCGAGGCCTTGTATCGTAATTGGGACTTAAGTTAGTGAAACCAACATGTGTCCGTTATGATCATACCAGAAGAGGTTGAGATCTCAAAAGCCGTCCCCCTAAAAAAAGACAATTTCATCCACATTGCATTCACCTTTTTAAAAGGTTTGGAGTGACCTTGAAGGGCGATTTGATCGAGTCATCGCAGCAGATTTCCTGGGATTCGGTTTTAGCGACAAACCTGTAAGTATTGCACTTTCGTAAGGATAGGTATTGTGTTCGTCTGTAGCCTGTAGCTATTGATGAAACATCGTGCTTTATATTTAAGTTATACGTTCTGTTACAACATATCTAACTGCCAAAGACAACAGCATGTCATCACTCGGTGTAGGTTCCACACTTTTAAATGGAACGGCCCTTACGTAATTGGTGGACAGATAATTTGATTTTGTAATCGTGGATAGAGTTAGTATCCTCATTTTTGTCTTTGTTGAAAAGGAGGTATTTTCACTTAACTATGGCTTTCAACGATTTTTCGCATATTTTTTCAAGAAAAATCACAACTACACAATAGGTGAACAGGCTGATGTGATCGAGGCTTTACTACAGGAACTAGGCATATCTCGCTACCACATCCTCGCGCATGACTACGGAGACACTGTTGCACTAGAATTACTCCACAGGTAACGAACATACACCAACAAGTACATCTGTTTTCCTCATAACCTATTACTTCATAATCTGCATACATAGTATTGATCCTAACTTTATGCTATGAGTAAACATGCCACGCTGTTTCACAAGAGAAACTCATAAAAAGTGCATTAACGGTATACACATACGGAATACATACTACACTACTTTTACATAAATGAAGTGACACCTGTTTACATTACATTAAAATGCATACACCATTTCTTATCGCCGTTTTTAAAATACGAAAGGAAAACTCGCTATCGATACGCCTGCTATTTTCTTGTACATATGTATGTATGTATGCATGTTTGTATATATATATATATATATATATATATATATATATATATATATATATATATATATATATATATATATATATATATATATATATATGTCTGTGTGTGTATCTTTATTCACTGTATTAGTACGTCTTAAAGCCGTAGCACTGTTATAATCGCCAAGATGCATGATTTATCTTTACAAAATGGTCACTAGTCTAATGTATGGACTTCTATAATCAGCTGTCTTACTTTTAGAAACCATGAAAGGACATCTGACATAGGTTCGCACCCTGTGATTCTCAGCACCTGTTTGTCAAATGGAGGTTAGTCATTCTACCACATCCCCTATAATATATATGTATATATATATATATATATATATATATATATATATATATATATATATATATATATATATATATATATATATATATATATATATATATATATATATATATATATACTAGCATACATATGTATATATAACATTGTTATGAGACGTTCGGAGGCTGCGATCAAGGGGCTTTCACAAAATATCTAAGGCTGAAGAAAGGCTGTGATTGACATGTTTACATAGCTACCACGTCAAGGAATATGTATTAGAATAAACAGTTGTTGTCAATAGAAATGCTTATAAAGGTATTATTTTCCTTTTCTATTTGCGAAGCGGCAACCCTCTCCGGGTGTTGTCTATTCTTTGACAATAACCTGTCGTGTGAAGTGGCTGTTACATTCTTCCCCCTCTGATGCTAAACTGTAAACAAACTTATAACAGAGAAAATCTGTAATATTTTACGTGCTTTTACATTCCTAATGAAATCAGGAAAATAGAATGGAAAATATGTCCGTGAAATAGTCGGCTAATTCATGTTATTTTCCAAATCTGAATGTTATAATGACAGTAGCTGTCGGCTCAGCCTGGAGCAGTTGGCTGTTCCAGTCCACACCCTCCAGATTTGGCAGCAGCATTTCAATATGCAATTTTGGTATGATTTACTCGATTTGTTTTTTAATTTGTTTGTTTCTGGCAAGTGATAGAATGGGAATTGATCACGAGTGGTAGGTGATTGTGGTCATACAATGCCCTCCCTACGGGCTCGGTTTTGGCTGCTGGCTGGGCCTGGCACTGTATGGCCAAAATTACCTACCACTCGTGACCAATTCCTACAACATAAGTCACTATTAGCAATCAAATATAGAAAACATTTTGTGATGATCATAACCGCTTGCCTTTTATTCCGAATCAGATTCAAATATAACCTGTTCTTTCTCCATACATATTCGTACTGGTCGAGAGTTTGACTTTTAAAAAACATGTGTATACCCACATACTT
>OZ012687.1:23990780-24005780 GCA_963942565.1 Maea johnstoni
TTGCAGTATGTGACATTTGTTGAACTCAATGTGAGGGTTATGGTTGGTACACGTAAGTGTGAATTTACATGTATTATCATCGATATTTTCTGTAGATGAGAGGGGCGGCAACCACGAATCGTTGACGAATAAAAAGGCATGCAAATTAAGACGAGCCCCAACGCATTATACAGTACAGATATTCAATTTCTGCACCAGTTGACCGGGCATCTGCCAGTGCCTGGTTGTAAGGAACATCCAATGAATAACATGTCAACAAAATAAGCCAAGCACATCGATGACCCACTTAGTTTGCGAATCAAAGCTATGTTCAGTTGCGAGGTTATCCATGCTCATGAAACTGGGTGGTAATCGGGCGTGCGGTCATGTATTATGCCCGGGCTGCCCATGCATTCAGTGCAGGAATTAAATGTTGGCACTGTACTATTCGTCTGGCGACATCTGGTGTTAATGAAATACCAAGTATGTCTCCACCTTTAAGGTAGCTTGTTATAATGCACAAATAAACGATTGCACACCCTATTGCCACCAAGTTTCCTGGGAATGTATGCATGGATGACCTCAGAACTGGACGTAGATTTGATCTGCAAGCTACGTGGGTCATTAACGTGCTTGGCTTACTTTTTGTTATGCAGGAATTAAATGCCTGTTCTGTTCCTTAAAGCTGATTGTTCCAGCATTTCCTAAAGGATGGAAGCAGCGAGAGATCAATGGAACTATTTGATATGAGAAATCCATCATTACTTAGCCACAAAAAGAAAATTGGTATCAGTGCACTACAAAATGGTAGTTCCAGATTTTTGGTTTGAAGAGAACGATCTAGTTTAAAAGTGGCAAAATGTTTTATTTTCAGTAAGGGTAATAGGATAAGCGAGTTTCAAATGATATGAGCACGTCTAGTGAATGAGGACACAAATACAAATAACGAACCATTATATTTAGAATGTTTTTATTCAGTTGTTGTAGACATCCTCTCATGAATGAGAAAATAATCTATTTTCGGTTTGGGTAAAATAGGATACAGATATAATTGCATTTTCCGTAAAACTGACAAGCCTGCCTTTTACCTCGAGAACAATTGAAATTGGGAATATATTTGTAAAGCAAGATGATAGGAAATGCATCCGTTGTCTCTAAATGTCACGTTTGCATAGAATCGTGCAAAATGTGCTCAGGTTTCCCCAAATTGCTTCACTCTAGTGGGCTGCCTGGTTGTCCTGGAAAATCGTCGCCACTTGCTCCCGATCCTTCGCCCTCACTCTCTCGTTTTGTTATCTTGACGTCGTCCCTAAAAAAGGATAAACCAACCATTCAATTATAAACTATGCATATTGTACCGCTGCTTCTTGATTGTATGTATCTTTATTGACTGTAGAATTTCTCGTTGTTTGTTCTTGACGTCCCTAAAAAAGGATAAACAATCATTTATTTAGAACCTATGCATATTGTACCGCTCCATCTTGGTTGTATGTATCTTTATTGACTGTAGGATTTTTCGTTTTTTGTTCTTGACGTCCCTACAAAAAGATAAACAATCATTTATTTAGAACCTATGCATATTGTACCGCTCCATCTTGGTTGTATGTATCTTTATTGACTGTAGGATTTTTCGTTTTTTGTTCTTGACGTCGTCCCTAAAGAAGGATAAACCAACCATTATATTAAAACCTGTGCATATTGAACCGCTCCATCTTGGTTGTATGTATCTTTATTGACTAGAATTTCTCGTTGTTTGTTCTTGACGTCCCTAAAAAAGGATAAACAATCATTTATTTAGAACCTATGCATATTGTACCGCTCCATCTTGGTTGTATGTATCTTTATTGACTGTAGGATTTTTCGTTTTTTGTTCTTGACGTCGTCCCTAAAGAAGGATAAACCAACCATTATATTAAAACCTGTGCATATTGAACCGCTCCATCTTGGTTGTATGTATCTTTATTGACTAGAATTTCTCGTTGTTTGTTCTTGACGTCGTCCCTACAAAAAGATAAAACAACCTATTATTTATAAACTATGCATATTGAACCGCTCCATCTTGGTTGTATGTATCTTTATTGACTGTAGGATTTCTCGTTGTTTGTTCTTGACGTCCCTACAAAAAGATAAACAATCATTTATTTAGAAACTATGCATATTGAACCGCTCCATCTTGGTTGTATGTATCTTTATTGACTGTAGGATTTTTCGTTTTTTGTTCTTGACGTCCCTACAAAAAGATAAACAATCATTTATTTAGAAACTATGCATATTGAACCGCTCCTTCTTGGTTGTATGTATCTTTATTGACTAGAATTTCTCGTTGTTTGTTCTTGACGTCGTCCCTACAAAAAGATAAAACAACCTATTATTTATAAACTATGCATATTGAACCGCTCCATCTTGGTTGTATGTATCTTTATTGACTGTAGGATTTCTCGTTGTTTGTTCTTGACGTCCCTACAAAAAGATAAACAATCATTTATTTAGAAACTATGCATATTGAACCGCTCCTTCTTGGTTGTATGTATATTTATTGTTTTATTGACTAGGTTTTCTCGTTGTTTGTTCTTGACGTCGTCCCTACAAAAGGATAAACAACCATTCATTTAGAAACTATGCATATTGTGCCGCTCCTTCTTGATTGTATGTATCTTTATTGACAGTAGGATTTGTCTTAATTGAAGGTAGGGACATTCTGAAAAATAATACATTAGAAGCATTTTATAAGATACGAAAATGTGTAACGAAATATAGTAAAAAGAAACAGGTGTTGTAATCTACATATAATATAAATGTTGTGTGTGGGTATAGAAGGTTAAGACTTTGGTTCGAAAAAAGGTAAGAACTAAAGTTAAGAACGGCTAAACATGATTAAGTAAACATTTATTGATGTTCGGTTGAAAATATTTGATTTTCAATCATTTTAGTCAAAATCATGTTTAAAACGTCGTAAATTTGTACAGATGATAATAAAAGTAATTTAGTTTTTGTAACTAAGTAATTTTGAGTCCCATTACTCAGTAGAGGTTGATTTTATTGAATGGAAATATCGCTTCTGTTCAAGTAATAAATGGATAGGCTGTGAATTCTATTATAGAATTGCGGTAAAAAATCAAAATGCTAAAGGTAAGACGAAACGGTCAAGTAGTGAGTGTACTTGCTTGGACCAAAACAAAACAATAATATAAATTGGGAACCGGTGATAATCAAATGAGGACGAGTTGATATCATTGTTTAATATTTGTAAATGATATTAGAATAAAGGCTAGTCACCAAGCCACAAGGTTTC
The DNA here is from genome assembly GCA_963942565.1 of Maea johnstoni. NCBI lineage: Eukaryota > Metazoa > Annelida > Polychaeta > Spionida > Magelonidae > Maea > Maea johnstoni. The sequence continues at coordinate 23,994,052 of OZ012687.1, forward strand.
AACTTGATTTTTATCTTAAAACGAAACAGGAGGGAATCATAGGTAGTTGAACATTTCATTTTTTGCCATTGGCAAGAACCTCCTTAGACACGGAAACAACTATCATTTGGAATACTCCTTATTTTATTTGTATCGTCCCAATATTAAAGTTTATGCAGGTAGAAAATAAACGAAATTGGCTGGATGATGTGTGAGGATGGAAGGAAGGAGTAGGTTTTTATGTCGCTTTCAACAGCTTAGGTCATATCGCGACGAGATAAAAACCTGGAATAGGGAAGAATTTCCCTTCTCTTCACGAATAGTTCCAAGGGGGCTATCAGTTACAGACGCACCATAGACAGCCCTCCACAACGCCGCACATTTATATGGCGACTCGAACCTGCAATCTCACGCTTTAGGAGCCAGGCACCGTAACCAATAGGCCACGGCATATACCTGATATGCAAGTCATTATAGAAGATATATATATATATTATTGCCGGTCTGAGTGCTTAGGGTCCAGAGTTCAATCTCAGGCCGGGGCGAGTAGGGGTTCGATTCCTCTATAAACTGCGGCAACCATCGAAAACCTTTATTTCTTGCTCTGTATTGTCTTAAGCCCAATTACAGGGAGAGATTACTATGAAGAGATTCATATTCATTTCATATCATCGTTATCTGTATTGGCTGCATATCCAAAAAAGCTCTTCTTATATGTCTGAGCCACCCTTTAGAAAAGGGGTTGCGAACTCTTTAAAAAAATCATTATAGAAGGGTTGGTAATATGGAAGGAATGTCAAGATTTAGTGTAGCGCTGACTAATGGTGGCCAGATTAACAAAGTTAGATTAGATGTCAAGAGGATCCTATGTTTGGAGGAATCCGGCAAGGTATACAGAGAACAATGCACTAACTGCATTGTATCTTTAGGTTTGACCTAGCATACACGATAAAACGAAGCTTTTAAACCCCTCTTGTTTGCTAGGACCCTAACGCATTCACACTCATAGTGGCCAAAACAGGCCTGACAATGTTGATAATATTTTTCTTACAAAAGCATTTTTTGCAAAATATGTGAAAGAGAAATGTTAATCAGAAGCCAAACAACAACTCCCCTTCAAATATTTTGATAACTTTCACTTTCTTCCCAAGTTATTTTCAGATTAGCAGACGATACTTTCTGGAGGAACTCTGAGTGTGAATGGGTTAAGATGCAACAAGCAACTAACTTTAGAAAGAAACAAATCTAAATTAGAAGTAGAACATACCCATTGTTAACTTCATGAACGAAAAGGAATTATTAGACTAGAGGTGTCATACGTTTCGAGGCATTCGGGAAGATATTCAGATAACAATGCATCATTAAGATTGTATCGTTAGCGTGCACATTGAAATAAAACTTTCAAATCTTGTTTGAAATTGGCATATCCAGAAATTCCCAATCCAAACAATTTAATTGACACACTGCTTGCTGGAAACTTAACCCTTATATGCTGCTGTAGGCTAATTTGGCCAATACAAGGTGATGCAAAAATCACCTGAAAAACCACTGAAACCCTGTCACATGGGTACTCATCTGAGAGTACTCAGCGAGAGTTATCCAATTAATACCAACATGACAGGGTTTAAATGGTTTTCAATAGACTTTGCGTACTTGTGCTTTGGACGAAAGTAGTCTCATTATTAGTAGGGTTAAGATGCACTGACAATGGGAATAGTTCAAGTGAGTTTTAGGGAGAGAAAAGGAAAAAAACAGGAACAGAACATACCAGAGTGGAAGCCCGTTTTCTGGCCAAATGTTTGACTCGGAGTCCTGAAGCTTCCGCAGTTCACTTCGACTGTCCTCAAGCCCGCCATCAGAGTCGACATCCCATGGTTTACCTTGGACAAATACAAGAGCCAAACTTGCCACCAACAGCACCAGTAACACTCTCATCATCTTCAATGGGACTATGTTTGACAACTACCTAAAGATTACCTGGTGTCTGATCTGCGATGCCGTCAGTCGGGTCAAGCAATTTATACACGAATAAATATATGTTGCAACGTGAGTGAGTTGTAAGTAGTTGTAACACATTGGGTATGAACATTTGGATTGGGTTATCACGTTTCAACTTCCAACCACGTGGCAGAGGTGTGACGGAATGTGTTGGGGAGAAGTGTTCTATAATTACTGTAATTCAAATGGGTAAGAACTTATACTTAAAAACTAATTGGGAAGTATACATCTATCTTTAAACAAACGCTGAAAAGAACTCCTTCACACTTGCATTTAAGGAAAATGCTTTTAGTACTAAATGTATGTAACAACTTGCAGACATCTTCGACAAAGATAAACAATCCTAGTCTGATGACTATCCCGGGGGTAGATTGGGTATACGTAAGTACCTTAATCTTTAGAGAGATCGATTTCGCAAGAACTCCCACCTTTAATAATGGAGATCACAAAACTTATAGTTTATCATCTCTTGAACTTGGATGGATATACTTTACTTTTCTAAACTATCATAAACACACAGTTGAGTAATCCATTATGATAAATATGCATGAAATACAAATAGTATGGGATATAGACTATACGATGCAAACGTGTCTAGTGTAGGAAAGAGAAAACTAAGTTTGATTTTTAGGAAACAGGAGGTTAACTTATAATGAACAGCTGCTATGATATGATGACAAGAATAATTTTAAAAATGTTTAGGAAAATTGCAATCGTGATACCCATTCTATAGCAAAACATGTGTTTTACAAAAAGTACCATCAACCTTTCATTAAAACAGTGCCGGTAGTGTATCCATATGCATTTTATTGTTTTGTTTACCATAAAATTCATTTTATATTGTTGAAATATGGAAATTTTAGGTCTATGGCGATTCTTTATTGCTAACATTTTGCCGTAACGACGTTTTTTCATTACTGGTCTCATGCATGATCTGTTACACTATTCAGTACGAGATAAATACTAACTGTTGAAATCATTGAACAAATAAGTTACAATTGCTATAGACAGTTACTCTTTTTCGCAATGTTTCCAGAATGTAGATGTCGAAAGGGCGGGCTTTAATGAAATTTTTCAAACGTTCCATAACAGTACTGAATGGTGAGCAATAGGAGCTTGTACCTCCCGGGGAACCCTATGGTGGTATGGCACCCTGCTTGCCAGGGGGATGTGTGGATCTGTCTATGGATACCATGCATCTAAAAGATCCATTGGTTCTCTTTGGATCTGAAGGCTCTGTTCTTACTCCCCCTCTTTTTTTTTCTTTCACTTAGAATTATCATGCTTTGGCGTTGTTCTTCAACAGTGACAAAGGACCACTTTTTTGGTAATATTTGATGGCACTAAATGGCCGTAATGTATGCCGATGTGCCTTTAAACCCCCATTTATTCATTCATTCATTCATTCATTCTTGAAAAATTAATAGAAACCATTTTCTTTTGGACAGGTAACATTGGAGGGGTCTTGTAGTTAGTGTTCGATACGTCTGACAGTCTAAAGTAGAACTCTGTGCAAGTACCAGCTGGAAACCCATATTAAAGTATATTCAACATAGCTTAATCTAGATAAACAGTAAAACATTACCAGCTGGCGACCCATTATAGAACAAATTCAACATAGCAAATTCTACACAAACAGTAACACAAATCTTACACGTGCATCACTTTCAGTGATGTTTAATTCATAAATACACGATCCTACAAAACACTGTTGCAACACAATGAGTTTTTAACTAGTAAAGGCCATGCCCATTCATAACGTACATCACTTCAAAACATGTTTTGTGTTTGCATTTTACTGTTTGTCACAGTCAATCACCAAATTACCATAGTTAATTGAGGCTTACTCACATATTTGTAGTCAGAGATTTTGCAAGGACTGGCTGGCATTTATCCCGACCTAAGGCTCGCTTAGGTTTTGTCTAGGGACACATACTAACACATATTTAGAATACAATACATGTACTATATCCAGTGTGTATATCTAATTATCAAAACCATATATCGCTTAAAGGTAGTACAAAGTACCCGGCGAAAAATACCAACCGCCTAACCCCAAGTCATTGGCAACTTTCTCACATGCCCCGGGTAGGATGCGAACCTGGGCAGCGGAGAGAGCCAGCTAGTAGTCAGTGGCAATGCCTTAGACCACACGGCCATCAGAACAAACCCCTGTTTTGATAATCAATTGAAAATTGAAATTGAAGGTACTTATGTGATATTTAATGCATTTCTCATTAGACGACCTTCAAAAGACACTATTTGCTTCGTCTAAAGTCAAATAAAAGCAGTCAAGTCAAGGAAATTAACCCCACAAGCTACCTTAAAGGTGGAAACCTACTTGGTATTTTTGTAACACCAGACATCGCCAGAACAGTACATTGCTAACATTTAATTCCTGCAGTAAATGCTTGGGCAGCCCATGTATAATACACGGCTGCACACCGGATTGCCACCCAGTTTCCTAGCCTTGTATGCATGGGTGACCTTAGAAGTGAACGTAGCTTTGATTTGCAAGCTACGTGGGTCATTAATGTACTTGGCTTATTTTTGACTTGTTATGCAGGAATAAAATGCCTGAACTGTACCTTAAAGCTGATGGTTCCAGCATTTCCTAAAAGATGGCAGCACCGAGAGATCAATAAAATGAAATGCAGGAATAAAATGCCTGATCTGTACCTTGAAGCTGATGGTTCCATCATTTCCTAAAGAATGGCAGCAGCGAAAGATGAATGGAATTCCTCGATAAGAAATATCCATCATCACTTAGCCACAAAAAGAAAATGAGTATCGGTTCACTACAAAAAAGTAGTTCCAAACTTTGGTTTGAATAGAATGTTGAGGTCCAAAATCTTTCTTTTCAGTAATGGCAATGGGATAAGCGTGTTTCAAATGAGATGAGCACGTCTAATGAATGAGGACACAAATACAAATAAGGACTTGGTAGTTTTAGAATGTTTTATTTAGCTGTTTTAAACATCCTCCTGAATGGGAGGTAAAATATAATATAATAATTACATAGATGTAATTGTATATTTCGTAAAACTGACACGCAGACAAGCAAGGCTTTTAGGTCGAGAACAATTGAAATAGGGAATATATTTGTAAAGCAAGATGATAGGAAATGCATCCATTGTCTCTATATGTCACGTTTGCATGGCATCGTGCAAAACTGTGTTTATGTATCCCCAGATTGCGAAATTATTGCGCTTAATCACACACGGATGTCTTGTTCTGGTTATTATTCGTCACTTCCTGATCCCTCAACGCTCTCTGAGCTTTCCGATTTCGAACCCTTTAGTTTTTTGTTCTTGAAGTGCCTACAAAAGGATAAAACAACCATACAAGCATTTTCATAAGATATCAAAATATGTAAAGCAATGGTGCATGTGTGAACTGCAGAAAAAATCCGATGTGAAAACAGTGGAATTTCAAAAAAGGTTTTCTGTCGTTTTCCAGAAAAACAGCGAATTATTTTCTGCCGTTCACACCTGCACCATCGTAGTAACGAAATAAAGTAAAGGAAATTATAACGCAGGTGTTATGATCTACATGTAATATAGATATTTCGTGTGGGTATAGAAGGTTAAGACTTACTTTCGAAAAAAGTAAAAACTAAAGTTAAGAACGGCTAAACATGAGTAAGTAAACATTTTATGATATTCGATTAAAAATATTTGATTTTTATTCATTCTAGTCCAAATCATGTGGCAACACCTACGGCAACAGGGCCATCAGAACATGCCCCTCACATAGTTTATGGTGGGTAAGGGAACAAATTCTGAATAAAGAATCGTTTTGAGAACTTTACATTTGTTAAGTCAATTTTTTCGCAATGGCGGACTTCATTTGCATATTATGCAAATTGCCCAAGGGTGCCAGGAGTGCATTCACCTGATTCATGAAGTAGAACCCCTAAGGATATAGAAACTGCAAAAAAACTTTATGGGTACGCAATTCCAAGGTTTTCCCAAATACTGCAGGACTATTAAGGGATATTCCTAAATGAATCATGATATTCATTATTCAGCCTTAGTGGAGTATTTACATTGATTTGTTAACGAATATTCAAAACTCTAAACAAAGTATTTGTATATTTTATTTTAAATCATTCAGAATATTCCTTAACCATTGTTATTATGAATATTCGATAAACTGATTACCTATCATCACAGAGAAATTAAGAATATTTGAAAATAAATATAAACATTCAAAATTAGGTTCAGAAATATTCTTATATCAAAGTCAGTTATCCCAATTTGTAAATCAATTTGCCATAAACATATGTCATTTTCCGATATTCCTATATCTTTATTTAAGTAGCCTTGTGAATTACACATATCCGTGATATTTAAATCATGACTATTTCACATTTTAGAATGTATGCATTTCATAGTGCAATGTCTTTTAGATACCACACCAGTTTGTCATGATATATGGCGCAGAGAGGCATTGATTATGCATATATTATTATTTGTTCCCATCTATGTCTACGTAGTCTAGAATCATGAAATATTTGTCTCACAAAGATGGATTTAAATCCTAAAAGATTGTATGTGTCGGCCTGAGTGATTGGTGACGTAATTCGTGCGCTTTTTCGTTGTACCGCAATGGCTAACGAGGTTTTGGTAGGCGTGGCCTCGCTCACTAGAGCGGTGGAACCCATCGTTACTATGAAAGCGAAAGTCCGTAACACCAAGAAAACTTATTTGGGACACTACTTGCTAGAAACGTAAGCCTGATGCTGCTTAAAATAGGCTAATTTTGCCAATACAAAATGATGCAAAGGACCTGAGAAATGACTGAAACCCTGGCACATCTGAGAGTACTCAGCGAGAGCTATCCAACGAATACCAACATGACTGGGGTTAAACGGTTTTCAAGACAAGAGACTTTGCGTCCTTGTGCTTTGGACGAAAGTAGCCCCATTATTAGAAGGGTTAAGATGCACTAACACGAGTAATACTAGTAGTTAAAGTGAGTTTAAGGGAGAGAAAGTTGAAAATAGGATCCGAACATACCCGAGTCGACGCCCTTTCTTCCCTTTTCTGCCCCGTCGAAGCATCAGCAGCCCACTGTCTTCAGGCCATGAGTCGAGAGTGTCGCCTTGACCCACAAGCCCGCCATCAGAGTCGTCATCCCATGGTTCACCTTGGACTAATACAAGAGCCAAACTTGCCACCAACAGCACAAGTAACACTCTCATCTTCGATGGGACTATGTTTGACAACTAGCTACAGATGACTTGGTGTCTGATCTGCGATACGGTCAGTCGAGTCAAGAGATTTATACACGACATACGAGGAATAAATCTTTATTGCAACATAAGTGAGTTGTAACACATATGGTGTGTACATTTGCAAGGGTCATCAACTTCCAATCAAGTGGCAGTGGTGTGACAGAATGTGTTGATCAGAAGGACTTTATGAATACTATAATTCCAATGGGTAAAAATGAATGAATGAGTGTTTTAAGGCACATCGACACAGGCATTTAGTGCCATAAGATCCGGGCATAAGATATTACCAAAGAGTGGTCCTTTTTCATTGTTGAAGAACATTAACAAAGCACGATAATTTTAGGTGAAAGAAGAAAAAGAAAGAGAGAGTAAGATTAGAGCCTTCAGATCCAAATAGGACTAAGGGATCTTTTAGATGCTAGTTGTCAATAAGACAGATCGACACGTCCCATTCCAAAGCAAAAAATGCATTTTTACAAAAAAATACCATCAACCTTACATTAATACAGTGCGTGCCATGAATCCCTATGCATTTTATGCTCTTGGTTACCATGATGTTCTTTTTATATCATTGAAATATGTAAATGTTAGATTTTAGCGATCCTTCATTGTAACCATTCTGCCATAGTGCCTGTTCTAATAAAGTTTTCATTACTGTTCTAATGCATAATGTGTTACAATATTCAAGTCATGTTCAATACCCGCTGTTGAAATCATTAAGCAAATACTAGTAAGTTATGATTGATATAGACAGTTACTCTTTTTCGCAATGTTTTCCAGAATATAGATGGCGAAAGGGCGGACATAGATGAAGGTTTTCAAACATTTCATAACAATAATGATCCTTATTTTCCAAAATTGAAAAAAGTCTATGGCCACATATAATTGAATGATCATTTAGTTTTTTTACTCAGCATACTGTTTCTTACTCACTCAATGCAGTGAGTTGATAGGATTGGGCTTATGAGTCTTAGATAACGGTCATGTTGTGATCTGCTGCACCGTGGTAAAACAAACACGCGAATATTGCTTTTACTTAAAACACATGAAGTAGATAACTACTTATTTAATTAAGGGTATTGCAAAGAAACAGAAAGCTCAGTCAGTACATGAAGGAAATGGGGTTATTTCCATTTTGTTGATTTTCTCTGGGAGAGATTTTTATGTAAATTGGATTCTTGTCTGTACATGGTTGACATATACTGATTATAATTATTTAGCTGGAGTTAGGTAGCTAACGAAAAATATGTGTTCTGGTATTATGAAATCAGTTAGCCATGAAACTATCTACCAAATTGTATTGTGGTGATGGTATTTTAAATTCTAATCCTTAATAGATATTAAGGTGATGGGTACCATTGCAAGCAGGTTAAAAGCCCTGTCCCAAAACACACCTCAAAGCAGCATTAGCCTATAACTCGGTGTATCCCCAAGTTCCTGAGTGTTATCAGGTAGAGAATATCATTGCCACCTGTCATTATTCAATCCATATTCTGTTTTATTTCAAAATTTACAACTTTTTTTTCAAATGACATATTCTCATTAATTACGCAGGTGATGGTTACTATAGGTTCAGAGTTACTTTAGGGATATCATTTACTATGCCCAATAAAAAGTATTTTTTTGATTTTTTACTGCTGAAGATTTTTACAGGCCATAACGTTGAAAATTCTAGTTGGAAATCTCCACACCAACTAGACTTGGTAACCTCACAACCTCATAGCTAGCACCTATTTATAGCGTCCTTACCACAGGCCATTGTCTTGAGATCGTCGAGGTGTATCTTTGTGCAACTCTCTTTTGTTTTCAGTGCTCAGAAGTGATCAGCGAGGCATGTCAACTACAATCAATGGCCTTCCCATGCCTCCACACACATGAGATCTTACTAAAAATTTTCAATGTTATGGCCTGTAAAAATCTTTAAAAGTAAAAGATCAAAAAATGACTTCTTATTGGGCATAGTCAATAATATCCCTAAGGTATCTGTGAACCTGTAGTGACCATCACCTGCGTAAGTAATGAGATTATGTCATTTGAGTGAAAAGTTGTAAATATTGAAATAAATTAGAATGTGGGTTGACTACAGACGGCTGACTATGATATTCTCTCCCTGATAACACCCAGGAACCTGGAGATACACATTGTTATATGATTATGCTGCTGTGAGGTGTGTTTTGGGATGGGGCTTTTAACTCGCTTGCAATGGTACCCATCACCTTAACTTGATTTCTCATTTAAAACAAGTAAACGATTTTATTCCTTTAAGCAGGCACAACGATGGGGACAGCTTCTATCTGTGTGTCTCATTCTTAGTGGACCATATGCATTCCAACCAGTATATTCTAAAGATGAACATGTGTCAGACACTGAGGACAGTGACCTGGGGGAAGGTCTCATTCCGAACGAATAGGAAACACAGATTGGTGTGAATGTGAATTATGTGTGTCTCTTTTTGAGAGGGAATGTATCTGTTGGCATGAGTGGGATATTCTGGAGGAAAACTCGAGGTTAAAGATGTTTACTGTGTATCACAAAAGATTTAATGCTGACGTTAGCTGCCTGAGTACCTCACTACTGGCAAACCCCTAAGTTGTATTCATACGAGTCAAAGGTATTGGAGATAGAGCCCCGTCTATTCTCAACAACAGGTAGTTTTTTCAGTCATCAATACAACTCCTATACAAATTTCTAAATTCTCTTGAAAACAGGTCGGAACAAAGTGGTTATGATAGACTTTCTTGTGAGGAGCAAATTAAAAATCTTCAGAGTCGAACCAATTTCTTTATTATGTAGTCATCTAGCTATCAAATCTCCCTAAACAGCCCTAGCTGTCAAGGCGCCTTTCTGGGAGCAGTTGATCTCATGTGATGTCACTCGCATCTAATTAGCATTACTAATCAGGCACTCAATGGACAAATATGGCCCCTTCCACGAAGTCAGCTTCTAACAGTAATATCTCAATCAATTTATGGAGTGAAATTGCAATCAAGGTGTTATACGAATCATGACATTGAGCTCTAACACATTTATCTTAAAATTCTAGTAACCCTTTAAAGTACATTGACATTAGGTTTTATCGAACTCCCCCTTTGTGTGTAATTTCACCTAGAGAATCCTGTCCCTCGGGGAGGTACCTCTGCCGTGTGTAGTATTAAATGCTGTTGTTTTCTATTTAGAATATTCAACCGATTGCTTTTTGATTGAATGAAATGAAAGATACAAATAGGTAAGTATACTTATGTATGCTGCCCCATTTATCAAAATACTTCCTTTCTGGCGACAGACAACACAGACAAACATTTTTATGTTAAATGTCTTGTTTTAAAACATGTACTGTATCATGCCATTGCTTCCAGGTTTGATTTAGTAGTGTTTCTGTCATTGCGATAATGGTAATTTTCGGATATCTCTTTTCAAATGTATTATGCTGCATGGAGTTAAGATGTATTTCCCAGTGTCAGGCCATTTCTCGCTCCCAGAAACAGGACGAAAAATTGAATGTTTTATGATGTGACTTAGCCAGTATTCTGATAGGGTGGACATGATAAGACGGAAAAACTTTCTTGAAAAGCGAATAGCAACCATCTTCTTTTGCATAAGTACGTTGTATAGGCCTACCGCTTAGGCCACTTTTATCTGTTTTAGGAATAGTCCCTCGTTGATTTTGGGCCCCTCATTGAAAAAGAACAGTTGTTCCTTAAAAGATATATTTGTGCATGTTTTATAATTTCAAAAAATAGTTTAAAATATGTACATATAGTTTCCAAACCATCCAATCATATGAAAGAATACCTGTGTACATACCCTATAGAATGTGTATGTATGGGTTTCTGACAATAACAAAATGTTTCAGCTTGTATAACTGGCTTTTCAGCTCCCATCGCATTGATTTTGGGAAAAAAAAATCTCCCTAAAACAGGAAGAAAGTGGCCTTATAGTTGGAGTAGTCTTTTAGGTAGGGTTCGATACATCTGACAGTCTAAAGTAGGACCTTGTGTAAGTACCAGTAGGAGACCTATATATTAAAACATATTCAACATAGCTTATTCTTGATAAACACTAAAACATTACCAGCTGGCGACCCATTATAGAGCAAATTCATCATAGCAAATTTTGCATAAACAGTAAAACATAACTAAATACACGTGTATCACTTTCAGTGAAGTTTAATTCATAAATATATGATCATACAAAACACTGTTGCAACACAATGAGTTTTTAGCCAGAAAAGGCGACGCCCATGCATAACGTAAATCACTTCATGGAATGGAACACACACACATACACACACATATATGTATATACTAGTATATATATATATATATATATATATATATATATATATATATATATATATATATATATATATATATATATATATATATATATATATATATATATATATATATATATATATATATATATATATATATATATATATATATATATATATATATATATATATATATATATATATATATATATATATATATATATATATATATATATATAT
>OZ012687.1:24008280-24058109 GCA_963942565.1 Maea johnstoni
TATATTAAAATCCCTACAACTACGTATTTGAAATTGTAAAATATGAAAAGAAAACGGAAGAAGACAGAAAACAGCACCTCATTTCGGTAGATACAGTACAGACATTTAATTCCTGCACCAGTCCACCGGACGTCTGCCAGTACCTGGTTGTACAAACACCCATGGATAAAATGTCAAAAAATAAGCCAAGCACATCGATGACCCAAGTAACTTGCGAATCAAAGCTCCGTTCAGTTGTGAGGTCAACCGTGCATACATGCCCTGGGTGGCAATCGGGCGTTCGGTCGTGTATTATGCCCGGACTGTCCACACATTAAGCGCAGGAATTAAATGTCGGCACTGTAGGCTACACATTGACGATCAATCATGGAAGTTGCATACGATCGATTTTTGTGAGTATTTTTGTCAGTTTCCCAATGTCGACTATGATGTCATGGTTTGACACGGGCTCGACAGGAAACCACCAATAGGGCTGCCCCAACATTTGGGTGAGATGCCAGAAGGTGGTCGGGGACAGTGCGGAGGGAATCACTTCGCCGCTTTTATAGACGGGAACAATTTCAATCAGGTGGGTGTCGGATGGAGAGAAGTAGAGGTCATAGAGTACGTTGTCGCTAAGCCCGATCACGATGCGCGCTTTTCCAAACATTTCCACCATCTCTTCGAACAAAACACCGCCCTTATAGAGAATAAATTTGGACCCATATCTCTTTCGGAGAAGAGTCTCAAGAACGCCAACGTTCCTGACTTCCTTGCGGCCTATCACCCCCATTCCCCCGGATAACAAAATGACGTTTGCGTCTCTGGCGTGGACTTGCAGACGATCCGGGGCGTTGAAAATGTGGCGCGCGCCTTGCATGATTTGTGGATGTATGGGCGGTGCCACGCATGCGTGGACGATGACATCAGCCCTGCAGGTGCTGTCGTAGGCTTCCACTATTCTGTCGGCCATGTTGAGTCTATAAAGTAACTCGTAGATGTTCCCGTCGTTCGGGGGAGTAATCAAAATCTTAACATTTGGTAACCTCAGAATATCATAGATTTGGACGATTCGCGGCAGAATGTCATCGGCAAAGCGATGGAACATAGCACCCCTGCCAACAGTTAACGGTACCAATATCTCATACCGTGCCATGTCATTTCTTGGTCTTTTAATCCGCATGGTATCGATAAAAGTAGTGTTCCAGGTACAATGGGTCAGCTGTGAGAGTATACCACCCCTGCGAATCTGCACCACTCCTTTTAGTCTCTCTCGTGGCCAATATTTCATTTCTTCCTGGAAATCATTATTTTTGAAAAAAATCCTCCGTTCGATGACACTTTCGAAATTTGGCTCCCGCAGTTTGAATGGTTCGTAATCGATTTCGATTCTTCGCGGTACTTCCTCGAGAGAATCGATGTCAAGTGTATCGAATAGGACTCGGAGTGGAGTGGTCATCACCGCATGATGAACCTGAATCTTCACGGTTTTGTTTTTTATGACTGTAATTCCACCATTTGCTGCCCCCAGTGCTGACATCTGGCGGGGAGACAGGGTGGGCAGAAATCTGTCCGATTCACTGGAACTGAATTCTCCCGGTTTATCTCTGTTCAAAAAGTAGGTCAACAGGCCCCAATGGATCACTCCGAAGAGAATCAAATACCGGATGCGGATTGGACTAGAGAAACGTGCGGCGCGGAGAGCCATTTCCGGTTGATTATCTCAGTTGCAATGGCTTTTGCGGTTCCTTCTATTTATACGACATGAGGACAAAAAAGGCAAAATTGACAAATAAATCCATTATTTTGCAGTATTGAACGGCAACATTTTAAGGTATCCCATCTATGTTGCAAAATATATCTGTATATATCATTTTCTGTCAGGAATCATCAATCTTGGCCAATATCACAAAATGCACTTGCTCTATGGACCAAATTGGATGTGTCAATTCATAAATGCTCGCTGAGGCCAAAAGCAGTCTCAAAATTTTGGTGAAATCTACCAGGAAAAAGCATACTGCAGAAAGTATTAGAATAAGAAATGTTCATCAAAATACTTCCGTCATTTTCCATTTAAACAGTTCGAAAACCCAAATCCTTATACCTAAATCATTGTCAAAAGTATCAAAGATACATACGATTTTTAATGCAACTCTTAAGCATGAAGGTGTTAAGTGTTGTAAGAATAGTCCAGAACAAACTCTTCCATTATCCCATTCAGTTGTGCCATTCATATACCATTATCAAATGTATGATTGCGTTCATGATTTAAACAAGATTTCTTACTGTTGAGCATTAGTTCATTTTCAATATCCAAAGGATTTCACTCTCAACATATTGTATTTGCCTTATTGTCGTTCCATTGTATTTTACCCAATTATCCTGTGAATAAGGGGTATAAAAGCATGGCGTACAGCTCAGGACGAACGGACGAGATTACGCGCCGAAGGTAAACTGTAAATCTGTTGTCCCGATGGCACCACGTACGTCTGTAACAACACCAAATGTAATAACTTACACCAAATGTAATACCAACCACAAATGTAATAAAAAATCTACACCAAATGTAATACCAACCACAAATGTAATAAAAAATTTACACCAAATGTAATATCAACCGTAAATGTAATAAAAAATTTACACCAAATGTAATATCAACCACAAATGTAATAAAAAATTTACACCAAATGTAATAACTGACCGAACGAACAGTCAACCACAAATGTAATAAAAAAATTACACCAAATGTAATATCAACCACAAATGTAATAAAAAATTTACACCAAATGTAATAAGTTTCAATGAAGTATATGTCCATGCAGCAATATATCTTAACAAATATAACTAGCTTTGGAAACAAAAGAAGTCAATTTCAAGTGCGTTATTGCTGGTGGGTCGTCCCGGAAGATCACCATCTCAGATTTTGACGAAACTTCCCTCATGTGTGCCTTTATGTTAAAAAAGATTGCATAAAAGCATTCAGTTCAAAATTCCAGACGGTTTCTGAGAAAAATGAGGTTAAAGGCATAGGGATTAGGGGGTATAGCTCATGTTTTCACTCATGAATCTAAATAGTGTATTGAACCATTTTCAGATACCCACAGTTTTTGGAAAATTTTAGGTGCAAAACCATTATTTGCTACTATGATTGATTGATACCTGGGAAATCACAATATGAAATCATATTTTACATATCCCTTTTGGTTACTGAGATAAAGAGGTCCAAGAAATATCATTTTCGTTCACTTTCATTTTTCTTCAGTTTATAGATCACTTTTTCTTCTAAGCAATTCATATTGGATGAAATGTTCTACTTGATGTATATTGTCTATTCAAGGCGTATTCTAGAAAAGTCAAGGTGTCTTTTAAAAAAAGTTCAGATTTTGACAGTTTGCGGGCAAATGTTGGCCCAGATCAAATTTGTAGTAAGTGGGGCTAATTTAAGTGAATTGCAGTGAATTATACCGTCAGCTTATAATTAAATATGGTAATTAAACCTACATTAGCTACATCTATACCAAATTTTGTTTTGTGATCTCAATTTCTTCATGTAAGAAACTACTTTAACTAATTGATTATAGTGACTGTTTCAGGTCTATCGGTCAACTATAAGGCCTGTGCATAAATTTAGTAATACTTTTACACCAGTAGGGCTAAACCCACTCAGTACACAAGCAATTAACAAACTATGTTGTTGATTAATAAGTTGTTTTTGTGATGAAATGGTCTAAAATTAGGTTTTTGATCATTTTTGTTGATATTTCTTATATCTTTCAAGGCACTTGTTGTTCTTCCTAATTCCTAAAAGCTCTTCTAATCAGACAATATGAATTTAAAAAAAAATTTGCATCATGAAATATGCTTCTCCGTTAACATTGTAAAGGACTAACAAAAATTGTTCAAACACAACCCCAATATTGATTCATTTTGTCTGAATAACTAGTAGTTAAAACAAAATTGATTTCAAAATCTGATTTCCTGGGTGTTGATGTACTAAAATTATAGTGAATACCATCTTTGTAATATCAACATTACATACTCTACAACGTATGACTTTGAAGTGACCAATCAACTAAAAAGAGATATTTGTTAAAAACAAAGGAAAGTTTTCAGAGTAAAGAAAAAAGAACAGATGCCGTGAATGATACAAGATATTAACAAAAAATGAACAAAAACCATAGTGAATATTATCTTTGTAATATAAAAACATTACATACTTTGCAACAGATGACTTCAAAGTGACCAATCAACCAAGAAGAGACATAATTGTCAAAACACAAGGGAACAAATACCACAAAAGAGCTCTAAACATGTTAACAGCCTATATTAGTACATTTCACATATTATAATGTGATGGCAGTGGGCATTTCACTACGGAACAAGGGCAATATATAAAGGCACATTTTGATGTGGGCCTATATTAAGAAAGCAGGTTACCAAAATTTCGACTTATTTTCAAACACTTGAAACTTTTTACAAGTAAATAGTATAAATCAAGAAAGAAAATTAGGAAGTACAACAAGTGCCCTGAAAGATATAAAAAATATCAACAAAAATGAATAAAAACCTAAATTTAGACCATTTTATCACAAAAACAACTTATCTATCAAAAAAGTTAATCAACAACATAGTTTGTTAATTGCTTGTGTACTCAGTGAGTTTAACCCTACTGATGTGAAAGTATTACTAAATTTATACACAGGCCTTATATTTGATCTGGGCCAACATTTGCCCGCAAACTGTCAAGTATGAACTTTTTAAAAAAGACACCTTGACTTTTCTAGAATCCGTCATGAATAGATAATATAAATCACGTAAAACATTTCATCCAATATGAATTGCTTAGAAGAAAAAGTGATCTGAAAACTGAAGAAAAATGAAAGTGAACGAAAATAATATTTTTTGGACCTCTTTATCTCAGTAACCAAATAGTCCGGCACAGAAAGCTGGATTTTGGGGTGAACCTTTTTCTTTAGATATAGTTTTTTTTTCAATTGATTCTGGTAGCCAAGGGTACCCACTTTAAAAATCTCCCGGGTGCCGGGCTGGCACCCTTGGGCAATTTGAGATATTGACCAATCTTTGCCACCCCCCATGGTACATAAAATGGACAAATTGGGCTTTCTCCGGTTTTGGTTGATCCAGATATTGAAATTTAAGAGACCTACAGACCCATAAAGTTACATAAGCTCAATTTAGATAGCAAATAGATATATGTTTGTGTTTGAACATCCATAGGTACCTTTATTGCTGAGAACAGGGGTCAAGAAGTAGGTCATTTAGTTAGTATATACCAATTTTTGCGTGTATTTTGCTTATATTTGAGCATCATTAAATCACAATAAAAGTCCACCACTATTCTTATTCTAAATATGACTTATTCAGGTAGCAAATAAATTGACATTTGTAGTTGACCAACGTTAGGTGTCCGCTATGCTGAGAACAGAGGTCAAAAAGTAGGTCACTTAGCTAATATGTACGATTTCCACCTGCATTTTGAACAGCATTATATCGACTTATCTAAAAGTTTCATTATTCTTGTTCTAAATAATGACTTATCTAGGTAGCAAATAGATTAATTTTTGTACTTGGACAACTGTAGGTACCCGCACTGCTAAGAACATGGGTCAAGAATTAGGCCACTTAGCTGCATTTTGCTCCTTATTGAACAGCATTACATTGACTTATATATAATTTTCACTATTTTTGTTCTAAATATGACTTACTTTTTATGACTTATTGATAATTGAAGGTGGACAACGGTAGGTGCCCGCACTGCTTAACTAAAATGAACACTTGTTGCCCGAATTTTGCTCTTTTTGAACAGCATTACATTGACTACTTTTTACTATTCTAGTTTTAAATATGACTTATTTTGGAAGCAAATAAATTTATATTTGTAGTTGGACAACTCTAGGTACCCGCACTGCTTAGAACAGAGGTCAGAAAGAAGGTCACTATTAGCCATGTACAATTTTTGCCTGCATTTTGCTGTTTTTTGAACAGCATTAAATCGACTTTTATAAAACTTTCACTACTCTAGTTCTAGATATTACTCATTTGGTTAGCAAATAAATTGACGATTATAATTGGAAAACTTTAGGTACCTACACTGCTGGGAACAGGGGTCAGAAAAAGGTCACTCATGTAAAATGTTCGATTTTCACTTTTACTCTCATTTGAACAGCATTGCATCAACATATAAGAAACCATCTAGTTCTAGATGTGACTCATTTATGAAACAAATGAATTTATATGGTTAGTAGGACACCACTAGTTTCCAAAATATGTAAACCATAACAATACACATTCAGCATAGACACATCAGACATACTGTATACAGTACAGTGCCGACATTTAGTTCCTGTACTAACTGTGTGGGAGCACAGGCATAATACATAACCGCACGTCTGATTGCCACCCAGTTTCCTGGGCACGGATGCATGGATGACCTAACAACTCAACATAGCTTTGATTCTCAAGCTACATGGGTGTCATTGATGTGATTAGCTTATTTTTTATGACGTTAAAAATGATGTTATCCGTAGGTGTCTGTACAACCAGGCGCTAGGAGACGTCCGGTCGACTGGTGCAGGAATTAGATGTCTGTAATGTACATGTAGCTATCCCTGTCGCCCAATTTCACTTTCATGTAGCTGCATAGCTTTCCCTATAGGCCAAAATCAATCACATAAAAAGGAGTCCACACACTCTGAAGGTTACTTTTTATGAATCCTATTTGGGGCATGCTAGTTAGTAAGATGACCTCCATCAGGGGCGGATCCAGTCCTAATTTTGACTGGTTCCCAAACTGAAAATGGCCACCGAGCACCGTAGGTTCTTGGTATTAGCGGGCGGGGGTCTGGGGGCCTTGAGCGCCCCCGAAGCCTAAGTATTTTTGATGCTTTAAGATGCATTCTCAGCCATTCCTGGCACTTAGAATTTTAAAGGGGAACTTAGGGAAGAACAAATCATAGGTTTTTATGAAAGTTCATGAACATAGCTCAACATCTGTCATAAACAGGGAAGCCCTAGAGCTCCACACAAAGAGAAATATAAAATTGCAATAAGTGAATAGCACCTCCTCTGAGCCAAAGCCGCCGCCATTTTGAATCCGGGTCATCACCCCCTGCTGTAGTCAGTGTTATAAGCACAGAGCTAGGGGCAGGATGCACAGAGCTAGGGGCAGATTGCCACCCAATTGAAAAACATGGCCGCTGCCAGGGGCTGGGTAGGATGATGACAATATGCAAAAATATCCCCTCATGGGATCACTGAGAGAAAAAGAAGGGCAGCATCCAGTTCTTGAAGTGTATTACTTCCATATACGCTGATATGTATGTGAGCCTTTAGGGCCCCTTTAAATTTGATTGACTTACTTTTCATGAAACATTTTATTTCTGTATTTTCTTAGCCATATACTAAACCACTCATTGCTCACTACTGATCTTTGCAAGGGATTTTCTATAATAAAAGCCTAATTTATTGGTAAAATATTTCTTTATTTCTGAAACTGTAGTGATTGCTTACATATTACACTTCACATTCACTATCCCCACAGGGTGGGGATAGTAAATACCTCCAAAATCCTCCTTAAAATATCCCATTTACTTGTTTTTAATTAGCCCAATCGGCCATTCATACGGAAGCATGTTAGGACCACTAAATATATATATATATATACATTTTTCCTTAGAAATCCGAAAATCTTATAAAAAAATTCACTTCAAGATCCTCGTTCCCATTTTTTTAAATTTGAAAACAGCTACTTAAAATAGATAGCCAATTACTGTCTCGCTCGTGTATCCTTGTCAATTACACTTCACACGCGTATGTATGTATGTATGTATGTATGTATAAATATCTATCTATCTATCTATATATATATATATATATACTGTAAAGTTCGAAATATTAGCGTGCTTAAATTTAGCGAATTGATCCATTTTTCCATGTTAGCGAATCGTAATATTAACGTCTGAACCATCTCGAAAAGCGCCATCTGCCGACAAATATTCAAACTAGACCCTTAAGTGCATTAAAACTGCATTTTTATTCAGTCACTGGCCACATATGCATTTAAATATGATAACTCTCGCTTCAGTATATCATTTTCATTCTCGGAATTAGTAAATTACTGAGAAAAAACGATGTTGAATCCACTCGCTAATGTCGCCAATAATAGTTCCACGCTAATATTTCGAACTTTACAGTATATATATATATATATATATATATATATATATATATATATATATATATATATATATATATATATATATATATATATATATATATGTATATATATATATATATATATATATATATGTATATATATATATATATATATATATATATATATATATATATATGTATATATATATATATATATATATATATATATATATATATATATATATATATATAT
Organism: Maea johnstoni; assembly: GCA_963942565.1. Taxonomy (NCBI): domain Eukaryota; kingdom Metazoa; phylum Annelida; class Polychaeta; order Spionida; family Magelonidae; genus Maea; species Maea johnstoni. The sequence goes on from OZ012687.1 coordinate 24,016,688, forward strand.
TTATATATATATATATATATATATATATATATATATATATATATATATATATATATAAAATTATGCAGACAATTGATTATTGCAATATCGATCAATTCTAGTACGGGTAAAGAAGCATTGTACTTTGCCTGTGTCACAGTAGCATCTGGTACATGCCTTTTGCTCTATTTCTAAAGGTATTTCTTTTGGGAGAATAAAGAGATGCCTAACAGGATAGACATGATTTATGCTTTTGGAGGCAGCTGTTTCGGTGAGCATTATATTCATTGCATGGCCCAGCATTATATGTCGCAAACTATAGGTTTGAATTTAATCGTGGAGAGTGGCACACGGTGCTTACAGTTGATAGTATGCCTTGTTGAACCTTATGGTGCTGGTCACTTTTGCCATACAAAAAATAAAATGAAAAGCTGATCTGAAAATACTCAGCGCAAGCTATCCAATAAATATCAACACCACAGAGTTTTCAAAAGTCTTTCCGTTCTTGTGCTCCGGAGGAAAGTAGCCTCAGCATTGGAAGGGTTAATCTTTTCACTGTTCTTGATTAACATATATTCCTCCAGTATTGACGGCACGCATTAATGGTTATAGACAGTCTTTGTTAAAATCATAATCTATAATCCTACAATCATTTAATATCTGGGAGATTGAATGGGCCCCCTCGCAGAAAACCACTTTTATATTTACAATGCAAAATCTGCGTGCACATACAATGTAAACTTATTTTCGATAAAATCAAGAAAACTGACCCAATAGAGGTCAGGTGTCATATACACTTGTTTTATTTATTTAAGGTTATGGCAGGAAATATATAACATGCAGTAACAACTTTCTGTCGATTCTATCCTCTTACCAGGGGACACTGGTGTGAGAGAAACGTGTTAACCCCCCCCCCCCCCCCCCCACACACACATACATACGCTTACATGCATATATAAGTTATCAAGGTCAGTTTCCACTTTAAAGTGAAGATATGACTTCAGTTGTCTAGCTGTGGAATGAAGAGGTGACTTGAATGACATACTTGCAACACTCCAGCGATGGTTGTTTACTAGCGCTCCTAGCGGTGAGTACAATCATGCTGCCATGTTTGCCGGGAGTGATAGTCATCTCCATAGGGAGTTACTATCTCTCCCGGCCAATATCTGCCGTCCTTATCCCCATGGAGACTAATGATGTCTGACGGGACAGCGAGAACAATGCTGAGTTGACTGTCTTCCTCTTCCTAAATCCACCAGTTCCAGGTGGGTTTTAAGGAAATCTATCCCCTCTAAATGCCTGTCTAAGTGTTGGTGTGAACAGGCAGGGATCATCTCGTGGATTTGACTGGTGCCAAACATCCAGCTTTTGAAATGAGCGGTGACTTAGCACCGGAAGCACCGGTGTGGATCCACCAGTGTCCATTTCTTTCATTTGTAATTTGAAAATAGCTAGAGACATGGGCCGAAAGAGGGGTGCGTACTATACACAAAGCTAAGGTCCATACATCTTCTTAATGGCCTGAACAAGGGCTGCGTCTTATATACGGGTGCGTCTTATACGCGAGAAAATACGGTAATGCTGTTCAAAATGCAGGTGAAAATCGTACATTTTAGCTAAGTGACCTTACTTTTGACCCCTGTTCTCAGCATAGCGGGCACCTAACGTTGGTCAACTACAAATGTCAATTTATTTGCTACCTGAATAAGTCATATTTAGAATTAGAATAGTGGTGGACTCTTTTATTGTGATTTAATGATGCTCAAATATTAGCAAAATACACGCGAAAATTGGTATATACTAACTAAATGACCTACTTCTTGACCCCTGTTCTCAGCAATAAAGGTACCTATGGATGTTCAAATACAAACATACATCTATTTGCAATCTAAATTGAGCCTATGTAACTTTATGGGTCTGTAGGTCTCTTAGATTTCAATAATGTGGATCAACCAAAACCGGAGAAAGCCCAATTTGTCCATTTTATGTACCATGAGGGGTGGCAAAGATGGGTCAATATCTCAAATTACCCAAGGGTGCCAGCCCGGCAACCGGCAGATTCTTAAAGTGGGTACCCTTGGCTACCAGAATCAATTGAAAAAAAACTATATCTAAAAAAAAAAGGTTCAGCCCAAAATCCAGCTTTCTGTGCCGGACTAAAAAGGGATACTAGTATGTAAAATATGATTTCATATTCTGATTTCCCAGGTATCAATCAGTCATAGTAGCAAATAATGGTTTTGCACCTAAAATTTTACAAAAACTGTGGGTATCTGAAAATGGTTCGATACACTATTTAGATTCATGAGTGAAAACATGAGCTATACCCCCTGTGCCTTTAACCTCATTTTTCTCAGAAACCGTCTGGAATTTTGAACTGAATGCTTTTATGCAATCTTCTTTAACATAAAGGCACACATGAGGGAAGTTTCGTCAACATCTGAGATGGTGATCTGCTGGGACGACTCACCAGCAATAACGCATTTGAAATTGACTTCTTTTATTTACAAAGCTAGTTATATTTGTTAAGATATATTGCTGCATGGACATATACTTCATTGAAACTTATTACATTTGGTGTAATTTTTTTATTACATTTGTGGTTGATATTACATTTGGTGTAAATTTTTTATTACATTTGTGGTTGACTGTTCGTTCGGTCAGTTATTACATTTGGTGTAAATTTTTTATTACATTTGTGGTTGATATTACATTTGGTGTAATTTTTTTATTACATTTACGGTTGATATTACATTTGGTGTAAATTTTTTTATTACATTTGTGGTTGGTATTACATTTGGTGTAGATTTTTTATTACATTTGTGGTTGGTATTACATTTGGTGTGAATTATTACATTTGGTGTTGTTACAGACGACCACACGTCCGATTTTCATCCAGTTTCTTGGGCATGGATGCATGGATGACCTCACAATTGAACGTAGTTTTGACTCGCAAGCTACGTGGGTATTTGGTTTTCTTGGCTTATTCTTTGACATACTATCCATGGGTTTTCATTCAACCAAGCACTGGCAGACTAGTAAAGGAGACATACAGACAGGAACCTTAAAGGGGAACTAAAGGCTCACATACATATTAGCTTATGTGAAAGTAATACACTTCAAGAATAGGATGCTGTCCTCCTTTTTCTTTCAGTGACGCCATGAGAGTAGAATTTTGCGTATTGCCACCAGCCAGCCCAGCCCCTGGTAGCAGCCATGTTCTTCCACTGCTATCAGCTATGACTCAACGAGTGGCAGGCCACTTCCTGTCCCCTCCTCTCTGAGCAGTGCATCGTAGACTGTAATGCTCCACACACCAACTCTCTTCGAATGTTGCATAAGAAAACTTGTATGAGTATCTAACACGTAGATGGTAAAATCATGAGCAGCAATTGGCTGTACAAAAAGACAGGGTAGTAGAATTATTTTTCATATATTTCCTGTTGGTAAAGGACTTTTGTTAAAGATGAACAAATAGTGCTATTCTCCAACTAAGGATCACATCATTTTTGTACATAGTCAAAGTAGGAAAACGTGACCCTCCAAAATATTCTTAGATATAACTATGCCGAATTCGAAACAATTTTGAAAACATAGTAAATGCATGTCTCAACCTCGATTGTTGCAAATTCGATGTAGAAAAACGACTATAAACCTTTCCGGCTTGTGTGCAGAGTATGGAAATTTTGTGTTTTATGCATGGAATGTTCATGCATGAAATGAAAATTTCATGCATGAAATGAAAATTACATGCATGAAATGATATTCTCTTTGTGCCAAATCCCAAGCATATACATTAGCGACCATGTTTATGTAAAGTCCGATGTGAACTAGGTATACATAGCACTTGTGTGCAAAGCCTGTATGGTGACATACAGGCTTTGCACACAAGAGCTCAGGAACAGGTACCTTATGTAATAGATGTTTTCCTACTTTACCCAGTGACGGCATAGACAGACACAAGGATGACTACCTCCTATCATTTTCACCTTGCACTAACTCTACATCTGTATTTTTGTCGAGTAGTAATGAAAAGTAATGAAAATGTTAAGTGGCGGGTTGGAACCAACAGAGTTGTTATGACAAAAATCTATGTCGTAAAAAGTACTTAAGGCAGCCTTATAAGTAAATTTCTCGGGCTCAGTTTCCCTCTACTCTGCTTGTATTTGACCATGTAGATGATAGGGCGCATATATTCCCTGAAAAGTCTGATGAACAAAGCTTAACAAAAGTACCCTTACAGCAGAATGTGAGAGTTTGGGCGTAAAAGATTGAAAAGAAAACGTGGATAATGTTTCTTCTAACAGACCCTCTATCTAACATTATGGAACGGGTACCTTCAAATTTATAGAATTGGAGGGAAGATTCAATACGGTGGAACGTCATCACAGTCTTTTTTTTAAATCACCTTTTAAATTTTGTAACGATTTGTATTGGACTAATTTGTGAAAAATAATTATGAAATGCATTTTCCACGTTCAGTTACCATTACTTTCAAAAAAGGCAAATTTGGGAAAACTTTTTTATCCTTCCCCTCGAGATACCCTGTAACTACGCCAGATTTCAAGCAAATCCCTTAACATTTCATATCCAAAATGAAGAATTGAAGTGAGAATGCTTTTGGTAAATTCGATATATAGAAAAGGACCAAACACTTTTTGCGTTTGTGCATGCATTGAACCATTGTATTGGGTGGGACAACTGAATAGGACATCAACAGCCAGAGGATAGTCCGGCTACCAGTAACCGGTGGGTCACATTGTGAGAGGGGGCCTCTTGAGAGGGGGTCACTGAGCGCTATCACACCGGGCGTGTGACATAAAATCGTCTGCACCTGAGAGGATAACTATACTCGCGCTCAGCCAGCCGCACTTGCACGCTGAAAATGGCTGGCCGCCAGTTTAAATTCGTTTCTCTGATTATTGCTGCTTGTATCGTGTTGGTCATATATACGTTTGAACTTCCTACACATTGGAAGCTGATTGCCAGAACATCACTTCTGTCTGGATTTAGAGAAAAACTAGAAAAAATCCTTCTGCCATCATGTCCTAACTTGGAGGATCTCACAAAGGGTCGATGGCAGCCATGGCCAAAGTCACGAATTAATTCAAGTGACTTTCACGAGGTAGAACAGTTCTACCTCCGTCACCGACAGAAATCAAAACTTCCTGCAACACTTCAGAGAAGCGATAACAAATGTGGAAATCTACCCTATTGGAAGGGTGGATTCTGGGTTCAACGGGCCTTGTGTAACCCAAAGGGCTCGACACCCTGTTGCTACAAGAATGTCTGTCAGAACATAAGTAAGGAGAAATGTAGTTGCAAGGGATGCTACGATTTGCGTCATGAGGTGCACGCGGAAATAGCGGATTGGATACCGCAAAACCAACAATGCAAGGTACCGTGTTATTATCTATGGGCAAAAATAAGATGTGATTAATATAATTTTTCCAATGTGTTAAAAAAATAAATCTATGACAACTACGATACTACTGTTCCCATGTTGAGAATTAGTACTTGAACTAATTCTAAAGTAAATTGTTGATCAAATCACAAACCACAACTCTGCTTCAAATGCACTTTGCGTTTTTTCTTGATTCATAAATTATTTTCCAAAATATGATAAATATCATAGGCGTAGACCACACTTGCACGTACGGAGGCCTCCACGCGCAAATTGGTTAAGTTGATATTCAACATGTCAGGCTACATTAGGTAGTTTTCAATAGAATAACCAGTCTCCGTATAATAATAGAATCAATACTATTAAACAATAAATGATGATCGGTATACACTGTAAGAAGGATCAGTAAAGATTCCGCTAGTTTGGAGTTTCATTGATCTAGAAATGATTAAACTTTGTTTAATGTTGGTGAACACAGCGTTAATCAGTTGTTACTAGGTGCTCATCTTCCCAAATAATTCTTCATTGATAAATGATTACCCACTTGAAATGTGAAGATTCATCACCAGCAGAGAACCTACAATATTTCTCAGTGAACCTCAACTTTTTAATGTAAGGGTTACCCATTCCAGTGAACGTTATGAAAAATACCTTTTTGGGCAAATGTTTGATGGAGGTTCAGTTAAACATACTTCCAGACTCTATACACCCAAACAAGAAGTTTACTTTACTTAAGCATAGCATACATGTACACGAAATCAGTAATTTAAAATAAGATCAGAAAATGTAATATCATTTAAATAGGGCATCTTCTATATACTAACTTTATGGACTTATATTCTTTAAATGTCATATTTCCTGTCCTACATATCAACCATAGACCACATGTGTCCATTAAAGAAAAGGTAAAGGTATTCGGTTTATAGTCTTGTATCCACCGATGCGCTCACACGACCTTCCGTCCCTAGCGGGCCTGTACACACGGACACCATTTCAATCCCCAGAGCAGTTGGCAGCATATAGCACACACTCTCTAAGCACTGCCTTATTAATGCTAGGTACCCATTTGCAGCTGGGTAGACTGAAGCAATATGGAGTAAACTGTCTTGCCCAAGAACAGACCAAAGTGCCATTGCCGGGAATTGACCCAGCGACCTACTGATTACTAGTCCGACACTTAACCAACTAAACTACTTTGTCCCCGTTATCATTAGTCATAGTGATAACCTCAAACAAAGACCTGCAGTTAGCAGTGACCTAGATAACAGTTTTAAGTTACTGTAGTTGTGGCGGGCAGTTTGAGGTTGGATTATTAAGAGGGCTGTATTGGATGGTTTTAGAGGTTTCCTCCTACATATAGAACTTGCACTACGATGAGTTAGGACACTTAGTCACGTTTCAGTACTTCCTATGGGAGGATTGTATGTTGTAGAGATACAGCACAAAACTTAAAATCTTGCACAATTAAGGTGAATCCATATCCATATCATGTTTCTGTGTGTAAACATAAAAACAGGAGTCGTTGTAAAACCACCGACATCATTTTGTAATGAAGTAGATGATGAAGAAGATTAGGAAGGTAGAGAAGATGAAAACATGCAGGAAAAGAACTGTATAGTACTATTTAGACAAGAAACAATAAACATAGTAATAACTGGACTGCCGTGGCAGCTTTATTGTAGATGTATGTTGTGTGTACCTTATATTATATTTGATATTAGTATGTGTTAAAGGCCATGCATCACAATAATGAATATGACTCGCCCCTCCACCCCAAATTAATGTTAACCCCAATAAATAAACTAATAAACCTTAGTGAACTCAAGTGGCTTACAGCTAGAAGCCTATTGAAACTATATATTAGTATTTACATGTAGTGGTTCCGGGCACCATTGCCTTTGTTAGTCGTCTTTGATGTCTTTCCTTGTATGACTTTCTTTTGCTGCATTGCTCACATTTGATCAGCGAAGTACACTGGCGGGCCAAATGGTCCCAAATTGGGAAGTTGAGAGCATATATGGGCATATCTTTGTAAAGAATTTTCATATTCTCATCATTTTTGGCCATATTGATAGCAAATTGGAATACAAAAAAACTTAATAAACCCAATTGACCTTGATTGACCTTGGATGACCTTGAAATGCCATTAGAAAACATCTTTTTCTCAGCATGTCCTTCTTTCAATCACATTTTCTCCCCAAAATTGTGTGAAAATGAAAAATCTGCTCTCATACGATTTTGAGCAAGGCAGTATAGAATACATTTGTAAATAAAAATCAGTACAAAAAGTACAAAAATGATTTTTATTTGTAAAGGTCGAAATTAACATTCATTTTCTCTTCTACTGTCAGACATGTACGCCCTACCAAGATGGCAATCACATAACTAATTAGAGCATCTTGGATTTTCAAGGTCAAAGGTCATCGCAGATTTTGAAAATAGGACATAACTTTGCGACGAAAGCAAATATTGGGGTGATCTTTTTTTTTTAAGGATATATTCTCCTTGAGCCCAACCTGATAATGTGGTTTTGGTCTTCGTAGGGTAGCTGGTTTTTCCACAAGAAAAGCAAATATATATGTTCATATCATACTTCATAAAAAATGCCAAAAGTTGCTTTTTCGGAACAGATTTTCTTGAAAATATATACTAGAGTATAATGTCCAAGATAGTAAGGGGGAGTAATTTCCATTATTGTATTATTAGGGGGCAATAACTTATACACGTTGAAAATACAGAGTTAAAGGTCATTCCAAGGTCATTAGAGGTCGTATCAATGTCATTTAAAATTTTCACATGTTTTCTATCTCTGCAAGCTATTTGGTGGCCAAATTTCATAAAGATTTTGTCATGCACTCCAGAAATACAGGGCCACTTCTCAATTTGGGCCCATTTGGCCCCATAGTGGTATGTCCTTTTACAATCATCACTGAGTTTCCCTAGTCTCCACCCACACGTCAGCTCTCTAAGATTTTCAATCCTGCTTTAGCAGTAAGGAATCTGAAATTTATTTCTTAATGGTACTAATGAGATTATGGCGTTTGTGTGAAAAGAAATATTGAAATGAAATAGATCATGGGTTGACAAAGAATGGTTGGCCACGATATTCTCTCTCCGATAATACTAAAAAAAACACCTGGATATACACATTGTTATATAATTATGCTGACCAGTGAGAAGTGTGTTTTGGGATGAGGCTTTTAACTAGTTCTTTAAAGCACTCATCACCTAAACTAAATGGCCAGCAGTAGTCCACATGCCCTTATGTAGGTGTTAGGATTGATCTATATTTGATGTGCGACCGATCTGCCTAAATAAACAAACACCAGAAACCTGAATGGTGGCTACGCTAGGCTATATACATTTCAGTTAGTCCGTGCATGTGTCTTTGTGCACGGCCTTCCAACTTGTCAGATTAGACGGTCGCGTTTCGCAGTTAACGCTGATATTATAACTGCAGCATCATGATCCTTGGCCGTAACAATAACTACACCTTCCGCACGCCGGCCTGTATCTGGCGCACTGTTAACCCTCTACCATATTTTTCCTACGCGCTCTATTGCGCCCAGCGCTACTATCTTAAATAACTTTCCTCTCCTTTTATCACTCAGTATCACCTAGCCTCGGATTTTCTCTGCATCTGAGAGGAATAACAATAGTGACACTGCCTGCACTAGCCTGCCGCACCCCCCGGGGAGGGCACTCAGGTACAGAGGGGGGTCGCACCTGCGTTACGTATTTCGCGGAAGAAGGGGTCTTTTTTAAAGACCTTCGCATGTCCGGGATTTTGTAAAAGAAGGGTACTTTCTTGTACCCAGGTACGAAGTATGGGGGTCAAAATCCCCTCACAATCCACAAAATATACGCGGCTCTGACGCCGAGTGACTGCCGAAGTGACTGGGCTTCCGAGTTTGCTGCCGCCACTTGATGCCGCTAAACAAGCAGAGGATTATAAAATCTTAAGTTAAAATACGTGTTCCCGTTCATCCAATGTCAGTGTTTTGATAAAAGAACGGGTGTTTATTTATTGGAAAAAATCAGCGTTTTATTAAAATAAGAGTGCTTTTTTGGCCAGAAATCAGTGCTTTAGGGGTATTTTTTAATTTTAATAACGAACGTATGCACCCCCCTAAATACCCAAGTGCCCCCCCTTGGCCGCACCCGTGCGCTGTAAATGGTTGACCGCCAGTTCGAATTCGTTTCTCTGATAATTGCTGCTTGTTTCGTGTTGAGCATATACACATTTGTATTGCCTACACATTGGAAGATGATTGCCAAAACATCACTACTGTCTGGCTTTACAAAAAAAACTTTAAAAAATCCTTCCTCCATCATGTCCAAATTTGGAGAATCTTACTAAGGGTTGATGGTAACCCTGGTCAAAGTCACGGATTAATTCAAGTGACTTTCACGAGTTAGAACAGTTCTACCTCCGTCACCGACAGAGAGCAAAACTTCCTGCAACACTTCAGAGAAGCGATACCAAATGTGAAAATTTACCCTATTGGAAGGGTGGATTCTGGGTTCAACGGGCTTTGTGTAAGGGCGTGACACCCTGATGCTACAACCATTAGTGGGGGTTAACAACAACTCCTCGGAGGCGCTTAAAAGTTTTAATACAACAAAATTCTGAACAATACAAATTCCAATTATTTCAACATGTTATGGTTACAACTTAAGTAAGCTGTGTTTCTGTACAAAATTCCACTCCGTAAACCGTGAGCTTAAATCGATACAATGTATCATTTGTGTAAACTTACAAAGTAACAAAGCATACATATTCTTAAAGTCTACCAATACGACTGAGTGTTGTCTTACACTGCAGGGTCGGTCTGAGACCAGCCGCCCTCTACCATAACAAGTAACAAAGCGAACATGCTAATTATACACACACTCCAACCACATAAAACCTCTAACCTCCCTGTACTGCACGGAGGGTTGCCCGTGCATTAACCAGAAGCTCCACCCACCGGTCGCCTGCGCACCTGCAACAAATACTCCATGTGCTTACCTACCTTGCTACTCACCATTTCGGCCAACTGCGAGCCGGCTGGCCAATGCTCGATATGTACGACACGAGTGCAAACGCGAGGTGTAACTAAGGTAGATCAGTACTATAGTTATCTGCCTTTGTCCCTACGGAGTCGAACTTTCCCCGGGCCACTCTTATGACAAGCCTATTTACGCTGTCGTAGACCCAAGAGTTCGGTCACAACAATTAAAACCTCTCCACATGGGAGAGATTGATACATGCCGCCGCTCGCTCGTAGTGCCGTGTCTGGTCACAACTGCATAATGAATAATGAATATTTGCAATTCATAAATGAATTATGAAATTTCTTATTCATTTATGAATATTCAATATTAATTATGAATATTCAAAAATGTCTTTTTTGTCCACTTTTACATGCCATATTGGTCACCACATACCATCAAATTTAAATAATGAGTGCTCCCTTGGAAATTGTAAAGGGAGACAGATAACCAGTTTATTGGCAACGATCGCCATCTAGCGGGAGAAGGGCAAACTACGTGAAAACAGCAGAAAAAAAATTCTGCTGGAGAATTTTTTTTTTTTTTTTTCTGCTGTTTTTGGAAAGACGGTGGAGAATTTTTTTTTTCTGCCTTAACACTTGCACCATCGTAGTAAGATGCTTGATAGCCTCAATTTAAATGTCGATGCGATGGAAAATCTTGGAAAACATTGAGATATATAGCCATCTGTCATGCGCACGTCACATTTACCTAAGGCTTGATTGACCCAAATGTGATTTTCTCATACTTTAAATATACTTTTTGGATCCATTCACAAGTTTTTACAGCAAATTCACATTGAATGATTTAATTTCAATCATCTTCGCTTACAGGGTACGGATTGGCGACTGCGTTCCAGTTGGAAGCAATAGATGGTCCCGGTCCATTATGGTAAAAACAATAGATACATTTGAGTTCACTTGTATCTGTCTCACCTAGTTTAATCCTATTTATAATCTACGCATCAGAATCATTCAAGAGTATAATTCTTAAAAATTGAAAGAATTGTTTTTATTGTATATGTATATAGAACGTACTTGAAATGAACTATGTATCCAGGTTCTGCCAGCAGTCTCTGTTTGACAGGCCCCTGATCATGGATATCTAGATCACGCAAACCAAATAACACAGGACAAAAATCTAAAATCAAAAGCCCCTTTCAACTCATGAGCCCCCTCCCTAGATCTCCTTTTTATCAACAAAATATGAAACAATATATTCTAGGGATGCTCACATTTCTGAAATTTTCAAAATTATTATCCAAAAAAAATCACTTCAATCTGTCATCACTAGCTTGGGTTTCAATGTTGGAAAAATGAACAGCCGACATGTTCCTCAAAATCCTGTATTCAAGCAACCATGTTCAATTTTCATGATCCAAGCTTTGGTATTGTATTTCAATTTATGTACTCGCCATAATCCTCCCTTTCCTGATCTGGCGGCGTGTAGCACTTTTGAGACATTTTTATACAAACGTACAGCCTCAAAATTTCTCAACTGCAGACACGAGTTTTTTTTCCCTCTACAATAGAACTTTCGAAGAGTTAAGCCATTTTCATCACACTACTTACACACTTTCCCAGCAAATACAATTAGCAAAAGTAGTGAGCCATGGTAAAAATCTGAGTTTAGATTTTCTCACACAGGCTTTTCCAGTTTTATTGGGCAACTGGCAAAACATTTTGCCTCAACTGATCAACATGGGCAATTAATTCATGGCTGCTTGCCCCCTTCTCAGGCATAGTTGTTTGGATGGCTGCTATCAGTTTAGCCTGAGTAACGCTATCATTTCGATTTTAAACTAGCAGCTAGTTTTTGAATAAGGGATTCGAAAGATATTATATCCTTTTCAGGAGACTTAGATGACACATTATTTAGGTCAATTGATATTGCAATTGATGTAGCCATCATTACGTAACACACTTTCATCTGTACTAAGTATGTTGTGTTTAATATTTCTGTGGCTACATGTTTGTTAGCGATGAAGTTTGACTTCTGACCTCATAACTACTTAGTTGCTTTAGCCTGTGCTAAATCGCTATTCAATATTTCAAGCTTTTTTTACATCTTCATATCTTGGTTAACAGCTTTCATTTTCTTTCTCCAAACTGCCTATTTTCTTTTCAGCTTGGTCATATTCTGCTGCAGTTTGTAAAATCTATAAATCTATATAAGCATAGTCTGATGAGTTTCTCTTCAAAATTCTGGATTTTTGTACCATTGTTTTGTTTTTTGTTTGGTCTTCGTCTCTTCCTTGATGTCACCTGGCAAGTCTTTTGTACCACCATGATCCAGTGTTTTGATAAAAGGACTGTCCATACGTTCTCTAAAAGCTGATTTATTCATTTTGTGCTATATTCTGACACTATCTTCTGTGATTTGCATCGCAAGGTGGATGAGGAAGTAGAGGATTGGATACCGCACAACCAACAGTGCAAGGGACCATGGAATTACTAAAGAATAAAAAGAAAATGTGTTGATTATAATTTTTCCAAAATGCTAATGAATTTGTTTCAAGTTTGCTAGTCCTTTTCCCATATTGAGAACTATTGTTGTACTTTCTGAGGAGTGTACATATAGTTACCTAAGTACACTTCTCTTGTACATGTACAGTACCGACACTTAATTACTGCACTAAATTCGTGGGTAGCCCGAGCATAATACACAATTGCCACCCAGCTTCCTGGACATGGATGCGTGGAATGAATGAATAAAATGATTGCTAAAGGCACATCGGCACACAAAGGTCATTTAGTGCCACAACATTTGTGTAAAACAATGGTCTGGATGCGTGGATGACCTTTAAACTGGACGTAGCTTTGATTTGGAAGCTACGTTGGTCCTTGATGTGATTGGCTTATTTTTTGACATGTTATCCATGGGTTTTGTACACCGGGAAACGTACAGTCGCCTTGGTGCAGAGATTTAATGTCTGTACTGTAGTTACCTAAGTGCACTTCTCTGCATTAATGACGTAGTCAAAACATTTGAAAGTGAAATGGTTTATGGTATGTCTCAAGGTATAGTCACTCGTAAACTTCAAAGGCCTCACTGTTGCATAAATTGATCGTCGAATAGAAAGGTTTGGGTGTTGTCATTTTCTCATTATTTTGAGTAAATCAGTTGCATTAGTCTTGCACTATCCAGAGGTTGTATGATAACGTTTTCAGGCAGGGTGCGCGTGTATATGCTCAGAACATTTATGTATCATATCAACATGAACAATCTGACATCTTCGACATACAGTCATATTCGACGGATGGTGTATTACACTATTCAAGCCTCCTACTGAAGCCCCTATACAGGAAACCACAATATCAGAACATGACGAGACAGGGGATGTCAGTTTTATCTGGTCACTAGCATAAGAATAGGATTAGGCTCATATCGCTAGAGCTTTCTGTAGCAAATCCCATGGCCATATCTCTGATCGTATTCTATATTTGAGCTCTGACGCAACAGATGTTTATATAGGTTATTTCATAGTCGAGTTCTGATGTTGGTGTGTGTAACAAGAAAGCATGTACAATATTGCTTTTGCAGGGGCAGGTCAAGCTGGTGTTTGTGGTTGAGATTGTGGTTCTTAGTTCAATAAATTCATATAAACATGTCTATTTTGAAATCTTCTAGTGAATTCATTCACTACACATGCATTTATCCATATCTCAATACTATTTACAGACCACACACAAACTAATTGTAACACTTTTATTACAGAATCCTTTTTTCAACGTGCAAAGTATGTAGTTGCAAACAATGAAGTATACCTCATGCTGATATCCGGAATTTAAGTTACCGTTAGGTATTCGTAATTGAATTGAATTCAGAGTATCCTTAAGTTCCTGATAGTGGGAAACGTGCTTAACCTTACTTACAGCCTACATTAATCTTGTTTTGCAGGTTCATATGTATAACAGAGAGGAGGCGTGTCGTTTACTTAACGGATCAACTGTATTAATCGCCGGATCATCCCTACAGCGCCACGTGTACGTCGCCCTCGTACTCATCCTACATGGGAATAAGACATATTATTATCCCCCTAAGGTCAATGGTAAAACAGGTAAGAGTATATAAATATATATATATATATATATATATATATATATATATATATATATATATATATATATATATATATATATATATATATATATATATATGTATATATATATTTATATACTGTAGAACACAAAATTCACGCGTGTCCCAAGTATAGCGAATTTGGGAGTTTTGCGTCATAGCGTATCTTTATATTAGCGTCTCTTTACCGTAGCCGCCGCTGACTGCGCCATCTGTCGCAAAAAAGACGAACTAATTTGAGCAGAGAATGCTTCCAGTTTGATTGATCATTCTCTCAAAAGGGGGCACCCGTATTTATAAACATAGGGTTAAACAAAGGAAATGGGGCTATGAACCCTATCCATGGTGGCACAACAAAGGGGCCATATCAGGTTGTATTAAGTGTAATCTTTGAAAAATAAACAATCAAAACAGATCACAATGATTTTCTTTGCTCTTTTAATATGTCTTTTGCTTCCTTAGGCCAGAAAAACACAAAAAAAGAATGCTTCAAGAGGGGCTTTGTATGCTTCATGTTTGTGTTAGTGGCGCCATTTAGCGGTCACCACGAGGACGAAAATGACGTCTCCTGAATGTGTGTCAAATGCCTGTGCTAAAGGCATGCTAAAGGTGCCATTTGTTGTTGTTTTTTTGTTTTTAGATGGAATGTTTATTAATTCACTGGAATCATGAGCTAGTCCACAAGCCCAGAAACCGATTTTGAAAAAGGGTTTCAGCAGGGCTACGTATCTTCTATTAGATTTACTAGTGGCGCTATCTAGCGGCCACCACTAAAACGAAAATAGCGGCTGCACAAGAAATCTCCAATTCTTGCTTCAAAGGGGGCCGTCTCATTGACGTCAGTGCCACCAGTGGCTAAAAAGAAAGACAAAAGTACAGCGTTTTTATATATAGCGAAGCGGCACCAGACGCTATGTACGCTATATATAAACACACACGGAAATTTCGTGTTCTATGTATATATATACATGTGTGTGTGTATATATATATATATATATATATATATATATATATATATATATATATATATATATATATATATATATATATATATATATATATATATATGTGTGTGTGTGTGTTTCCCTTCCTATACATATAATTCCTATACGCATAATACCGATTTTGCCTAATACAGAGAGAAATTCAGGGTCCACATCAGTCTGGATTAAGCAGAGTTGCCTGTATCAACATACTCACACACACACACACATATGTATATATATATATATATATATATATATATATATATATATATATATATATATATATATATATATATATATATATATACTGTACAACACGAAATTTCCGCGTGTGTTTATATATAGCGTACTTAGCGTCTGGTGCCGCTTCGCTATATATAAAAACGCTGTACTTTTGTCTTTCTTTTTAGCCACTGGTGGCGCTGACGTCAATGAGAAGGCCCCCTTTGAAGCAAGAATTGGAGGTTTCTTGTGCAGCCGCTATTTTCGTTTTAGTGGTGGCCGCTAGATAGCGCCACTAGTAGATCTAATAGAAAATACGTAGCCCTGCTGAAACCCTTTTTCAAAATCGGTTTCTGGGCTTGTGGACTAGCTCATGATTCCATTGAATTAATAAACATTCCTTCTAAAAACAAAAAAACAACAACAAATGGCACCTTTAGCATGCCTTTAGCACAGGCATTTGACACACATTCAGGAGACGCCATTTTCGTTTTCGTGGTGACCGCTAGATGTCGCCACTAGTACAAACATGAAGCATACGTAGCCCCTCTTGAACCATTCTTTTTTTGTGTTTTTCTGGCCTTAGGAAGCGAAAGACATGTTAAAAGAGCAAAGAAAATCATTGTGATCTGTTTTGATTGTTTATTTTCTGAAGATTACACTTAATACAACCTGATATGGCCCCTTTGTTGTGCCACCATGGATAGGGTTCATAGCCCCATTTCCTTTGTTTAACCCTTTGTTTATAAATATGGGCGCCCCCTTTTAAGGGAAATGCTCAATCAAACTGGAAGCATTCTCTGCTCAAATTAGTTCGTCTTTTTTGCGACAGATGGCGCTATCAGCGGCTGCGGCTACGGTAAAGAGACGCTAATATAAAGATACGCTATGACGCAAAACTCCCAAATTCGCTATACTTGGGACACGCGTGAATTTCGTGTTCTACAGTATATATATATATATATATATATATATATATATATATATATATATTTATATATATATATATATATATATATATATATATATATATATATATATATATATATATATATATATATATATAATGATAATAATTGGAATCTATATAGTGCCATTTCCATTCATGAAATGTTCAAAAGCGCTGCACATAGTTTGAGTCATAGTCAACAACGCCTCAATGGGTGAGCCTGAAAAGGTGTGCTATGAGACACTTCTTGAAGGCTTGACACGATGTAGAATCCTTCAGGTGTTGTGGAAGCGTATTCCATAATCTTGGTGCACTAATGGAGAAAGGGCAATCTCCAAATTTGAGTCTAGTCCGAGGCTCGTCCAGAAGGCCCTTTGCTTCCGATCGTAGATGGGGTCTGGGTTTATAAGGCACGAGCAGCTCCTTAATGTTCTTAGGTGCACGTCCGTTTAGCGCCTTGTATACCAGCAGTAGGAGCTTAAATTGGATGCGGAATTTGATTGGTAGCCAGTAAAGCTTGATGAGAACAGGTGTGATATCTTCATACTTCCTGGTTCTCAATACTATCCTTGCAGCACTGTTTTGTAGTCGATGCAGCTTTGCAATCAAATCCTGTTGTATCCCAATTAGGAGAGCATTGCAGTAATCCAAGCCAGACATCACCAGTGACTGCATCACTGTGTTTGTGGTATCTTCTGTTCACACACGTCTTGCTTTTCCAATATTTCTCAGGTGAAAGCTAGATTTTTTGGCAACACTTTTGACATGGGGTGCCATGATCAGTTGAGAGTCAAACATAGCTCCCAGATTCCGCACAGGCTCAGATGCAATGGACACATCAGTCCCCGCTTCAGAGAGTGACTCAGTGCTCAGTTCAGCTAGGTGTTTCTTAGAGCCGAATAGAATGATTTCAGTCTTGTCAATGTTGAGTTTCAGCTTGTTCTGAGACATCCAGACACTAATATCACACAAACATTTCTCAAGATTTATGATTTCACGTTTGACATATGCGTTATCACTTGTCTTTTTGAATGATAAGCAGAGCTGGGTGTCATCAGCATAGCCATGATTGTTCAGACCGCAGGATCGGATTAGCTGTGCCAGAGGTATGATGTATATTAGGAACAATAGTGCGCCCAACACAGATCCCTGTGGTACAGACCACAGGATTTCCTGATTTTCGGAGAAGTCATCATTGATTTTGATCCTCTGTTTCCTGCCTAGCAGATACGATTTGAACCACTATAGAGCAGATCCTTTAACTCCACAAGCCCTGCGGGGAGTCTGCTGGCAGTTAAATTGCACTCAGAGAATTGAGTTATATCCAAAGGAAAATATGAAATATTAATATCACTGATTCTTCAATGGCAGGACAATCTTAGAAAAACTGTGCGAAACCAATTATCTTTAATCATTGGTAAATGCAGGTGGTTAATGTGGGTTAACAATCAAACATGATGTTCTGGATATGTCAAAGCTTTCACAGTAGTCACAAAAAGGCCCTACCATCCAGGTACATGTAATATCTGCCTAATTAAGGCATACTTTGGGCTAACTTCAAATGGTGCAAATGCAAAAATAAAAACAAAACAACAACTATTGATTTATAAATTTGTATTTAACTGGAAAGTACCCGCCCTGCAGATAGTAACCATGAAATTTTTCAAATTGACAAAAACGATCAATGCACCTAGATATCTGATTGCAACATCACTCATGATTATTTATAGTTCTATCTTGGGCGTCTTCGCAGGCTTGAGTTTAGATCCCAGTCAGATTTGAGCGTTACCGGCATGCTTTGCGGTATTAGATCGCCGCGGGAAGCTCAAAGCTCATATAAAGCTACACTTAGTTTCATAATGGCATATAAAAGACAATGTTGACAAACAAACAAATTTTATTTATATGGTTGGCAATATTATTCATTTTGAAATGAAGTCTTATTAATCCAATTTTTGAAAAACAAGTCACATAGTTTTCGCATCTGCGGCACACCGGCTTGGTCCACCGCGACTGCTACAACGTGCATTGTCGAGCACGTTTGTGGTGAAAGCTCTCAATAAAAACGAAAGGAATATTTTCTAAATTTCTGTGAACAATATATGCGTATATATCGCTGCCAACGAGAATAATTGAGTTTGTGAACGATAGCCATTTAATCGCGAAATTCATCTGAAAGGACTAGGTTAAACTACATAGAGGACATGACGAGCACCCATATTGACAGTGACGTCACTAGACTGCAAAGCAAGCCGGGAACGCTCAGATCTGACTAGGATCTAAACTCGTTCGTAATTTCATAACGCTACGAGTATTCTCGAGGGTAGGGTAGTGAAGGTACCGCATTCCACACGAACTACGATCTTGCAGTTGGTAGACCCTGCTTACGCTGCCGTGCAGGAACACAGTAAAACTTAAATTTGGAATTTTCATTTTTGGTCAGTTTTTTCTGCAAAGTTGCTGCTAGGGCGCATGTGAGTAGTTGTGGATGATAGGGAAACCAATCCGCGGCTTGGTTTCAAGTCTAAGGCATCAATCCCTCATGCCCCAGCAGGGACTCAGACAGAGTCAAGAGATAGCTGGCAGTCATTGGCAACGCCGTGGACCACACGGCAGGACACTGTCAGGGTCAGTGGAGGGTATCGGGGCGAACCACCGACACACCCTTTACAAATATTAGCATTCCCCCTAGCTCGCGCTCCCAATCTGAGGACAAATCGAGAGGGAGCCCGGGAAAGCGCAACGATCATCGCTTGTGCTTGCCCGACTATTGTCAATGGTGCTAGGTAGATTGGAGTACAGTAATGTGCTTAGAGTAGTTGACCAAATTTTACTTTTGCAAGTTATTTGATTGAATAAAACTGTTCAACTTTAACTTCATCGAAATTGTAAATAGTTTAGAATATTTCTATTGAAAGAAATATTCATAATTTTGTCACATTAACGAATAAGGTACCTTTTGCACCTCTGTGGGTGTATTTGCATCCTGTTTTATCGCCGCTCATGGCTATTAATAGAGCACAGTTCCGCATTTGTCATTCGTCGACCGTGATTGGGTCACATTTTCGAAAATTATTTACTTTGCCTATGCCATGATATAAAAACACATTTGAAGTTAGTTAGTGGTATACTATTTTTATCTATCTATTAAAGTGTTGATAACTGTTGTAATGTAATACTTTTGTTGGGAAATGTTAAGAGCTGGTTCTTCATCTCATTTCAAGCATAACTAAAATGACTGGAGAAGAGTCGGCAGGAACCACTGACTTCTCCAGAAAATGTGTTTTTAATATAGAGGGTAACAACAGACGGCAGAGAATGTCAGGTGGCGACCTCCGGCTATCTGAAACTTAACTAAAGTGTCCAGGTACATGTAATATCTGCCTAATAAAGGCATACTTTGGGCTAATTTCAAATGGTGAAAATGCAAAAATAAAAAATAAAAAACTATCGATTTATAAATTTCTATTTAACTGGAAAGTACCCGCCCTGTTATTCTCAACAAACTCTGGTCGTTCAGTAAAATTTACATATTTGTTTGTAATTTCATAACCTACGAGTATTCTCGAGGGTAGGGTAGTGAAGGTACCGCATTCTACACAAACTACAATCTTGCAGTTGGTAGACCCCGCCTGTGCTGCCGCTCAGGAACACGTTGTGAACAGAATTTTGAATTTTCATTTTTTTTGTCAGTTTTTTCTGCCAAATTGTGGCTAGGGCGTATTTCGGCAGTTGTAACAGGTGGAGGAATTAGAGAAATACTTTTTTTTTTCGTTTGGCAATTCTTTAAATAAAACTCCGAGTATTCTCGAGGGTAGGGTAGTGAAGGTATCGCATTCTACACGAACTGCGATCTTGCAGTTGGTAGACCCTGTCTGTGCTGCCGTTAAGGACACGTTGAGACCAGAATTTGGAATTTTCATTTTTTGTCAGTTTTTTCTGCCAAATTGCGGCTAGGGCGTATTTCGACAGTTGTAACAGGTGGAGGAATTAGAGAAATCCTTTTTTTTTTCGTTTGGCAATTCTTTTAATGAAACCAGCAGGGACTCAAATTCAGACAGGGTCAAGAGATAGCTGGCAGTCATTGGCAATGCCGTGGACCACACGGCAGGACATCATTTTGTCACATTACCGAATTAGGTTCCTTTTACACCTCTGTGGGTGTATTTGCATCTTGTTTTATCGACGCTCTTGGCTATTAATAGAGCACAGTTCCGCATTTGTCATTTGTCGACCGTGATTGGGTCACATTTTCGAAAATTATTTACTTTCGTATGCCACGATATAAAAACACATTTGAATTTAGTTAGTGGTATACTATTTTTATCTATCTATTAAAGTGTTGATAACTCTTGTAATGTAATACTTTTGTTGGGAAATGTTAAGAGCTGGTTCTTCATCTCATTTCAAGCATAACTAAAATGACTGGAGAAGAGTCAGCAGGAACCACTGACTTCTCCAGAAAATGTGTTTTTAATATAGAGGGTAAAGAACTGACTCCATCTTAGATAAAAAGATGGAGTGATCACTTGTATCGAAAGCAGCGCTAAGATAGAGTAACACAAGGATCGCAGCCACACCCTGATCGAGAGTGCGAAGGATGTTGTTCTGTAACCGCACAAGTGCAGTCTCAGTGCTATGACATGCTCTGTATGCCGACTGCATGGGTTCATGTAGCTGATTGATAGTCATGTGATTGGTAAGCCTTGCTGCAACTACCCTTTCTAATACTTTTGACAAGAATGATAAGTTGCTTACAGGACGATAGTTCCTCAAGCACCTCAAGGTCGAGATCATCCTTCTTCAGTAACGGAGTGACTAACGCCTGTTTCATGGAGTCAGACACTTTGCATCGACAAATTCACTAAAATCGTAACCATTAAAATAAACTTATCTACCGAGTCTTTCACCATCCAAGTGGGAGCAGGATCTAGAGAGCAGCTGTTAGTCGGTGATTTTACTGTGATTTTGCGAACTTCGCTTTCAGTCATGGCTGAGAAAACATGCAGTGAACGTGTTAATGCCGGGATAGGTATTTTCAACTGGTGTCTGGAGAGATCTGGCAGCTCATCGCCCTATCTTACATACTTTGTCAGTAAAGAACACAGCGAAGCGGTTTTCCAGTTCTTCTGTTGATGCATGCTCAGGGAGTTTCATCTCACTTCTTTGATGTAATATGTCATTGACAATGTTACTGAGTTTTTCTGAATCGGGGGAGGACTCAGCCATCAGATTGTTGTAGTAGTCCTTCTTAGCTTGTAGTAACATGTTGTTAAATTTGGTCCTCGCGGTTTTGAACAGGTCATAGTGGACAGCGAGGTTGCTGTCTCTCCACTTCCTCAACTATATATATATATATATATATATATATATATATATATATATATATATATATATATATATATATATATATATATATATATATATATGTATATATATATATATATATATATATATATATATATATATATATGTATATGTGTGTGTTTGTGTATTCATCTGAGATATTATCCCTGAAACTTACATTGCAGGTGTAATTGTGTAATTGCTAATCATAGCAAATTTAGGTTGATCAGATGAATCAGAAATTAATCTGTTTTGCATCATATTGGTTTTAGTTGTAAAGCTAAGTGATTTCAAGAGGAATACTCTTTTGAGATTTCTGGATAAAAAATTATTGTTAAGGCATCATATTTATTTGACTTACATAACACTCATATTTGTCTAAATTATTTTCAGTAGGTAGTTTGAAAGAATGTATAAGTTTAGAATATTGTTTAGGCGCTATTTTACAATGTTTACATTACATATGTATTTACATCGCTTTTTTGCTTTTCCAGATAAATTAGGACCATGTCAGCACGGTGACTACCTTCACCTGGGATACAAATGCAAGGAAAACCTAGATCTAATGCCACGTGTTTGTAATAATAGAGTCAAAATTAGCTTTGCAAAATTTTCTGGACCCGAACACGGGCCCGCCCTCAAAAGAGCTGTGTTGAATATGAAAAAAATGCCAAGATCCCTAATAGCTGTTGGAGGGCTAGGACTTCTTGGCGGAGACATGCACTCGAAGGTGCTCTATGAGCAATACTTCAAGCCCTCATTGCCCTATCTTTCTCAGGGTAATTCTTCGGCACCACAGATGTTCTTTATTGGGACGGACCCCCCAGGAAGGCTGAAACCATTAGAGGCTGTCACCAACAGACAGACATATCCGCAAACAATTGAATTCAATAACAAAATGTGCGTTTATATGAAAAAGCATAGAATTCCATGTATCAATCCAAATACCTTCTTAACAGATGTTTTTGCTTTTGATGGCGTACATAGAGCTAAGGGGGCTAATTTCTTGAAAGCACACATTTTACTTAATTTCATTGCTGACCATCTGACGAAAGTATCAAATTGGTGATAATGGAAAACTACACAGTCGACTTTTAGGGGTACATCCCTAACTTGCTCATTGAGCGATAAGTGATAGCATAAATTGTGTACGTTAAAAAATTGTAGGTATATCATCATAAAGAGGGGGGGGGTGTATACAATGGAACCTGTCAGTTTTTCATGTCCCGGCACACTCCCATTGGAATTCAATTGGAGGCTACCTGGATACATTGAACACCTGTCTATCTTGAACATTGAACACCAAATGTGTTCCCGCAGGCCACATTTAACCTGTCTACTTTGAACATTCTTCACTGATTTGAAACTTTTCACTGAAAATAAGGTCAAATGAGATATATATGATTAATTGTTTTGTTCAGTGAGATTTTTTGAAATGCTGAACATGTGAAGTTTTTAACTATATGAGGAAAGTGAGGTAAAGACAGAAGATTTTGGAACAAAATGATCATGTTTTGCTAATTACCCTTGATTTCGTTTACATTTCATCCAACCTCCAAATATTCAGAACCTGGATACATTGAACACCTGCAAACATTGAACAATTTTTCATTTTATATGAGTGTTCGATGTAGACAGGTTCCACTGTAAAGATGTATATACAAATATATATATACATGTATATATATATATATATATATATATATATATATATATATATATATATATATATATATATATATATATATATATATATATATATATATATGTATATATACATATATACATCTAAATTTCCGATAATTTACACAATATTTATTGATAGTCACCATGGGGGGCCTCGGCCCTCAAATGGGTTGTGTTCTATGACTGAAGTGACCTGTTTATTAGTACTTAGCGTGGGGGGTCTCGCACCTAAAATGGGTTGTGTTCCATAAGTGAAGTGACCTGTTTATTAATACTCACCGTAGGGGGTCTCGCCCCGGAAATGGGTTGCGTTCTATAAGTGAAGTGGCCTGTTTATCATTGACCAGAAACTTGATGGCCAGGTGGATCAACCAGGGGTTGTGATTATAACTCTAAAAGAAACGAAGCAGGAAATAATCAATCCTTATGCTGCTGGTGGCTAATTTGGCTAATAGAAAATGATGCAAAAACCTGAAAAATGACTGAAACCCTGGCACATGGATACTCATTTGAGAGTACTTGACAAGAGCTATCCAATGAATACCAACATGACAGGGTTTGGATGGTTTTCCAAATTTGTTGTGTTTTTGTGCTTTGGGCGAAAGTAGCCTTAGCAATGGAAGGGTTAAAACAGCTTTCAAGTACAGGTGTGCCTTGAGCATGGTACTTCACGCAAATCCCCTATCACGGCATCACCACTCCAATGGTGCTGCTGTGGGGGTTCGAAATTCACAAGAGTCACGACAGATGCTATAGGTATAGTTTATTCTTGTCTAGTATCCAATGTCACATACATATCTATAGGTTTGGTGCTGTCATGCACTTTATTCCTAATAGACACCTTCATATCTAAGGTTCTGGTGCTGTCATGCACTGTATACCTTATAAAGACCGTTTCATATCTAAGTCTGGTGCTGTCATGCACCGTTTCATATCTGTCTGGTGCTGTCATGCACGTTATACCTAGTATGCACCGTGAAAACTGCAATAACAAACAAACATTCTATAGTTATACAGTCTAATTCTATCAGATATCAACAAACAAGGTAAATTCCATAATTCCAGCATTAAAAGTCATTTTAGATCACATACCTCTTTGCTGCTTTCTACTCCCGTCCACATCTTATGCCTGCCACACCCTATCTGCCGTAACTAGCGTGGGTTCGGATCAAGCATGTTTATCTTAAGTCATAAAACTGAGGGTATCACGCAGCGGGCAGGCTGTGGACACCATTAACACTTGGCATACCAAAAGGACCAAAACAAAATGAATACTTAGCATTCATTACATCCCAAAATCACAAATTCGGTTAATTTGCATCTCAGATTAATTTCTTATTCTACAGCATTTAAGTCTATATATCATTTTGTTATATTTCCAACTTAGGCGCACTTAAAAAAGTCAAAAAGCAAATGGCTAAAAACTCTCTAAGATTAGCCTGTTAAATGCATCAGACTTCAAGTCAGTGATGGTGGACAGTATAACAGGCAGGAAGGCCTTCATACATTACTATCTGAAATACATATGGGACATTTCACAGACATTGCATTATATTCACAGATTCATATATATCCCTTTGATGAAAGCTCATGTTACAGGTGACGCTACCTTCCGCCAAGGGGTATTTATCGACTATCTTTATTAAATACCTTTCAAAAATAATATTCAGTGTCATTGAAACAAGTAATTATTAAAAATGTGATCATTTACAATGTGTGTGATGCATAGCCAACTTCAATTTGTACCTACACATATCTCTGTACAAGTAGCTAGGGGGTCAAAAAGGGGGGCTAAGAAACATTTCTGTGGCTCATTCAGTAAAAAGTACCTCATGGCAGCAACAACCATGCTTTCTGTCTAAGTATTCTCTAGAAAATATCAAAACTTCTAAATATTCTTTACTTAAATTAACGTTTTTAGCCATTTTAAAAATATTTTTTTAGATTTGTGGCACTTATTCTTTGCCAAGAAAGGGTACTGCTGCCTTATATCCTGTCATATATTCTTATTGACGTTAATTTGATTGATTAAAGACCTTAACATCATAATTTCAAATTACATTGCCACTCTAAACTCAGGTTCTATAGGCCATATATGATGGGAAGGTGAGCCAAAGTGTAGGTGGCCCCACCTGCCACCAGGGGGCACTGGTGCGACGCCTCCATATCTGAAAATGTTCAGCCTAGTTATTTGACGCTTTTAATGCAAAGTGCACGTTTTTTTCACAAATCCGTCTGACTATAGATGTGGTGTCAATAAAAACAGTAGAATATTAAGACTTGGCTAATATGATGAAGCATGGCTTCGACGCCGAGCGAAGCTCTGAACATTGCCAGCACTGAAACGTAGTGAATTTTTGCAGTTCTATCCCGTCCCTACCTCGCATGAACTGGTGAATAGGTGGAGAGCAGAGTAGTCAGTAGAGTAGATATTGTCGTTTCAGGATCAATATACAAACTGTATTGTCGACTGTATAGAGTACTATGTGGGAGCAGACGAAAGTCCATTCATCCACTCCCGGGAGTAATTTAAAGTATATACATGTTCATGTTTGAACCGACAAAAAACATGGCCTGGGAATGAGCATACCATAATGTGTCCCATCTGAATCTAGATGGGGCGCATTGTACGTCATTGACAAGAATGACTGTATTGTTGTCGGGCGATGATCTCTGTTGATGGCAACTGTTTGCTGTTGCTAAGTATGGAAAGCCGTGACGTCCTAACAATGCCGAGTCATGAAAGACCATTGTTGGGCGTCATTTTGACAGTTTGCTGTCAGTTTTCACGGAGGTAAGTCCTCTCTACATGTTCATGTTTGAACCGACAAAAGACATGGCCTGGGAATGAGCATACCAAAGCTCAGTGTTTACCCAGCGCAGGAGTCGGACGTCACTTCCTGTAATTTTCAGTAGTACCGTGGTGGCGCCACTAGTACCGTACGAAAATATGGTCGATGGATTTTGAAGGCCATCGTAGTAACAGGAGTGAGGTAGGTATTCTCCTGTGTCGGGCGTGCATTACCATTATCCGAGCTTCACTCGGTCGGTTAGCCGACCGAGCTTCGCTCGGTATAATCATACTGTGCTGTTTATTACTTCCCGCATTTTTCTCACATAGGTGATACCACATTTTCCATATTTAGATGTTGGAATTTCGTTGATCGTCACACATCAGCCATATTCAGACTGTCGTGAATATCCAGTTGTTCCTAGCATTTTACAATAAATGGGGCAATGTGATGACTTGTTATACATACATGTTGTCTATGGGATGCAGAGTGATAAAGGGAGTATAAAATGGTGTTATGAAGAAAATGTATGCGTCTTAAGATAGCATCTCGATGACATTATAATTCCATGTGTATTATGAAAATGCTGTACTATGTATTACGTTGTGCCTTCTAGGCGCAGTCAACACACATACAATACAATATGACTATGATTCGAAAGTCACTCCGTCACGAAGGTTTGCCAGTGATCATTCATTTGTATCTTTATGTGAAATTATATCCATTCTCCATGGCAAAGTTATCCTAGTCCCCTACATTTAACTCATTTACACTTAGAGTTTCTCTAGAAAGTGTCGTCTGCTACTCTCATACTTTTGAAAATATCTTTTGAATAAAGCAAAAATTCACAAAATATTTGCAGGAGAATTCTTGTCTGGTTTTAGATCAACATTTCTCCTTCAAATGTTTTCAAGAAAATGTGTTTGTTAGTTAAATATTTCCAAAATCGTCAGGCCTCTTTTTGCTGCTCTGAGTGTTAAAGGGTTAACAAGGAAACCTATTCTACTTTCATCGTAATATACTTCCTTCGCGCAATAAAAATGTACCCTCATTTCCCAAGCAGGACTTCGTGGCGCAACGGTAGCGCGTCTGACTCCAGATCAGAAGATTGCGTGTTCAAATCACGTATCACGTATCACAATATCTATATATATAGTGTACTGTTCCTTTTATTTTTTCCATACCCTGTTATGGACTAAGTAAAGTCATAAATACTTCTTAACATATAGTATACATACAATGGTATGTGTTTGAAAATATGTTATTTTATGTTGAGCATCCTAGGTACTTATATATTATATGTGGCATGGACAAACTGCTACAATGCTACCCCTGAGTAGAATACAATGGGTTTGTGAGCGTATAATGCAGGGATCTTCCAATACATCATATACCAGTAGAATACATAACATGTTATTTGTTTGAATGTATGGTATTTTATATTGAGCCCGCAGTGAACTTATAGATAGTTGTGGTGTGGATAAAGCGGCTACAATATCCAATCCCTTGAATATAATGGAATGTATTTGTCAATCCCTTGAATATAATGGAATGTATTTGTGAGCATATTGATTTTCAAATTCCATTTGCTTCTTTCCTTATGCAATTTACTTTTAATTAACGACATGCATACATTAAAATTCACAAAATTGACCCCATATTCTGGAAAAGCTGTATGAACACATTGTTAGCAGAACCTACCCTACATATGGCACAAAATGTGAAGATAAAAACCTCCTATAATCAAACTCCTGAAAATGCATTCTGAAATAAGAAAAAAGTAAACGTCAAAAGTTTATTAGAGCTGGATTTTCTGTCCTCCTCCTTCTCACAATAAGCTTGTTTTCCTTCACAAAAGTGCTCTATGAGAACTGTGTGAGAAGCGTATATATCGATAGATCTATGTCTTAATCATCTTTCTGACAAGAGATTATTCAAGGAAAATGGCGAAAAAATGATAAGTACCACACTGACAACTATAAGTTGGGGGAAAAGTAATATTTACATTGGCGAAAGTCACTGCTTTAACCATTTCATGATAAGCTTACACTTAAACAGAATTCACATACTTATGCATATATGCATCAAAGCAATGAAGTATCTTTGCTAACTTGAGAGTGTGATGCGGGTAACACACTCAAAATAACCCATCTCCTAGTTTAGCACTCTTGTCCCGTTTCTAAAAATTGTTATCCGATCCCTGTTGTTCTGGATTTTCATAATAGAAATCCATATTACAGTTAAAAATGTGTACAGAATGGGCACGAATGACTCCGTGGCGCAACGGTAGCGCGTCTGACTCCAGATCAGAAGGTTGCGTGTTCAAATCACGTCGGGGTCAACTTATTTTTCGAAGCGATATTTTTTTCTTTACACTTCAATAATCAAGGTGAAATCATGAACATCGCTTTTTTATTTAGAATACGTTAGATTTTATAAGTTGAAAATATTTTTGAAGAATCAAATGCCTATCTTTTTATAAGATTTCTCACTCCCTAACTAAAACGCAAGCAGAAATAAAAAGAGACACCTCTGTTTAGTTATGGTTTTTGGTAATAGAGGACGCTCATGTCTTGCTCAATGGTACAAACTGCCATCTTGCGGGTAATATAAATACTAAACTTGGAGTTCCCCTTCTATCGTTGTTCTAATACGTTATACAGCACAGAAGTATGGACGTCTTACGTATACAACCAACAAGAGTGATCCTCGGATTCCAGAAACAGTAGATCGAAGGTTTTTTTCTCTAGCTTTACTCTTTTCATAGTCACATGCTTATTGAATCGACAGTGTAAACGCGAAACAAACACGCACAGTATTTCCTTAACCCTCGTGGTTAGGCGGTGTTTTTCGCCGGGTGATCCGGTTTCCTCCACCACATACAACTGGCTAGTCACGAATTAGCCACATTTGGCATAAATGTGACGAAAAGCAGAATTCCAAATCCTTAACCCTCGGGCTGCTGGTGGCTAACTTGGCCAATACAAAATGAGGCAAAACACCTGAAAAATGACTGAAACCCTGGCATATGTATACTCATATGAGAATACTATGTGAGAGCTATCCAATAAAAACCAACATGGCAGGGTTTATATGGTTTTCAAGAATTCTTGCGTCCTTGTGCTCTGGAGGAAAATGGCCTCAGCATTGGAAGGGTTGAACCTCTTACTTCGGACTCATTTGGATATTTCTCCCTGTTTTACACAGCTCGCAATCTGTGGTTTCTATGGTCCTTATTGCATTAAATAAAGGAAAATAAGAAAAAGGATACTACTCATTTCAAAATTAATCAATTCCATCTACATTTATGACTTTGTGCCTAATACTAGAGAGCAGTACTGTATTACTAATCAAAATCTCTGCTAATACATAAAAGGGCTGACTCCAGGTATGATGTTGGAACACATAATTTCCAACACTTGCAATGAGATGGTTTCAACCGTCAGTGGGGTCAATTCATATGAGATTATTTTTATGTTACTATAATATCTTAAGAACACAGCTGTTTATGAATTGCACGGCAATGTATTTTAGATCTGCGATATCATATACTGTAAAACTGGTAATGTTTGCGTGTAGTAAATATTGCGTTTTTTTCATTTTCTCTTTTATGCGTGTTTTAATTAATGCGAATCTCCACCAATAAACAGCGCCATCTAACGGTAAAACAATACAGATATAAGGCAGCAAATGTCTCTTTCAGCGTATTGCTGCCTATCGTATTGAGATTATGGTAGCACTCCTACTTATACTACTACTACTACTGCTGCTGCTGCTTGTGCTGCTGACTTACCCTTTCTTCTTTGGTTTCCTATCCATTGTACTCTGCCTCCTCTCCTTTCTTTCGCTTTTTCTTTTTCTTCTTCATTTTTCTTCTTCTTCTTTTTCATTTTTCTTCTTCTTCTTCTTCTTCTTCTCCTCCTCCTTTTGCTGCTGCTGCAATTACACTGTACCACCACCACCACCATCTCCACCACCACTACTACTACTACTACTACTACTACTACTACTACTACTACTACTACTACTACGATAACAACAGCAACCACTACTACTGCTGCTACTACTACTACTACTACTACTACTACTACTACTACTACTACTACTACTACTACTACTACTACTACTACTACTACTACTACTACTACGTATTCTCCTCCTCCTTCCTCTTCTTCTACTACTACTACTACTACTACTACTACTACTACTACTACTACTACTACTACTACTACTACTGCCTATAATTTACGATCGACGTATCCACTTCCCATTACATTAGCGCATCTCCCCCATTCCGTCACACGGGCCCAGCGCGACATCTCAGAGATATCAATTCTACTTATCCCCTTCTTTAAGGGAGAAAATTGCTTTCGCATACATCAGTTCATGTCACCTTTTGGGAACGATTATTTATGAAGCCTGCGCCTCATTATCCCTAGGTCTTCTCTACAGGGCTCTGGCGCTGCAGATCGGATCCCCACAAATCTGCCTCGTATAAGCAAGGGCTTTGTGCGAAAATGGGCTCTGGATGAGAACACGATAGCGCTAAGTATTTCCTTGATTGGGCTCATCAAATAGCGATTGGAGACGTAATTGATTTTAAATTTGATATTTTTCCGACAATGAGCGGATTTGGATGTTTAATTGAATCGGGTCCCTTAGTCGGGTGATTTAATTTAGCGGAGTGATCCCTTCAATCCCCTCACTTCTCCGAGAACTGGCTCGTCCTGACATAGCCTAGCTATTGGGCTTTACTGTTTTGCCCCGCAATATATATATATATATATATATATATATATATATATATATATATATATATATATATATATATATATATATATATATATATATATATATATATATATATATATATATATATATATATGTATATATATATATATATATATATATATATATATATATATATATATATATATATATATATATATATATATATATATATATATATATATATATATATATATATATATATATATATATATATATATATATATATATATATATATATATATATATATATATATTTATATATATATATATATATATATATATATATATATATATATATATATATATATATATATATATATATATATATATATATATATATATATATATATATATATATATATATATATATATATATATATATATATAACCGAAAATAAGAGAGTGCACAAGTCCATACCATATTAATAGGGTTCAACACCAATGTATGCTAGACAGGTCGCCCAGCAATGAAGATCCTTAACGTAAGGATATTTTACATGTGTATATGTCCAGATACACATATATGTTAGCTTGGTTCTCAGGTAGCCTGCCTCCCAGGCCCTATTTAAACATAAAATCATAACAGAGCCTTGTGACTAGGCTTGGTTCTCAGGCTGACTTAGGTTTAATGTTATGCCACGGCACCACTACTGGGTAGGTGTGATGTCTCTCTCAACCTACAGATGGCAGCATACTTTTCAGAAGCTGCAGTTTGAACGTCCATACTATACAGCTACAGTGTCTCCCCCTTGAGGATTTATTCAGAAGTAAACCTGGAGTGAAAACAACTCATATTTAGTTAGATCCTTGAAAGAGCCAGATAACACAAACTTGTTGCAAATCTAAGATATCTGTTTACAAGGAGTTTCTGGTAAATCCATCAACAAAAACACCCGCATCTGCAAAATAAAAGAGGCAGTTTAGAAACACGTGTGTACTATATAGACATGTTGCGTCACCCATTAGAATATGGTACTCATTAGATACCAGGCCTCCCTATTTGACTACAAAGCCATTAACCACAGAATGAAAGAGGTGCACATGCGGAAATGTTGTCGATTTCGGCACGTGACTGAAATGGACAACGCGCGTGCTGGAGAACGCTTCTGTTGCGGAATGTAAATAAACATGGCTGCCGCTTGAAATGAGGAAGCGGAAGTGATGACTAACGCATTTTAAAATGGAAACCTCGTGTTCTTCACGAGTGTCTGAATCTCGAACCTTAGATGAATAAAGCCAAGTGGATATGAAACCTGGCCGGTCAACCTAAACAACCAGGCTGCGGCGAGTAGCCTAAAAGTTACGTTCTGTGCATGTTGGAGCGCAGCTTTCTCTGTAATGAAAACGATACGAGAGCCCTAAATGGTCTTTATCTCCTAGTGACGTCACACTGAGGTCAGAGTCGAGACCTCTGGGATAACCAGATCTTCACTATTGTGCATATAGCAATTGGTATTTATTCATCTAAGGTAGGGCCGTCATTGATATGGCAAGTATCGATCGATCGAAATAATTTTTCCAATTAATCGGAAAAAATATTATGTCAATTGTTATGTCAATTAATCGAAACACATTTTTTCAGCCTTTTACACCATTTTTAGCCAACACTAATACGTATTTAGAAGAGAAACTTAAGTATTCAATCAAAACGTGTTGAGAAAACCTTCATTGTGTTTGCATTGTGAGAATCTTAGGATCCTAGCCACAAAAATAGTGTGGAACAAGTGAAAATATTCTATTAGTGCAGTTCTTCAAAATCGAATCGAAATAATCGTAATCGAAAAATAAAATGTCAATGATCGAATCGAAAAAAAATAGATGTCAATGACAGTCCTAATCTAAGGTACAACGTTGACGCTAGAAGTGTATAAGGGGTGTTACTTCTAGACAGAAGCCAAGGTTTCAATTCCGCGCGTCCATGTCAGAAAGTTGTCAGTGACTTGGGGTTTATACGGTGCTTGTGTTTTGGTGGTCTTTTTTCAGGTGTCAAAATTAGCACAAACAATGGCCATGGCTCTTTGGAAAACAATATGTTTATGTGTATATTAGTTCGCATGTTGGAATCTTAAATTACAATTTACAATTTGACAATTGTTTAAATTCCGGCATGGCTTAGCAGGATATATTGTTCTAAAGGTGATAAGGTGTCCAATCCGTCTTTCCAATGGTAGACTCGACAATTGCATGGAGCCAAATATCCATTTATATTTTCTATTGAAACGGCCAACACATTACTACACATCCTTACGCAGATATACCTAGAATAAATTGTTTGAATAAAAGTTCTGTTTTGTGTTACCTCTGCACTCTCTGTCTCTTTATTATCTTATCTAGAAGTAATATGTGTATGTGCTTGCATCAATTTGCAGACAATAAATATGCATACATACACATAATACAACCATACATAAAACCATACATACATACATACATACATACAAACATACATACATACATACATTCTTACATACAACCATACACATACATACATACATGTACATGCAACCATACATACATACATACATACATACATACATACATACATACATACATACATACATACATGCATACAACCATACATACATACATACATATATACATACATACATGCATACATGCATACATACGTACATACATACATAGATATACATACATACATAGATATACATACATACATGCATACATACATACAATCATACATACAACCACACATGCATACATACTGATACACACATACATACATACATACATACATACATACATACATACATACATACATACATACATACATACATACATACATACATACAACCATACATGCAATCATACATACATACCTACATACATACATACATACATACATACATACATACAACCATACATGCAATCATACATACATACATACATACATACATACATACATACATACATACATACATACATACATACATCAGAAATAAAAGACATACGTTTTACCAATTCTAGCTCTTCTCTAAAATCACACGACATCACTAACACCGAGAATAATAGAGTTAATGTTGTCCGTCGTTTAGTTAGAAGACTAGAGTGACAGTTTGCGTTTTAATACTATTAGAGTAATGCACACCCGTCGCAGCTGCACCCCAGATCTGGTGGAGGGGTGCGTGACCTGGCACCGCCCTACCGGGTGCTACCCGAACACCCCGCAGCACCTGTGTCAACCATACCACTTGTCAGCCCTAAACATACCCAAATACCCAAATACCACCCCGGCAGATGCCAACGTCCGCACAACCCTCTGACCGGTAGTTCTCGTCTGCTGCTTGTATTCTACAGCGATACCCACCACCTCTGGACAAATGTGATTTACATGCCCCCCCCCCCCTCCCCGTACGACCCCTATGTAAACCATCAGGTGATCGTTAGGCCTAAAAAAGAAATTGTTTGTAAAAAATAGGGTAGGTAGGTCGGTAAAAAAATCATTCTTTTTTTGGTCAAAAATGTGTGTTTTATGCATGTTTAACGTTGATTGGGAGTTTGGAGGGCGGAAAAAACCTTAGGGTAGGGATTTTTTTGAATAAAAACTTGTTAGGGTAGGGTTTCAGGAAACAAACAACTTTTTTAGGCCATCCACTTTACCCTTTTCCTCCCTAGTTTTCAAACCAAACAGTACCTTTGATTTAAAGAGTACATTGAGAAATTCAAAGTAAACCGGCAATAATCGACAAAAGTGTTGCAGTGACCATTGCATTCGGTTTGGTAAAGGACGGGTTACAGCGGTCTGTATTAATATGTGTCAATCAAATAGTGATATTTTCGATTTCCTAACAGGGACCAGAAGAAATCTTCCAAGCGAAAGCATAGTTGTGAAAATATTTGAAGGAGAAATGTTAATCAGAAGCCTACCCATAATTCACCTTGAAGTATTTTTTGAATTCATGTTTAGTGCTTAAGTTATTGGCAAAAATCTTACAGATCCAGACGACAATTTTAGAGGAACATTTAAGCATTAATTGGTTAATCACCATGTGTCCTAGAAGCTGCGTTTTATGATATTTGGGGGTCATTGAGTGAGAGTAGTGTGCATGGGGTGTTGGTGTGGGATAGGGGGTAGGGGAGGGGGAATGGGGGTTCACCACTATCTAGTACCCCATCCAGTAGCATACACCACTAACTTCCGCGGTGCCAAAACAAAACGGACTTTTGATGGCTATTGACTTTTAATCTGCTCTAAAGATTAGGGCAATGGACCTAGTAAGTATTTCCCCAGATGTGTGTAAACGGGGAACAGGTCCCGTATAATAGCTCAAGGATCATTCATCACGCCGCGCATGCGCCTGGGAGACTTGCGGGGTCTGTTTTTGTCGTTATGTGTGGCTGCAGGGTCAGAGGGGGAAAGCATTAACCGTTTACAGTTCGACCCTTCTTAATCAGCTTCCGTTCACACTTCCTGTTCGTCAAAAAACACAGTCAATTTGACTGACAGTCACCAAATGCAGCGAAACCTCTCAATGTTAAACCCCGAAAATGTGAACACCCCCTAATGTGATAGTTGTGTTATTTGTTTTGCTTTGTGTTATTTGTAATATGTTTAATTTGTAATATGTTTAATAATTTACTTCTTTGATATTTTCCTTATCTTGTATTGTGTTATTTGTAATATGTTAAAAGCAGCGTCTATGTGTTATACTATACTATTTGATTAGTACACTGTATGATTGTGTACTTTCTGTGCAGTCAATAAAAAATACAATACAATACAATATTATTTCCAAGACCCCCTATTCTGA
Source organism: Maea johnstoni (assembly GCA_963942565.1). Classification (NCBI taxonomy): domain Eukaryota; kingdom Metazoa; phylum Annelida; class Polychaeta; order Spionida; family Magelonidae; genus Maea; species Maea johnstoni. The sequence goes on from OZ012687.1 coordinate 24,052,726, forward strand.
TCGCTTTTGCCCTTATACTTAGAGGGCCTCAGGGAAGATCCTTACCATTGGACTGAGTTACCCTCTTTAAATAAAGATTTTTATTATTATTATTATTATTATTATTATTATTATTATTATTACAAAAGGTATTGACATCTCCGAGGTCTCAATCTGAACATCCCAACAATGTGTACACCTCCTAATGCGAACAGATCCTCCCGGTCCCATTTGCATCCTTTCCATTATGAAAAGACCCCTGAGATATGAACATCCCCTATTGTGACCACTTTCGCCTTAGTCCCAATGTGTTCACATCTCCGAGGTTTCATTCTACATTATGAAAAGACCTCTGAGATGTGAACAGCCCCTAATGTGAAAGTTTTGCCCTAGTCCTAGAGTGTTCACATCTCCGAGGTTTCACTCTACATTATGAAAAGACCTCTGAGTTGTGAACACCCCCTATTGTGACCACTTTCGCCTTAGTCCCAAGGTGTTCACATCTCCGAGGTTTCACTCTACATTATGAAAAGACCTCTGAGTTGTGAACACCCCCTATTGTGACCACTTTCGCCTTAGTCCCAAGGTGTTCACATCTCCGAGGTTTCACTCTACATTATGAAAAGACCTCTGAGTTGTGAACACCCACTAATGTGAAAGTTTTTGCCCTAGTCCTAGAGTGTTCACATCTCCGAGGTTTCACCGTACATCCTGAAACATGCTCCTCGTCTATGGTATAATTCAATCATGCTTTTCTCTGTGCTTGTGTCCATATTTTGCTGGATAGATGACTTAAGAAATATATCAGCGCAGATTCTGGTCTGAGTAGGTACTCTTTTTGGGTTAGATATAAAAATCAAGAAACCTTAGCCTAGGGGTAAGCTAAGGCTGTCTGTGTATGGGGGTTTGTCCTGTTTTAAAGTTTGTCTTTCCCTGTTTGGGATATACGCCTGGCATTTCAATACTCCTATGCGTTTTGGCTACCTTACCTGAAACTTAAGAGGTTTTGAAAGCCCTGTACCTGTGCTTCCCCAACGCTTACTTTTTGGTTTCCCTTTCCTGGTTAAAATTTCAAGATTAGCCACCGAGGACTGCAGTTAGACGGCAGTCTCTCTAGTGAGTATGGGTACACATAGTTCGTTTGTAGGCCGCATATTTATATTATGTCGGTTCTCTCTTTTTGAGGTACCATAAGTCCTCTTTTGCGTATATTTTGTGTTTCCATTTACCTATTTGTATTTGTTCCTTTTGTTATGAAGTTGTATGGAAGATGTGCGATTTTTGTAAAACATATTTACAGCAAATAAACGTACCAACCTGTATGAGGGGGTTCGTTTTTATCATAAAGGTACAACTTCGGCATTGGTTTTAAGCAAAATGAATGATAGGTAACGATTCTATACATAATTCTATACATAAAAATGAATTGTTAAGGGTTGAGGAACCCCTAAAATCTACTCTGTAAGCTTGGATTGTAAAACGTGTTGCCAAACTATTTGAACCCCCTATGTATATCCATATCCGTATTGGTGAAAATATTACAAAACAGAATAAACATTGAATAGCAGCAGATGAAACAACTATTCACACAAACGTTTCATTGCTTAACATGTAACTATATGTATCATTCTAAACACCAATGCAACTTTTTTGAATTCTTCATTTATTGGAGGTTAAATTATCTTTCACTATCACATATGCATATATCTTTAATACACACATAGCAGATTACCCAAGTACCGGTAGATTTTGCTTAAAACTATAAGAAATCATGGCGTTTTATTGGAAGCGGTATTATTAGGGTATATATCCTTAGCAAGGTAGTTCTGGGCAAGTAGTTTTTTAATATTGGTATATTTGCAGAAATTAATTTGATTTTCCTCTCACAATTCGCGATAAGTGTCAATTTGCTACGAAAATGATGAGTTTAGAAGCCATGATGATGTAGAAATTTCCCTGTACCCTGAACCCCTTCCGAACCCACAGAACCCTAAAGCACCCGTCACCACCCGTGCCTACCCCGGCGAACGGAAGGGCAGCAAGGGGTGGCAATACTGCCAGTCACCCAGTAAACTTCACCCCAACCCTGAACAACGTTGACAAACGCGCCCTGCACCGTAGACCAAAAACCATCATCATCATCATCATCCGCCGAGCTGGATTTTATTCGAGCTTTAATAGATTCCACACGCGTTTAATTTTAAGTCGAGTAATAAACTCATTGCGTTTCTTATCAAACTTGACCCTGTAGATCTATATCTCGACTGCTGTGGCAGTGTTCCGGCATTCTCTGGCGCTGACTCGCCTCGGCACCCGAACAATGACACCAAACGCACTGCATACACACACAGAGACCTCAGCGAAGCCGGGGATTCCATTACCACCGTACAGCCACGACCTCTAGCGGCCGTCTTCAAAACTAGGCCTTTCCGCCATTGACAGTTCCGATAACACTATTGTATTGTATTCAATATATGTTTATTGACTGTACTAGCGAAGTACAAATCATAGCAAATTTAACTTAAGTCATGATACGTACAATAAATAAAGTAACGAATAAAAGGTAAATACAAATAACTCATATTGATTGTTCGATAAGCAGCTCTTGATATTTATACATGTAAATATATCCTTTCGTAATCCAACTTTTTATCCGTAGCACATTTGTGTATTTTGTTATTTTTAAGAATATGTTTTTGTATATATATTTAATTGGCACATAAACATTTACCTTGAAATACTCGTGCAACTCAGTACAATAATATATTTACAAAATAGTTATTATCATCATTATTATATACAGGTCCCTGCATAACTGCACTACGCAATATACCCTAGCGCGAATATGTTTGTATTATAACCTATGGCCAGTAAAGGCAAAATTGAGAACGGCAATGATTTTAAGCCGTATTCATGAAGATTCAGTGTTTAACGCTTCAAGTCGGTCGAAGTTTGGAAAACCTATCAGTGACGTCATTTGTTTTGGCACGCTAGTGCGGCATCTGTGTCAAATAATATTGGGAAAGTCATCATCTCAAACGGTTTGCTAATTATCTCAGACCATGGCTATCCCTTAACCTCTTCTCGCCGGATTGCTCTGAAATAAGAGCAAATCTTTTGGAAATTATTACTCCATGTAATTTAAATACATATTCGAATGAAGGATACAATCATTCCTCCAGAATAACAGTCTCACTAGTTTCTTGAAGTGTTGTTTTTGTCTACAGGAGTTTTCCAATGGTACAGAAGACCAGGAATATCCGGGCGTGGAGGAGTTAATAGCTGCACGGAACCAATTAAATTAAAATAGCATTCGGACGCGCACATGTGCAAAATTGGATGTGCGCATGCGCGGATGTCGGTATGCCTGCGCAGGTTGCTGTGTACATGGCCAAACGCTCCGTCAGCTGTACTGCTGTCAACACGTGAAGATCTTCGTCTGCTCCGGACTGACTGATTCGAGAAAAAAAACACTTCTTCACTAGTAGTGGTATCTCAAAGATGTCACAACAAAATCTTTGCGTTGCCTTGACGCCCCCACCTTCACCGGAGAAAGATAACGAGGAAAAAGTCGTCGACATGGTGAATATAGAAAATGACGAGAAAGAAATGTATGATGATCACAACGAACAGAGGGTGCAGACGGGTATCGTTGGTGAACCCGATAGACTGAACCCAATTCTCGCTGCCCCGATCCGGCACCTCCAGCACCCCGTCATTGCGGCCACCTCGTCCACTAAGACCACCTCCTTCAGCGTGGCGGATATCCTGGATCCGGAAAAATTCACAGGATCCCGACAAAGAGGTCGTCTATCCCAGTCCCCATCCTGGCAGGAACGGCCCGAGCAGGGATCAAGTCTCGAGACTGAACAAAGACTCACAGATTATGGCACAAACAATACCGAAACAGACGATGACAACAAAGACGATGGAGACGATGATGAGGGACACGTGATAGCCTTATCAGAATCAGGTTAGTAGAGAATATTTTGTGAACATTTAAAACCACTACATACGACTATTGTTGTGGATACCGAAAGGCTGTCGTTGGGATTGATGAACACTCTCGCAACACACACACACACACACACACACACACACACACACACACACACACATATATATATATATATATATATATATATATATATATATATATATATATATATATACAGTGAAACCTCGAAAGAGTGAACACCTTGGGACCGGGCCAAAACGTTCACTATAGGGGGTGTTCACACTTCCGAGGTTTTGCAAGTTGGACTTGTAGACAGACATGACACAAAGGATATATATATATATATATATATATATATATATATATATATATATATATATATATATATATATATATATATATATATATATATTCATTAGTAAACACTCATCATTAATCAGAGTACAAGCATAGGTAAAATGATTATGAAAATAGGTAGAGATTTGTTGGTACTGCACAATAACGCAATTGTAAATCATCTTGCTCTTGGAGAGAAGTTAAGTGTGCAGATTTAATTCCTGCTCATTAAGTGTCACTCTTTAAAGCCATTCACTGATTTTACACTAGGTTGATGCTGTTCTAGGTAACGTCCACTTATAAGTTTCAACCTGCTATGCCCACCAGGTCAGTAAGGTCCATGCTGTAGTCACAGGAAAATGACTCAAGGGGCTCAGCTGCCTTGAGAGCCTCTTGGGGTTAACTTTCACATATTTATATGAAAGGATCTAGAGGTAGGGTTAGCTTTTGATCATTTTCTAATTTTAAGTTTCTCCATTCACTGCATAGTTTTCACTTATATGCTCACAACAGTGATAATCTCTTTATCTCAAGCAGCAAAACACACTGACACAAACTCAATTACAATCACTGATGCTAAACTTAACCTGGCTAGGTCAATTATAATGAAGTAATTAGTGTATACAACTGAGACACCCACACACAGAGTAGGTGACTTGACCTACTTGTACCCAGGTGTTCACTTATTGGAGGTTCTCAGGACCATTTTTACCCCAAAAAAGTGTTCACTGTTCGGATACGGGGGTGTTCACACTTCGTAAAACTAAAATGTATTAGAAAAAATTTGGGACCGGGGAAAAGTGTTCACTATAGGGGGTGTTCACACTTTCGGGGTGTTCACATCCCGAGGTTTCACTGTATATGGCATCCCTGTAGAGTGCCGGTAATTCCTGACTGTTCAATGTCGCAACGGGTTGGTGAGTCTTTTACATTCGCCGGCAAAAACTGCCATTCTAATTTGTCTTTCTATCATGTCATTTGAACATAAAAAACACTTTCTATTTTCTATTAACGCTTGTGTTATTACTTGTAGGCTAACACTGCTGCAGGGTATAGTACATGCTCTGCTATTAGTTTCGGCTACACTCCGTAGATGTCAGCCTAGCCACGC